>CM040089.1:4359955-4787505 GCA_022496805.1 Pohlia nutans | reverse complement strand
GAATTTCGACGGCACTAAACCCTCTTTCACTTCTCAAGGCATAACTTTCTCATACTAACTCCAAATGACAAGCGCCACACACCATTGGAATCACAACAAGAAGAGGAACGTGCTCTCAAAATTTCATTGAAATCCGAGCTATACACAGTAAGTCACTTGTCCTCAAACACACGGCATAAAAACTAAAAAACTAAAACATGAACACAAGAAGAATGAGGTTCGGGAGAAGAAGGCCCCCCTTATCAAGCCACAAGGGGGAACACATCAGCCCATACCTAGCCACATGGGCACCCTAAAACTAATTGGGTGACCCAAAAGTCTCCCATACCTCTATCCATTCGCTTATTTTAATGATAAACTCACAAAAAACTAAAAGAAAGGTAAAACAATCTTCACCTTTCTTTTCAACAACTATCAAAACTCAAATTAAATATCAAAACTCATTCTAAGAAGATAAATGTAAAGTTTGACTCTTATTAGTCAAAACACAAGGCAATTAAAACCTTGTAGAGATTATGAATCAATTCATAATCTTTCTCAAATATTCCCTATTCATTTCTTCTTTAAATGAGATATCTTAAAACTCATCAAAATAACAATACTATAAGTTTTTACACTATATGCGCATTTGCATCGCGACATTCACCCCCTCTAAACCTGCACATCCTCCGGTATGTGCCAAACTCAGTCATCTTCTTGATCATCTTCACTCCCGAGTTGATCTTCATTAATTTCTTCATCTTCATCAACTTCGTGATCTTGCAATGCAGGCAATATTACATTTAAGTCTTCTTCATTAAATCTTCCATCTCTCCGTCGAAAAGCTTTGATCCGTTTGCCCGCCACTGGTATCCTACAAGGAGTACCATCTAATTCTCGAAGTGAATAAGTGGCGTTATCATGCACTTTTATTACCACATAAGGTCCTAACCACCGTTTAGCAAACTTCCTCAGTGTACTGTGTTGATGCTCCAAAGTGCTATCAAACACTAAAACCCAATCCCCTTCTTCAATATTTTTGGTCCTCAACCGATGAGTTCTATCAAATCTCTCCTTATTGCTCAGTCTCGCAGCTTTAAGTTTTTCTAATGCCATTTGTTGATCCTCGGGTAATTTTCCAAGCTGTCTAATACGGAGCTCTAAGAGTTTTTCTCGTGTAATACCATCTTCCCATGACAAAAATACCCAAGTAGGAATAGACTCCTCAACAGGCATTAAAGGTTTTTGTCCATACATAAGCTCCACAGGCATGTAACCAGTAACAGTGCTATGGGTAGTTCTGTCAGCCCATAAAGCAAATGGAAGTAACTTAGGCCAGAACTTTAGTTTCCCTTTGCAAGCCTTAACCAATGCTTGAACAATGGGTGGATGACCTCTCTCAATCTTTCCATTAGCCTCAGGATTATATGCAGTTGTTAGCCTTAACTGCACACCGTATCGGTTGAAAAATTCTCTTGCTTCAGCTGCATCCAATTCTCCTCTGTCAGCCCTCATCTTGCCAATGCTCCCATATCGACTGAAAATATCTTCAAGTATAAATTTGCAAATCCCCTCCGTTGCTTTGGTTCGAAGAGCTCTACCTTCAACAAAGTTTGAGAGTTCTTCTCTTGCCAAAACAAGATATTTTATACCCCAAAGTCCAAGTGGCATTGCAACTAAGTCAATCATCCATTGAAAATGGATGGCAAGAGGATAAGTGGGATGTAGTTCATCCCTAAACCTCACTTTAGATTGCAATTGACAAACAACACATGAAGCCACAAATTCTTCAACATCTTTATATAATCCTTTCCACCAATAACGCTCTTTGATTTTAGTATAAGTGGCCCAAATTCCTCTATGACCGGCCCAAAGTGTATCATGAAATTCTTTAAGAACTTGGGTTTTAGTCTCAGAATCGTCCACTACTCTCAATGGCATACCATCACCCCTTTTTGCCCTCTTCCAGAGAAAACCATCTCGCAAAAGATAATCATAAGCACGATGTCTAATATCCTTGAAAGTCTTCTCTGACCAATCTTTATGTCTCTTTAAAGTGCTAAAATAAAAGCCAATATCTTTCAATCTTCCTTCATATAATTCTGCTTTAAATGGCAAGACTTCATCGCTTGAATTTTCTCCATTTGTAATTGATATATATACTTCATCAGAAAATTCTTCACTTCCTTCAAACGCCATCATTTCTTCTTCGTGAAAATACCGGGCTCTTGATAACATATCTGCCACTGGATTCTTGTTACCAGCAATATGTATCAATACCGGATTAAGTGATTTGATGTAGGCTATCCAACGTAGCATCGCAATATCAGGTGAAGAACAATTTGCTATCATACCAAGTAAAGGCAAACAATCGGTCTCCAACACCACATTTGCTCCTATCAAATAATTTTTATCTGCTTTAAGAGCAGTAAGTGCACCCCATAGTTCTCTCTTCACTTGTGGATATGCTCTTTGACGCTCTGTGAGAATTCTTGCCCCAAATCTTATAGCAAATCGTCTCCCTTCTGCATCATCTTGTCCCACAGCCCAACCAATAGCTATTGGACTAGAGTCAACTGTCACAATCACCGGTCTTCCACATTCATAATCAACTTGCTTTAGAATTGGTGGTGACTTCAAAATATTTTTCAACCCGTCCATAGCTAAATCTTGATCATGTTCCCAAGAAAACTTGTTCCTCTTTCTCAATAATTTGTATAAAGGTTCAGACATATGTGCAAAATGTGGTATCCAAATTTGATAAAAGACACATGCTCCCAAAAACCTCCTTACTTCAGTAATGGTGCTACAAGCTTTCATTCTCCCGATAGCATCAACCTTCTCAGGATTAGGTTTTCTTCCATACCACCCACATAAATGTCCAACTACCAAAATTTCATCAACTCCAAATTTTGACTTGTCAATCGAAAGAGTCAAGTTTACTTCTTCAAGTCTCTTCAAAATATTAGAAACATCATCAATATGTTCATTCACAAATATTCTGCAACCATTATCTTGAACACTCAAATTTTTATCATCCTCCTTGCAACCTTTGATAGGAATATCATCAACAAAAGGTATAGTCTTTTCAGGCACGAACTCTCGTAAAATTTGATTCATAGCATTTTGCATGTGTGCTACCGAATTAGTAGCACCTTGAGGCAAGGTACACATTCGTACAAGTCCAAGAGGAGTCTTCATGGTTGTCAAATCTCTACTTTCATTGGCTAGCTGAAACTGATCATAACCAGAGTACAAGTCCCCTATAGAATAAATTGCATGCCCAGCAAATGCCTCAGCTACTTCATCAACAATAGGTCCAGATCCTTTGTTTCTGATTGTCACTTTATTAGCCGGTTGCATATCTTGAATAAATCTCAAAGCTCCTGATTTCTTTGGTACAGTAAACCAACGATTCGAATACGGAGCCATAGAAGGTTCAAGTATACCCATTTGCATCTTTTCTTTCAATAACCCTACCAATTTCGGAAGCAATGCCCGAGGTACTGGTATAGGCTTCAAATCCCATGGCACATGTGGTACCGTGAAAATCACCATAGGTGCAACCACACAAGGATGCACACACCCAATCTCATCTGATGAAGAAGCAAAGGCTTTACCATGTTTGAGAAGCATGTCTTGAAACTTCTTCTTCTCTGGTTCAGTCAAGAATTCACCCCCTCCAATTTTCATATTTGCGAGTGTCTCTTTTGTAAATTTGTGTCCAATATTTCTTGCTTCTCTCAAACCAGGTTCTTTCTCTGCTTCTTTGATATGCTCATCAGTATCAGATGGTAACTGAGTTGCTACTGGTTTAACCTTCTTTGCCACCGTCTTATACTTTGTATGTACCATCACTTCATGCTTCAATCCATAACTGTTACAAACATCAAAACTTGTAACCGCCTTCAATACTTCATCATATAATGCCCGTGAATGAACTTCAATTATAGCATCATAAATATCACCATTGATCTCACTTTCTTGCAACTTCTTCAAAACATGGAGTACATCATCTCCAAAGCCTTCTTCTTCAAAGACACCATTGATATATTCATCATCCAATAATGCCTTCACTTTTTTTAATTTCTTTTCTGCTTTTTTAACGACCCTTCTGCAAATAGGGTCCAAATCTTTAATACTCTTAAAACTCAAAAATCCACACTCCGTCACACTCACAAAACCACAATCAATATTTTGTACATTTGGGGACATAGTAATTTCAGATGCATCTGCACCCGTGGATCCCCGAACTCCACGTGTGCATTTTAGAAATCCTGAAAGTCTTCACCAGATCTTAGAGGTGCATCTCTAAGCTGGATTCTGTTTCTTTCATGATCAGGTCTCACCGTTAAAAATTGCAGAGACCTCTTGCCATCACGACTCCGAATACGTGCATAATGAGACCCATCATCCAAGACCTTGGTCTCCATTCTAGCTGCTGTGATATATGGTTGTCCAAGTATTATAGGACATGTCCCATAGTTTTGAACAAAAAAGTTTTGCTCAACTTCAACATCGCCAATTTTTGCACATACAGCCGGACAAGCCCCATATAATTCTCCTCTTCCATTGTTTGCAGCCCTCATGACCCAACCGTGATGAGTATCAATCGGCCACTTGCCTTTCTCATAAATTCTCCTTGACATGATATTTATTTCAGAGCCATGGTCCACAAGTGCCAAGATAGAATCATCCAACTCACCAAGTCTCACTCGTGTCTCCGTAGTGGCCCTTGCCCAAAATGGTTGATAATAATTCAACTTTCCTCCTCTTTCACGATCAATTTCATCAACAATTCCACAATCAAAGACATTTGCCTCCACCTCAAATCTTTCTTCATATGCCACCTCAGTAGTCATTCCATCCACCATTTCTTTTCCCTCATCTTGAGTTAGTATGGAATGGGCTTCTTTCTTTGAGCTCTTCACTTCCATCAACTCATATCCCTTCATGCTCAAACCTTCAATAGAATGCTCAGTTTTGGTAACATCTCTTTTGATGTCAATCATACACTCTGCAGCAAACATCTTCAAAATATCATCTTCTTCTTCATCAGTAAGATAATCCTTCATCTCTTCAGTTTGATCTTTCTGCTCTTCCAATGCCTCGATATTCATGTTCATAATCTTCTCTTCATCACCCTTTGCATCACACATCATATTAAATACTTGCCCGATTTCAATCTCCTCATCCTCTGTCATATGAGTATCCAATGCATGCATCATAACTGTCTCAGCTGTCATTTGCCTTTTTCTCTTGATAACATCAATGATAAGGTCGTGAAAATCTTTCTTGGCAATACCAAGAGCCTCTCTCAATGTAAACTCAATCTTGGCATCCAAAATCCTCTCCTCCAATATCCCCTTCATGTCAATAGAAGTCTCGATATCAGATTGAAGCTTGTAAGCTGGCCCTTTAGTTTTACCTTTGCCAGAATCTTCCTTCTCTTTGCCCTTCTTGCTGGTGCTTGAATCTTCCCATATCTTCTCTGGAAGTGGTGCATCTCCAGGATGATTAATAGAAGGTGATTTCTCAGGCCTTTGGCGTGTGTGAAAACCAGGTCCATCACCCTTTGCAGCCTCTTTAAGCCCTTGATTTTTCTTCTTTAATGTTGGCTCATCAGCATCATCTTCTTCTGCAGGTCTGCCCCGTTTTATTTCAACAGATGCATCATGATTCTCAATGTCATTTTGTACCTCACCCAAAAATGCTTTGATGCTAACTGCATCAACAGGATCCTCCCAACCGGTTGCCTTTCTGATAGCTTGTGCTCCTCTGATCATAATCTCTCTTGCTGGAGTAGAAGAGGCCTCAATAGTATGATGGTCCACCTCAATATGATATGACTCAACTCCCTTAGCACGCAAAGCACTCGACTTCCCCCTCTTCTCATCCATTATTTTCTTCATTCCACCTTTGCCAAAATTAGTGTCCATAGGCAGGTCAGTGGATGCATCACGAATCCTCCCATCCTTGAAAGAAACTATACCTTCTTTAAGTGCACCATCATAATCAGTGCAACCACGAAGAGTGTGGTCTATGACATCACACCAGATGCATCTCTTCACAAATGACTTTGCACCATCTGATGATTGAGAAGAACTTGCTCCTCGTGCCTTCTTCAATTCACTCATCTCCACCCTCAAATCTCTGATACCTTTGATAAGCTCTTCAATACTGTCTTCTTCAACTCTCTTGCTTGTTTTTGATGTCTCACCAAGAGTTGTAGGAGCCAATGATAATTTTGGAGCCCTTGCAACCATCATGGGGTTTGCATCAGTCCGTGAAATAATACCTCTAGACCTCACCCGTCGTTGTTTGGCCACAAGAGTCACCGTTTCTTCCACCCTCCTCCAATCATTAGTAAAACCACCTTCAGTGGTCCTATCCCCAAGAAGCAAGAGGAGTCTATCCTCTAATGCATCATCGGCTGCCTGCAAAAACATCTCTGCCTTTCTTGTATCAAGAAGGCGCCTTTCTGCTAAAGGCAACTGATTATATTTCTTCTCAAATTCTCTGAGCAGCTCATTTGGGCCCATATCATTCCCGGGTTGTTGCTCCACCCAATCAAGGAAAGACCTCTTAGTCATCCTCTCCGTATCTTCATCAAAATACTCATCCCTCAATCTCTCATCAAATGTGGCCCATGAAGTCACATACACATCTTCCCGAATTTCTTGCACCCTCTCACGAATTTCGGGAACCACAGCCAAGTCAAAAGTCAACATCATACGATCCTCAGATACTTGATGCACTTCCATTTCACAAACATATACCCTCAAAAAGTTTGTGATATTCTTCCCATCAAATCTCCCAATTTTGTCCACAACACCCTTCAATGCTTTGGTAGCCTCATGCCCACCAGAGTTTGCTCTATGATGCTCCATATACAGGGCCAATGCCCCCAAAATATTCTCCATATTCATTTGGCCCCCTCCGGAAGCCCCATCATGATCCCCCGTCATTCTTTAACTAAAACTAATTGCCCCAAAGCGTCTCTCAGTGGAAGCACCAAATGTCGGGTAGAGAGGGTTTTGCTCTGGGAAAACGCGGGGTTTCTAGCTGCAACTAGTTTGAATTCAAGGTATGGGGAAATATGATAGTGTAATTTATTGTTTATACCATTAAAAACCCAAATCTATGTTTTATTTTGCAAAATAGCAAACCGTGTAAAGGCTTAAACCTTTAAAAACACTGTCAGCATTCAAATGAATGCCACAGACACATACTTGCTCCAAATCAAGTGTGCTATAACTTTCTGGAAAGCTAACACAAAGCTACACAATCTGTAAAAATTTCAAGAGAAAATGATTTACCATTCAATATTTATAGCGTGCTGAAGTTGAGACTCCAAATATTCACGGCAGCTGTACATCTCTCCACTTCGGGACGCATATCATCTTCATAAAAGCTCCAAATACATGATGCCATAATTTTTTAGAAAGCTAACATCACCATCTACGTTGCCTGTAAATCTTAGCTTAAAATATCATACTGTCCGTTTTCTATACTTCGTCAAAAATGGAACTTCTATATTGAGCGGCAGTTTCACACCCTCAAACTTCTACAAGCATAACTTTCACGTCCTAACTTCAAAACAAGAGTTTAATAGCTTTTTAGAAAGCTATCAACATAACACATGTGCTCACAAAATTTCAAAACTAATCGATCATTATACAAATTTCTACAAGAGTTTAAAGCGACTGCCTTTGAATTTCGACGGCACTAAACCCTCTTTCACTTCTCAAGGCATAACTTTCTCATACTAACTCCAAATGACAAGCGCCACACACCATTGGAATCACAACAAGAAGAGGAACGTGCTCTCAAAATTTCATTGAAATCCGAGCTATACACAGTAAGTCACTTGTCCTCAAACACACGGCATAAAAACTAAAAAACTAAAACATGAACACAAGAAGAATGAGGTTCGGGAGAAGAAGGCCCCCCTTATCAAGCCACAAGGGGGAACACATCAGCCCATACCTAGCCACATGGGCACCCTAAAACTAATTGGGTGACCCAAAAGTCTCCCATACCTCTATCCATTCGCTTATTTTAATGATAAACTCACAAAAAACTAAAAGAAAGGTAAAACAATCTTCACCTTTCTTTTCAACAACTATCAAAACTCAAATTAAATATCAAAACTCATTCTAAGAAGATAAATGTAAAGTTTGACTCTTATTAGTCAAAACACAAGGCAATTAAAACCTTGTAGAGATTATGAATCAATTCATAATCTTTCTCAAATATTCCCTATTCATTTCTTCTTTAAATGAGATATCTTAAAACTCATCAAAATAACAATACTATAAGTTTTTACACTATATGCGCATTTGCATCGCGACATTCACCCCCTCTAAACCTGCACATCCTCCGGTATGTGCCAAACTCAGTCATCTTCTTGATCATCTTCACTCCCGAGTTGATCTTCATTAATTTCTTCATCTTCATCAACTTCGTGATCTTGCAATGCAGGCAATATTACATTTAAGTCTTCTTCATTAAATCTTCCATCTCTCCGTCGAAAAGCTTTGATCCGTTTGCCCGCCACTGGTATCCTACAAGGAGTACCATCTAATTCTCGAAGTGAATAAGTGGCGTTATCATGCACTTTTATTACCACATAAGGTCCTAACCACCGTTTAGCAAACTTCCTCAGTGTACTGTGTTGATGCTCCAAAGTGCTATCAAACACTAAAACCCAATCCCCTTCTTCAATATTTTTGGTCCTCAACCGATGAGTTCTATCAAATCTCTCCTTATTGCTCAGTCTCGCAGCTTTAAGTTTTTCTAATGCCATTTGTTGATCCTCGGGTAATTTTCCAAGCTGTCTAATACGGAGCTCTAAGAGTTTTTCTCGTGTAATACCATCTTCCCATGACAAAAATACCCAAGTAGGAATAGACTCCTCAACAGGCATTAAAGGTTTTTGTCCATACATAAGCTCCACAGGCATGTAACCAGTAACAGTGCTATGGGTAGTTCTGTCAGCCCATAAAGCAAATGGAAGTAACTTAGGCCAGAACTTTAGTTTCCCTTTGCAAGCCTTAACCAATGCTTGAACAATGGGTGGATGACCTCTCTCAATCTTTCCATTAGCCTCAGGATTATATGCAGTTGTTAGCCTTAACTGCACACCGTATCGGTTGAAAAATTCTCTTGCTTCAGCTGCATCCAATTCTCCTCTGTCAGCCCTCATCTTGCCAATGCTCCCATATCGACTGAAAATATCTTCAAGTATAAATTTGCAAATCCCCTCCGTTGCTTTGGTTCGAAGAGCTCTACCTTCAACAAAGTTTGAGAGTTCTTCTCTTGCCAAAACAAGATATTTCATACCCCAAAGTCCAAGTGGCATTGCAACTAAGTCAATCATCCATTGAAAATGGATGGCAAGAGGATAAGTAGGATGTAGTTCATCCCTAAACCTCACTTTAGATTGCAATTGACAAACAACACATGAAGCCACAAATTCTTCAACATCTTTATATAATCCTTTCCACCAATAACGCTCTTTGATTTTAGTATAAGTGGCCCAAATTCCTCTATGACCGGCCCAAAGTGTATCATGAAATTCTTTAAGAACTTGGGTTTTAGTCTCAGAATCGTCCACTACTCTCAATGGCATACCATCACCCCTTTTTGCCCTCTTCCAGAGAAAACCATCTCGCAAAAGATAATCATAAGCACGATGTCTAATATCCTTGAAAGTCTTCTCTGACCAATCTTTATGTCTCTTTAAAGTGCTCAAATAAAAGCCAATATCTTTCAATCTTCCTTCATATAATTCTGCTTTAAATGGCAAGACTTCATCGCTTGAATTTTCTCCATTTGTAATTGATATATATACTTCATCAGAAAATTCTTCACTTCCTTCAAACGCCATCATTTCTTCTTCGTGAAAATACCGGGCTCTTGATAACATATCTGCCACTGGATTCTTGTTACCAGCAATATGTATCAATACCGGATTAAGTGATTTGATGTAGGCTATCCAACGTAGCATCGCAATATCAGGTGAAGAACAATTTGCTATCATACCAAGTAAAGGCAAACAATCGGTCTCCAACACCACATTTGCTCCTATCAAATAATTTTTATCTGCTTTAAGAGCAGTAAGTGCACCCCATAGTTCTCTCTTCACTTGTGGATATGCTCTTTGACGCTCTGTGAGAATTCTTGCCCCAAATCTTATAGCAAATCGTCTCCCTTCTGCATCATCTTGTCCCACAGCCCAACCAATAGCTATTGGACTAGAGTCAACTGTCACAATCACCGGTCTTCCACATTCATAATCAACTTGCTTTAGAATTGGTGGTGACTTCAAAATATTTTTCAACCCGTCCATAGCTAAATCTTGATCATGTTCCCAAGAAAACTTGTTCCTCTTTCTCAATAATTTGTATAAAGGTTCAGACATATGTGCAAAATGTGGTATCCAAATTTGATAAAAGACACATGCTCCCAAAAACCTCCTTACTTCAGTAATGGTGCTACAAGCTTTCATTCTCCCGATAGCATCAACCTTCTCAGGATTAGGTTTTCTTCCATACCACCCACATAAATGTCCAGCTACCAAAATTTCATCAACTCCAAATTTTGACTTGTCAATCGAAAGAGTCAAGTTTACTTCTTCAAGTCTCTTCAAAATATTAGAAACATCATCAATATGTTCATTCACAAATATTCTGCAACCATTATCTTGAACACTCAAATTTTTATCATCCTCCTTGCAACCTTTGATAGGAATATCATCAACAAAAGGTATAGTCTTTTCAGGCACGAACTCTCGTAAAATTTGATTCATAGCATTTTGCATGTGTGCTACCGAATTAGTAGCACCTTGAGGCAAGGTACACATTCGTACAAGTCCAAGAGGAGTCTTCATGGTTGTCAAATCTCTACTTTCATTGGCTAGCTGAAACTGATCATAACCAGAGTACAAGTCCCCTATAGAATAAATTGCATGCCCAGCAAATGCCTCAGCTACTTCATCAACAATAGGTCCAGATCCTTTGTTTCTGATTGTCACTTTATTAGCCGGTTGCATATCTTGAATAAATCTCAAAGCTCCTGATTTCTTTGGTACAGTAAACCAACGATTCGAATACGGAGCCATAGAAGGTTCAAGTATACCCATTTGCATCTTTTCTTTCAATAACCCTACCAATTTCGGAAGCAATGCCCGAGGTACTGGTATAGGCTTCAAATCCCATGGCACATGTGGTACCGTGAAAATCACCATAGGTGCAACCACACAAGGATGCACACACCCAATCTCATCTGATGAAGAAGCAAAGGCTTTACCATGTTTGAGAAGCATGTCTTGAAACTTCTTCTTCTCTGGTTCAGTCAAGAATTCACCCCCTCCAATTTTCATATTTGCGAGTGTCTCTTTTGTAAATTTGTGTCCAATATTTCTTGCTTCTCTCAAACCAGGTTCTTTCTCTGCTTCTTTGATATGCTCATCAGTATCAGATGGTAACTGAGTTGCTACTGGTTTAACCTTCTTTGCCACCGTCTTATACTTTGTATGTACCATCACTTCATGCTTCAATCCATAACTGTTACAAACATCAAAACTTGTAACCGCCTTCAATACTTCATCATATAATGCCCGTGAATGAACTTCAATTATAGCATCATAAATATCACCATTGATCTCACTTTCTTGCAACTTCTTCAAAACATGGAGTACATCATCTCCAAAGCCTTCTTCTTCAAAGACACCATTGATATATTCATCATCCAATAATGCCTTCACTTTTTTTAATTTCTTTTCTGCTTTTTTAACGACCCTTCTGCAAATAGGGTCCAAATCTTTAATACTCTTAAAACTCAAAAATCCACACTCCGTCACACTCACAAAACCACAATCAATATTTTGTACATTTGGGGACATAGTAATTTCAGATGCATCTGCACCCGTGGATCCCCGAACTCCACGTGTGCATTTTAGAAATCCTGAAAGTCTTCACCAGATCTTAGAGGTGCATCTCTAAGCTGGATTCTGTTTCTTTCATGATCAGGTCTCACCGTTAAAAATTGCAGAGACCTCTTGCCATCACGACTCCGAATACGTGCATAATGAGACCCATCATCCAAGACCTTGGTCTCCATTCTAGCTGCTGTGATATATGGTTGTCCAAGTATTATAGGACATGTCCCATAGTTTTGAACAAAAAAGTTTTGCTCAACTTCAACATCGCCAATTTTTGCACATACAGCCGGACAAGCCCCATATAATTCTCCTCTTCCATTGTTTGCAGCCCTCATGACCCAACCGTGATGAGTATCAATCGGCCACTTGCCTTTCTCATAAATTCTCCTTGACATGATATTTATTTCAGAGCCATGGTCCACAAGTGCCAAGATAGAATCATCCAACTCACCAAGTCTCACTCGTGTCTCCGTAGTGGCCCTTGCCCAAAATGGTTGATAATAATTCAACTTTCCTCCTCTTTCACGATCAATTTCATCAACAATTCCACAATCAAAGACATTTGCCTCCACCTCAAATCTTTCTTCATATGCCACCTCAGTAGTCATTCCATCCACCATTTCTTTTCCCTCATCTTGAGTTAGTATGGAATGGGCTTCTTTCTTTGAGCTCTTCACTTCCATCAACTCATATCCCTTCATGCTCAAACCTTCAATAGAATGCTCAGTTTTGGTAACATCTCTTTTGATGTCAATCATACACTCTGCAGCAAACATCTTCAAAATATCATCTTCTTCTTCATCAGTAAGATAATCCTTCATCTCTTCAGTTTGATCTTTCTGCTCTTCCAATGCCTCGATATTCATGTTCATAATCTTCTCTTCATCACCCTTTGCATCACACATCATATTAAATACTTGCCCGATTTCAATCTCCTCATCCTCTGTCATATGAGTATCCAATGCATGCATCATAACTGTCTCAGCTGTCATTTGCCTTTTTCTCTTGATAACATCAATGATAAGGTCGTGAAAATCTTTCTTGGCAATACCAAGAGCCTCTCTCAATGTAAACTCAATCTTGGCATCCAAAATCCTCTCCTCCAATATCCCCTTCATGTCAATAGAAGTCTCGATATCAGATTGAAGCTTGTAAGCTGGCCCTTTAGTTTTACCTTTGCCAGAATCTTCCTTCTCTTTGCCCTTCTTGCTGGTGCTTGAATCTTCCCATATCTTCTCTGGAAGTGGTGCATCTCCAGGATGATTAATAGAAGGTGATTTCTCAGGCCTTTGGCGTGTGTGAAAACCAGGTCCATCACCCTTTGCAGCCTCTTTAAGCCCTTGATTTTTCTTCTTTAATGTTGGCTCATCAGCATCATCTTCTTCTGCAGGTCTGCCCCGTTTTATTTCAACAGATGCATCATGATTCTCAATGTCATTTTGTACCTCACCCAAAAATGCTTTGATGCTAACTGCATCAACAGGATCCTCCCAACCGGTTGCCTTTCTGATAGCTTGTGCTCCTCTGATCATAATCTCTCTTGCTGGAGTAGAAGAGGCCTCAATAGTATGATGGTCCACCT
The DNA here is from genome assembly GCA_022496805.1 of Pohlia nutans. Taxonomy (NCBI): domain Eukaryota; kingdom Viridiplantae; phylum Streptophyta; class Bryopsida; order Bryales; family Mniaceae; genus Pohlia; species Pohlia nutans. Next base: position 4,773,997 of record CM040089.1, on the reverse strand, counting down.
CAATATGATATGACTCAACTCCCTTAGCACGCAAAGCACTCGACTTCCCCCTCTTCTCATCCATTATTTTCTTCATTCCACCTTTGCCAAAATTAGTGTCCATAGGCAGGTCAGTGGATGCATCACGAATCCTCCCATCCTTGAAAGAAACTATACCTTCTTTAAGTGCACCATCATAATCAGTGCAACCACGAAGAGTGTGGTCTATGACATCACACCAGATGCATCTCTTCACAAATGACTTTGCACCATCTGATGATTGAGAAGAACTTGCTCCTCGTGCCTTCTTCAATTCACTCATCTCCACCCTCAAATCTCTGATACCTTTGATAAGCTCTTCAATACTGTCTTCTTCAACTCTCTTGCTTGTTTTTGATGTCTCACCAAGAGTTGTAGGAGCCAATGATAATTTTGGAGCCCTTGGAACCATCATGGGGTTTGCATCAGTCCGTGAAATAATACCTCTAGACCTCACCCGTCGTTGTTTGGCCACAAGAGTCACCGTTTCTTCCACCCTCCTCCAATCATTAGTAAAACCACCTTCAGTGGTCCTATCCCCAAGAAGCAAGAGGAGTCTATCCTCTAATGCATCATCGGCTGCCTGCAAAAACATCTCTGCCTTTCTTGTATCAAGAAGGCGCCTTTCTGCTAAAGGCAACTGATTATATTTCTTCTCAAATTCTCTGAGCAGCTCATTTGGGCCCATATCATTCCCGGGTTGTTGCTCCACCCAATCTAGGAAAGACCTCTTAGTCATCCTCTCCGTATCTTCATCAAAATACTCATCCCTCAATCTCTCATCAAATGTGGCCCATGAAGTCACATACACATCTTCCCGAATTTCTTGCACCCTCTCACGAATTTCGGGAACCACAGCCAAGTCAAAAGTCAACATCATACGATCCTCAGATACTTGATGCACTTCCATTTCACAAACATATACCCTCAAAAAGTTTGTGATATTCTTCCCATCAAATCTCCCAATTTTGTCCACAACACCCTTCAATGCTTTGGTAGCCTCATGCCCACCAGAGTTTGCTCTATGATGCTCCATATACAGGGCCAATGCCCCCAAAATATTCTCCATATTCATTTGGCCCCCTCCGGAAGCCCCATCATGATCCCCCGTCATTCTTTAACTAAAACTAATTGCCCCAAAGCGTCTCTCAGTGGAAGCACCAAATGTCGGGTAGAGAGGGTTTTGCTCTGGGAAAACGCGGGGTTTCTAGCTGCAACTAGTTTGAATTCAAGGTATGGGGAAATATGATAGTGTAATTTATTGTTTATACCATTAAAAACCCAAATCTATGTTTTATTTTGCAAAATAGCAAACCGTGTAAAGGCTTAAACCTTTAAAAACACTGTCAGCATTCAAATGAATGCCACAGACACATACTTGCTCCAAATCAAGTGTGCTATAACTTTCTGGAAAGCTAACACAAAGCTACACAATCTGTAAAAATTTCAAGAGAAAATGATTTACCATTCAATATTTATAGCGTGCTGAAGTTGAGACTCCAAATATTCACGGCAGCTGTACATCTCTCCACTTCGGGACGCATATCATCTTCATAAAAGCTCCAAATACATGATGCCATAATTTTTTAGAAAGCTAACATCACCATCTACGTTGCCTGTAAATCTTAGCTTAAAATATCATACTGTCCGTTTTCTATACTTCGTCAAAAATGGAACTTCTATATTGAGCGGCAGTTTCACACCCTCAAACTTCTACAAGCATAACTTTCACGTCCTAACTTCAAAACAAGAGTTTAATAGCTTTTTAGAAAGCTATCAACATAACACATGTGCTCACAAAATTTCAAAACTAATCGATCATTATACAAATTTCTACAAGAGTTTAAAGCGACTGCCTTTGAATTTCGACGGCACTAAACCCTCTTTCACTTCTCAAGGCATAACTTTCTCATACTAACTCCAAATGACAAGCGCCACACACCATTGGAATCACAACAAGAAGAGGAACGTGCTCTCAAAATTTCATTGAAATCCGAGCTATACACAGTAAGTCACTTGTCCTCAAACACACGGCATAAAAACTAAAAAACTAAAACATGAACACAAGAAGAATGAGGTTCGGGAGAAGAAGGCCCCCCTTATCAAGCCACAAGGGGGAACACATCAGCCCATACCTAGCCACATGGGCACCCTAAAACTAATTGGGTGACCCAAAAGTCTCCCATACCTCTATCCATTCGCTTATTTTAATGATAAACTCACAAAAAACTAAAAGAAAGGTAAAACAATCTTCACCTTTCTTTTCAACAACTATCAAAACTCAAATTAAATATCAAAACTCATTCTAAGAAGATAAATGTAAAGTTTGACTCTTATTAGTCAAAACACAAGGCAATTAAAACCTTGTAGAGATTATGAATCAATTCATAATCTTTCTCAAATATTCCCTATTCATTTCTTCTTTAAATGAGATATCTTAAAACTCATCAAAATAACAATACTATAAGTTTTTACACTATATGCGCATTTGCATCGCGACATTCACCCCCTCTAAACCTGCACATCCTCCGGTATGTGCCAAACTCAGTCATCTTCTTGATCATCTTCACTCCCGAGTTGATCTTCATTAATTTCTTCATCTTCATCAACTTCGTGATCTTGCAATGCAGGCAATATTACATTTAAGTCTTCTTCATTAAATCTTCCATCTCTCCGTCGAAAAGCTTTGATCCGTTTGCCCGCCACTGGTATCCTACAAGGAGTACCATCTAATTCTCGAAGTGAATAAGTGGCGTTATCATGCACTTTTATTACCACATAAGGTCCTAACCACCGTTTAGCAAACTTCCTCAGTGTACTGTGTTGATGCTCCAAAGTGCTATCAAACACTAAAACCCAATCCCCTTCTTCAATATTTTTGGTCCTCAACCGATGAGTTCTATCAAATCTCTCCTTATTGCTCAGTCTCGCAGCTTTAAGTTTTTCTAATGCCATTTGTTGATCCTCGGGTAATTTTCCAAGCTGTCTAATACGGAGCTCTAAGAGTTTTTCTCGTGTAATACCATCTTCCCATGACAAAAATACCCAAGTAGGAATAGACTCCTCAACAGGCATTAAAGGTTTTTGTCCATACATAAGCTCCACAGGCATGTAACCAGTAACAGTGCTATGGGTAGTTCTGTCAGCCCATAAAGCAAATGGAAGTAACTTAGGCCAGAACTTTAGTTTCCCTTTGCAAGCCTTAACCAATGCTTGATCAATGGGTGGATGACCTCTCTCAATCTTTCCATTAGCCTCAGGATTATATGCAGTTGTTAGCCTTAACTGCACACCGTATCGGTTGAAAAATTCTCTTGCTTCAGCTGCATCCAATTCTCCTCTGTCAGCCCTCATCTTGCCAATGCTCCCATATCGACTGAAAATATCTTCAAGTATAAATTTGCAAATCCCCTCCGTTGCTTTGGTTCGAAGAGCTCTACCTTCAACAAAGTTTGAGAGTTCTTCTCTTGCCAAAACAAGATATTTCATACCCCAAAGTCCAAGTGGCATTGCAACTAAGTCAATCATCCATTGAAAATGGATGGCAAGAGGATAAGTGGGATGTAGTTCATCCCTAAACCTCACTTTAGATTGCAATTGACAAACAACACATGAAGCCACAAATTCTTCAACATCTTTATATAATCCTTTCCACCAATAACGCTCTTTGATTTTAGTATAAGTGGCCCAAATTCCTCTATGACCGGCCCAAAGTGTATCATGAAATTCTTTAAGAACTTGGGTTTTAGTCTCAGAATCGTCCACTACTCTCAATGGCATACCATCACCCCTTTTTGCCCTCTTCCAGAGAAAACCATCTCGCAAAAGATAATCATAAGCACGATGTCTAATATCCTTGAAAGTCTTCTCTGACCAATCTTTATGTCTCTTTAAAGTGCTCAAATAAAAGCCAATATCTTTCAATCTTCCTTCATATAATTCTGCTTTAAATGGCAAGACTTCATCGCTTGAATTTTCTCCATTTGTAATTGATATATATACTTCATCAGAAAATTCTTCACTTCCTTCAAACGCCATCATTTCTTCTTCGTGAAAATACCGGGCTCTTGATAACATATCTGCCACTGGATTCTTGTTACCAGCAATATGTATCAATACCGGATTAAGTGATTTGATGTAGGCTATCCAACGTAGCATCGCAATATCAGGTGAAGAACAATTTGCTATCATACCAAGTAAAGGCAAACAATCGGTCTCCAACACCACATTTGCTCCTATCAAATAATTTTTATCTGCTTTAAGAGCAGTAAGTGCACCCCATAGTTCTCTCTTCACTTGTGGATATGCTCTTTGACGCTCTGTGAGAATTCTTGCCCCAAATCTTATAGCAAATCGTCTCCCTTCTGCATCATCTTGTCCCACAGCCCAACCAATAGCTATTGGACTAGAGTCAACTGTCACAATCACCGGTCTTCCACATTCATAATCAACTTGCTTTAGAATTGGTGGTGACTTCAAAATATTTTTCAACCCGTCCATAGCTAAATCTTGATCATGTTCCCAAGAAAACTTGTTCCTCTTTCTCAATAATTTGTATAAAGGTTCAGACATATGTGCAAAATGTGGTATCCAAATTTGATAAAAGACACATGCTCCCAAAAACCTCCTTACTTCAGTAATGGTGCTACAAGCTTTCATTCTCCCGATAGCATCAACCTTCTCAGGATTAGGTTTTCTTCCATACCACCCACATAAATGTCCAACTACCAAAATTTCATCAACTCCAAATTTTGACTTGTCAATCGAAAGAGTCAAGTTTACTTCTTCAAGTCTCTTCAAAATATTAGAAACATCATCAATATGTTCATTCACAAATATTCTGCAACCATTATCTTGAACACTCAAATTTTTATCATCCTCCTTGCAACCTTTGATAGGAATATCATCAACAAAAGGTATAGTCTTTTCAGGCACGAACTCTCGTAAAATTTGATTCATAGCATTTTGCATGTGTGCTACCGAATTAGTAGCACCTTGAGGCAAGGTACACATTCGTACAAGTCCAAGAGGAGTCTTCATGGTTGTCAAATCTCTACTTTCATTGGCTAGCTGAAACTGATCATAACCAGAGTACAAGTCCCCTATAGAATAAATTGCATGCCCAGCAAATGCCTCAGCTACTTCATCAACAATAGGTCCAGATCCTTTGTTTCTGATTGTCACTTTATTAGCCGGTTGCATATCTTGAATAAATCTCAAAGCTCCTGATTTCTTTGGTACAGTAAACCAACGATTCGAATACGGAGCCATAGAAGGTTCAAGTATACCCATTTGCATCTTTTCTTTCAATAACCCTACCAATTTCGGAAGCAATGCCCGAGGTACTGGTATAGGCTTCAAATCCCATGGCACATGTGGTACCGTGAAAATCACCATAGGTGCAACCACACAAGGATGCACACACCCAATCTCATCTGATGAAGAAGCAAAGGCTTTACCATGTTTGAGAAGCATGTCTTGAAACTTCTTCTTCTCTGGTTCAGTCAAGAATTCACCCCCTCCAATTTTCATATTTGCGAGTGTCTCTTTTGTAAATTTGTGTCCAATATTTCTTGCTTCTCTCAAACCAGGTTCTTTCTCTGCTTCTTTGATATGCTCATCAGTATCAGATGGTAACTGAGTTGCTACTGGTTTAACCTTCTTTGCCACCGTCTTATACTTTGTATGTACCATCACTTCATGCTTCAATCCATAACTGTTACAAACATCAAAACTTGTAACCGCCTTCAATACTTCATCATATAATGCCCGTGAATGAACTTCAATTATAGCATCATAAATATCACCATTGATCTCACTTTCTTGCAACTTCTTCAAAACATGGAGTACATCATCTCCAAAGCCTTCTTCTTCAAAGACACCATTGATATATTCATCATCCAATAATGCCTTCACTTTTTTTAATTTCTTTTCTGCTTTTTTAACGACCCTTCTGCAAATAGGGTCCAAATCTTTAATACTCTTAAAACTCAAAAATCCACACTCCGTCACACTCACAAAACCACAATCAATATTTTGTACATTTGGGGACATAGTAATTTCAGATGCATCTGCACCCGTGGATCCCCGAACTCCACGTGTGCATTTTAGAAATCCTGAAAGTCTTCACCAGATCTTAGAGGTGCATCTCTAAGCTGGATTCTGTTTCTTTCATGATCAGGTCTCACCGTTAAAAATTGCAGAGACCTCTTGCCATCACGACTCCGAATACGTGCATAATGAGACCCATCATCCAAGACCTTGGTCTCCATTCTAGCTGCTGTGATATATGGTTGTCCAAGTATTATAGGACATGTCCCATAGTTTTGAACAAAAAAGTTTTGCTCAACTTCAACATCGCCAATTTTTGCACATACAGCCGGACAAGCCCCATATAATTCTCCTCTTCCATTGTTTGCAGCCCTCATGACCCAACCGTGATGAGTATCAATCGGCCACTTGCCTTTCTCATAAATTCTCCTTGACATGATATTTATTTCAGAGCCATGGTCCACAAGTGCCAAGATAGAATCATCCAACTCACCAAGTCTCACTCGTGTCTCCGTAGTGGCCCTTGCCCAAAATGGTTGATAATAATTCAACTTTCCTCCTCTTTCACGATCAATTTCATCAACAATTCCACAATCAAAGACATTTGCCTCCACCTCAAATCTTTCTTCATATGCCACCTCAGTAGTCATTCCATCCACCATTTCTTTTCCCTCATCTTGAGTTAGTATGGAATGGGCTTCTTTCTTTGAGCTCTTCACTTCCATCAACTCATATCCCTTCATGCTCAAACCTTCAATAGAATGCTCAGTTTTGGTAACATCTCTTTTGATGTCAATCATACACTCTGCAGCAAACATCTTCAAAATATCATCTTCTTCTTCATCAGTAAGATAATCCTTCATCTCTTCAGTTTGATCTTTCTGCTCTTCCAATGCCTCGATATTCATGTTCATAATCTTCTCTTCATCACCCTTTGCATCACACATCATATTAAATACTTGCCCGATTTCAATCTCCTCATCCTCTGTCATATGAGTATCCAATGCATGCATCATAACTGTCTCAGCTGTCATTTGCCTTTTTCTCTTGATAACATCAATGATAAGGTCGTGAAAATCTTTCTTGGCAATACCAAGAGCCTCTCTCAATGTAAACTCAATCTTGGCATCCAAAATCCTCTCCTCCAATATCCCCTTCATGTCAATAGAAGTCTCGATATCAGATTGAAGCTTGTAAGCTGGCCCTTTAGTTTTACCTTTGCCAGAATCTTCCTTCTCTTTGCCCTTCTTGCTGGTGCTTGAATCTTCCCATATCTTCTCTGGAAGTGGTGCATCTCCAGGATGATTAATAGAAGGTGATTTCTCAGGCCTTTGGCGTGTGTGAAAACCAGGTCCATCACCCTTTGCAGCCTCTTTAAGCCCTTGATTTTTCTTCTTTAATGTTGGCTCATCAGCATCATCTTCTTCTGCAGGTCTGCCCCGTTTTATTTCAACAGATGCATCATGATTCTCAATGTCATTTTGTACCTCACCCAAAAATGCTTTGATGCTAACTGCATCAACAGGATCCTCCCAACCGGTTGCCTTTCTGATAGCTTGTGCTCCTCTGATCATAATCTCTCTTGCTGGAGTAGAAGAGGCCTCAATAGTATGATGGTCCACCTCAATATGATATGACTCAACTCCCTTAGCACGCAAAGCACTCGACTTCCCCCTCTTCTCATCCATTATTTTCTTCATTCCACCTTTGCCAAAATTAGTGTCCATAGGCAGGTCAGTGGATGCATCACGAATCCTCCCATCCTTGAAAGAAACTATACCTTCTTTAAGTGCACCATCATAATCAGTGCAACCACGAAGAGTGTGGTCTATGACATCACACCAGATGCATCTCTTCACAAATGACTTTGCACCATCTGATGATTGAGAAGAACTTGCTCCTCGTGCCTTCTTCAATTCACTCATCTCCACCCTCAAATCTCTGATACCTTTGATAAGCTCTTCAATACTGTCTTCTTCAACTCTCTTGCTTGTTTTTGATGTCTCACCAAGAGTTGTAGGAGCCAATGATAATTTTGGAGCCCTTGGAACCATCATGGGGTTTGCATCAGTCCGTGAAATAATACCTCTAGACCTCACCCGTCGTTGTTTGGCCACAAGAGTCACCGTTTCTTCCACCCTCCTCCAATCATTAGTAAAACCACCTTCAGTGGTCCTATCCCCAAGAAGCAAGAGGAGTCTATCCTCTAATGCATCATCGGCTGCCTGCAAAAACATCTCTGCCTTTCTTGTATCAAGAAGGCGCCTTTCTGCTAAAGGCAACTGATTATATTTCTTCTCAAATTCTCTGAGCAGCTCATTTGGGCCCATATCATTCCCGGGTTGTTGCTCCACCCAATCTAGGAAAGACCTCTTAGTCATCCTCTCCGTATCTTCATCAAAATACTCATCCCTCAATCTCTCATCAAATGTGGCCCATGAAGTCACATACACATCTTCCCGAATTTCTTGCACCCTCTCACGAATTTCGGGAACCACAGCCAAGTCAAAAGTCAACATCATACGATCCTCAGATACTTGATGCACTTCCATTTCACAAACATATACCCTCAAAAAGTTTGTGATATTCTTCCCATCAAATCTCCCAATTTTGTCCACAACACCCTTCAATGCTTTGGTAGCCTCATGCCCACCAGAGTTTGCTCTATGATGCTCCATATACAGGGCCAATGCCCCCAAAATATTCTCCATATTCATTTGGCCCCCTCCGGAAGCCCCATCATGATCCCCCGTCATTCTTTAACTAAAACTAATTGCCCCAAAGCGTCTCTCAGTGGAAGCACCAAATGTCGGGTAGAGAGGGTTTTGCTCTGGGAAAACGCGGGGTTTCTAGCTGCAACTAGTTTGAATTCAAGGTATGGGGAAATATGATAGTGTAATTTATTGTTTATACCATTAAAAACCCAAATCTATGTTTTATTTTGCAAAATAGCAAACCGTGTAAAGGCTTAAACCTTTAAAAACACTGTCAGCATTCAAATGAATGCCACAGACACATACTTGCTCCAAATCAAGTGTGCTATAACTTTCTGGAAAGCTAACACAAAGCTACACAATCTGTAAACATTTCAAGAGAAAATGATTTACCATTCAATATTTATAGCGTGCTGAAGTTGAGACTCCAAATATTCACGGCAGCTGTACATCTCTCCACTTCGGGACGCATATCATCTTCATAAAAGCTCCAAATACATGATGCCATAATTTTTTAGAAAGCTAACATCACCATCTACGTTGCCTGTAAATCTTAGCTTAAAATATCATACTGTCCGTTTTCTATACTTCGTCAAAAATGGAACTTCTATATTGAGCGGCAGTTTCACACCCTCAAACTTCTACAAGCATAACTTTCACGTCCTAACTTCAAAACAAGAGTTTAATAGCTTTTTAGAAAGCTATCAACATAACACATGTGCTCACAAAATTTCAAAACTAATCGATCATTATACAAATTTCTACAAGAGTTTAAAGCGACTGCCTTTGAATTTCGACGGCACTAAACCCTCTTTCACTTCTCAAGGCATAACTTTCTCATACTAACTCCAAATGACAAGCGCCACACACCATTGGAATCACAACAAGAAGAGGAACGTGCTCTCAAAATTTCATTGAAATCCGAGCTATACACAGTAAGTCACTTGTCCTCAAACACACGGCATAAAAACTAAAAAACTAAAACATGAACACAAGAAGAATGAGGTTCGGGAGAAGAAGGCCCCCCTTATCAAGCCACAAGGGGGAACACATCAGCCCATACCTAGCCACATGGGCACCCTAAAACTAATTGGGTGACCCAAAAGTCTCCCATACCTCTATCCATTCGCTTATTTTAATGATAAACTCACAAAAAACTAAAAGAAAGGTAAAACAATCTTCACCTTTCTTTTCAACAACTATCAAAACTCAAATTAAATATCAAAACTCATTCTAAGAAGATAAATGTAAAGTTTGACTCTTATTAGTCAAAACACAAGGCAATTAAAACCTTGTAGAGATTATGAATCAATTCATAATCTTTCTCAAATATTCCCTATTCATTTCTTCTTTAAATGAGATATCTTAAAACTCATCAAAATAACAATACTATAAGTTTTTACACTATATGCGCATTTGCATCGCGACATTCACCCCCTCTAAACCTGCACATCCTCCGGTATGTGCCAAACTCAGTCATCTTCTTGATCATCTTCACTCCCGAGTTGATCTTCATTAATTTCTTCATCTTCATCAACTTCGTGATCTTGCAATGCAGGCAATATTACATTTAAGTCTTCTTCATTAAATCTTCCATCTCTCCGTCGAAAAGCTTTGATCCGTTTGCCCGCCACTGGTATCCTACAAGGAGTACCATCTAATTCTCGAAGTGAATAAGTGGCGTTATCATGCACTTTTATTACCACATAAGGTCCTAACCACCGTTTAGCAAACTTCCTCAGTGTACTGTGTTGATGCTCCAAAGTGCTATCAAACACTAAAACCCAATCCCCTTCTTCAATATTTTTGGTCCTCAACCGATGAGTTCTATCAAATCTCTCCTTATTGCTCAGTCTCGCAGCTTTAAGTTTTTCTAATGCCATTTGTTGATCCTCGGGTAATTTTCCAAGCTGTCTAATACGGAGCTCTAAGAGTTTTTCTCGTGTAATACCATCTTCCCATGACAAAAATACCCAAGTAGGAATAGACTCCTCAACAGGCATTAAAGGTTTTTGTCCATACATAAGCTCCACAGGCATGTAACCAGTAACAGTGCTATGGGTAGTTCTGTCAGCCCATAAAGCAAATGGAAGTAACTTAGGCCAGAACTTTAGTTTCCCTTTGCAAGCCTTAACCAATGCTTGATCAATGGGTGGATGACCTCTCTCAATCTTTCCATTAGCCTCAGGATTATATGCAGTTGTTAGCCTTAACTGCACACCGTATCGGTTGAAAAATTCTCTTGCTTCAGCTGCATCCAATTCTCCTCTGTCAGCCCTCATCTTGCCAATGCTCCCATATCGACTGAAAATATCTTCAAGTATAAATTTGCAAATCCCCTCCGTTGCTTTGGTTCGAAGAGCTCTACCTTCAACAAAGTTTGAGAGTTCTTCTCTTGCCAAAACAAGATATTTCATACCCCAAAGTCCAAGTGGCATTGCAACTAAGTCAATCATCCATTGAAAATGGATGGCAAGAGGATAAGTGGGATGTAGTTCATCCCTAAACCTCACTTTAGATTGCAATTGACAAACAACACATGAAGCCACAAATTCTTCAACATCTTTATATAATCCTTTCCACCAATAACGCTCTTTGATTTTAGTATAAGTGGCCCAAATTCCTCTATGACCGGCCCAAAGTGTATCATGAAATTCTTTAAGAACTTGGGTTTTAGTCTCAGAATCGTCCACTACTCTCAATGGCATACCATCACCCCTTTTTGCCCTCTTCCAGAGAAAACCATCTCGCAAAAGATAATCATAAGCACGATGTCTAATATCCTTGAAAGTCTTCTCTGACCAATCTTTATGTCTCTTTAAAGTGCTCAAATAAAAGCCAATATCTTTCAATCTTCCTTCATATAATTCTGCTTTAAATGGCAAGACTTCATCGCTTGAATTTTCTCCATTTGTAATTGATATATATACTTCATCAGAAAATTCTTCACTTCCTTCAAACGCCATCATTTCTTCTTCGTGAAAATACCGGGCTCTTGATAACATATCTGCCACTGGATTCTTGTTACCAGCAATATGTATCAATACCGGATTAAGTGATTTGATGTAGGCTATCCAACGTAGCATCGCAATATCAGGTGAAGAACAATTTGCTATCATACCAAGTAAAGGCAAACAATCGGTCTCCAACACCACATTTGCTCCTATCAAATAATTTTTATCTGCTTTAAGAGCAGTAAGTGCACCCCATAGTTCTCTCTTCACTTGTGGATATGCTCTTTGACGCTCTGTGAGAATTCTTGCCCCAAATCTTATAGCAAATCGTCTCCCTTCTGCATCATCTTGTCCCACAGCCCAACCAATAGCTATTGGACTAGAGTCAACTGTCACAATCACCGGTCTTCCACATTCATAATCAACTTGCTTTAGAATTGGTGGTGACTTCAAAATATTTTTCAACCCGTCCATAGCTAAATCTTGATCATGTTCCCAAGAAAACTTGTTCCTCTTTCTCAATAATTTGTATAAAGGTTCAGACATATGTGCAAAATGTGGTATCCAAATTTGATAAAAGACACATGCTCCCAAAAACCTCCTTACTTCAGTAATGGTGCTACAAGCTTTCATTCTCCCGATAGCATCAACCTTCTCAGGATTAGGTTTTCTTCCATACCACCCACATAAATGTCCAACTACCAAAATTTCATCAACTCCAAATTTTGACTTGTCAATCGAAAGAGTCAAGTTTACTTCTTCAAGTCTCTTCAAAATATTAGAAACATCATCAATATGTTCATTCACAAATATTCTGCAACCATTATCTTGAACACTCAAATTTTTATCATCCTCCTTGCAACCTTTGATAGGAATATCATCAACAAAAGGTATAGTCTTTTCAGGCACGAACTCTCGTAAAATTTGATTCATAGCATTTTGCATGTGTGCTACCGAATTAGTAGCACCTTGAGGCAAGGTACACATTCGTACAAGTCCAAGAGGAGTCTTCATGGTTGTCAAATCTCTACTTTCATTGGCTAGCTGAAACTGATCATAACCAGAGTACAAGTCCCCTATAGAATAAATTGCATGCCCAGCAAATGCCTCAGCTACTTCATCAACAATAGGTCCAGATCCTTTGTTTCTGATTGTCACTTTATTAGCCGGTTGCATATCTTGAATAAATCTCAAAGCTCCTGATTTCTTTGGTACAGTAAACCAACGATTCGAATACGGAGCCATAGAAGGTTCAAGTATACCCATTTGCATCTTTTCTTTCAATAACCCTACCAATTTCGGAAGCAATGCCCGAGGTACTGGTATAGGCTTCAAATCCCATGGCACATGTGGTACCGTGAAAATCACCATAGGTGCAACCACACAAGGATGCACACACCCAATCTCATCTGATGAAGAAGCAAAGGCTTTACCATGTTTGAGAAGCATGTCTTGAAACTTCTTCTTCTCTGGCTCAGTCAAGAATTCACCCCCTCCAATTTTCATATTTGCGAGTGTCTCTTTTGTAAATTTGTGTCCAATATTTCTTGCTTCTCTCAAACCAGGTTCTTTCTCTGCTTCTTTGATATGCTCATCAGTATCAGATGGTAACTGAGTTGCTACTGGTTTAACCTTCTTTGCCACCGTCTTATACTTTGTATGTACCATCACTTCATGCTTCAATCCATAACTGTTACAAACATCAAAACTTGTAACCGCCTTCAATACTTCATCATATAATGCCCGTGAATGAACTTCAATTATAGCATCATAAATATCACCATTGATCTCACTTTCTTGCAACTTCTTCAAAACATGGAGTACATCATCTCCAAAGCCTTCTTCTTCAAAGACACCATTGATATATTCATCATCCAATAATGCCTTCACTTTTTTTAATTTCTTTTCTGCTTTTTTAACGACCCTTCTGCAAATAGGGTCCAAATCTTTAATACTCTTAAAACTCAAAAATCCACACTCCGTCACACTCACAAAACCACAATCAATATTTTGTACATTTGGGGACATAGTAATTTCAGATGCATCTGCACCCGTGGATCCCCGAACTCCACGTGTGCATTTTAGAAATCCTGAAAGTCTTCACCAGATCTTAGAGGTGCATCTCTAAGCTGGATTCTGTTTCTTTCATGATCAGGTCTCACCGTTAAAAATTGCAGAGACCTCTTGCCATCACGACTCCGAATACGTGCATAATGAGACCCATCATCCAAGACCTTGGTCTCCATTCTAGCTGCTGTGATATATGGTTGTCCAAGTATTATAGGATATGTCCCATAGTTTTGAACAAAAAAGTTTTGCTCAACTTCAACATCGCCAATTTTTGCACATACAGCCGGACAAGCCCCATATAATTCTCCTCTTCCATTGTTTGCAGCCCTCATGACCCAACCGTGATGAGTATCAATCGGCCACTTGCCTTTCTCATAAATTCTCCTTGACATGATATTTATTTCAGAGCCATGGTCCACAAGTGCCAAGATAGAATCATCCAACTCACCAAGTCTCACTCGTGTCTCCGTAGTGGCCCTTGCCCAAAATGGTTGATAATAATTCAACTTTCCTCCTCTTTCACGATCAATTTCATCAACAATTCCACAATCAAAGACATTTGCCTCCACCTCAAATCTTTCTTCATATGCCACCTCAGTAGTCATTCCATCCACCATTTCTTTTCCCTCATCTTGAGTTAGTATGGAATGGGCTTCTTTCTTTGAGCTCTTCACTTCCATCAACTCATATCCCTTCATGCTCAAACCTTCAATAGAATGCTCAGTTTTGGTAACATCTCTTTTGATGTCAATCATACACTCTGCAGCAAACATCTTCAAAATATCATCTTCTTCTTCATCAGTAAGATAATCCTTCATCTCTTCAGTTTGATCTTTCTGCTCTTCCAATGCCTCGATATTCATGTTCATAATCTTCTCTTCATCACCCTTTGCATCACACATCATATTAAATACTTGCCCGATTTCAATCTCCTCATCCTCTGTCATATGAGTATCCAATGCATGCATCATAACTGTCTCAGCTGTCATTTGCCTTTTTCTCTTGATAACATCAATGATAAGGTCGTGAAAATCTTTCTTGGCAATACCAAGAGCCTCTCTCAATGTAAACTCAATCTTGGCATCCAAAATCCTCTCCTCCAATATCCCCTTCATGTCAATAGAAGTCTCGATATCAGATTGAAGCTTGTAAGCTGGCCCTTTAGTTTTACCTTTGCCAGAATCTTCCTTCTCTTTGCCCTTCTTGCTGGTGCTTGAATCTTCCCATATCTTCTCTGGAAGTGGTGCATCTCCAGGATGATTAATAGAAGGTGATTTCTCAGGCCTTTGGCGTGTGTGAAAACCAGGTCCATCACCCTTTGCAGCCTCTTTAAGCCCTTGATTTTTCTTCTTTAATGTTGGCTCATCAGCATCATCTTCTTCTGCAGGTCTGCCCCGTTTTATTTCAACAGATGCATCATGATTCTCAATGTCATTTTGTACCTCACCCAAAAATGCTTTGATGCTAACTGCATCAACAGGATCCTCCCAACCGGTTGCCTTTCTGATAGCTTGTGCTCCTCTGATCATAATCTCTCTTGCTGGAGTAGAAGAGGCCTCAATAGTATGATGGTCCACCTCAATATGATATGACTCAACTCCCTTAGCACGCAAAGCACTCGACTTCCCCCTCTTCTCATCCATTATTTTCTTCATTCCACCTTTGCCAAAATTAGTGTCCATAGGCAGGTCAGTGGATGCATCACGAATCCTCCCATCCTTGAAAGAAACTATACCTTCTTTAAGTGCACCATCATAATCAGTGCAACCACGAAGAGTGTGGTCTATGACATCACACCAGATGCATCTCTTCACAAATGACTTTGCACCATCTGATGATTGAGAAGAACTTGCTCCTCGTGCCTTCTTCAATTCACTCATCTCCACCCTCAAATCTCTGATACCTTTGATAAGCTCTTCAATACTGTCTTCTTCAACTCTCTTGCTTGTTTTTGATGTCTCACCAAGAGTTGTAGGAGTCAATGATAATTTTGGAGCCCTTGCAATCATCATGGGGTTTGCATCAGTCCGTGAAATAATACCTCTAGACCTCACCCGTCGTTGTTTGGCCACAAGAGTCACCGTTTCTTCCACCCTCCTCCAATCATTAGTAAAACCACCTTCAGTGGTCCTATCCCCAAGAAGCAAGAGGAGTCTATCCTCTAATGCATCATCGGCTGCCTGCAAAAACATCTCTGCCTTTCTTGTATCAAGAAGGCGCCTTTCTGCTAAAGGCAACTGATTATATTTCTTCTCAAATTCTCTGAGCAGCTCATTTGGGCCCATATCATTCCCGGGTTGTTGCTCCACCCAATCAAGGAAAGACCTCTTAGTCATCCTCTCCGTATCTTCATCAAAATACTCATCCCTCAATCTCTCATCAAATGTGGCCCATGAAGTCACATACACATCTTCCCGAATTTCTTGCACCCTCTCACGAATTTCGGGAACCACAGCCAAGTCAAAAGTCAACATCATACGATCCTCAGATACTTGATGCACTTCCATTTCACAAACATATACCCTCAAAAAGTTTGTGATATTCTTCCCATCAAATCTCCCAATTTTGTCCACAACACCCTTCAATGCTTTGGTAGCCTCATGCCCACCAGAGTTTGCTCTATGATGCTCCATATACAGGGCCAATGCCCCCAAAATATTCTCCATATTCATTTGGCCCCCTCCGGAAGCCCCATCATGATCCCCCGTCATTCTTTAACTAAAACTAATTGCCCCAAAGCGTCTCTCAGTGGAAGCACCAAATGTCGGGTAGAGAGGGTTTTGCTCTGGGAAAACGCGGGGTTTCTAGCTGCAACTAGTTTGAATTCAAGGTATGGGGAAATATGATAGTGTAATTTATTGTTTATACCATTAAAAACCCAAATCTATGTTTTATTTTGCAAAATAGCAAACCGTGTAAAGGCTTAAACCTTTAAAAACACTGTCAGCATTCAAATGAATGCCACAGACACATACTTGCTCCAAATCAAGTGTGCTATAACTTTCTGGAAAGCTAACACAAAGCTACACAATCTGTAAAAATTTCAAGAGAAAATGATTTACCATTCAATATTTATAGCGTGCTGAAGTTGAGACTCCAAATATTCACGGCAGCTGTACATCTCTCCACTTCGGGACGCATATCATCTTCATAAAAGCTCCAAATACATGATGCCATAATTTTTTAGAAAGCTAACATCACCATCTACGTTGCCTGTAAATCTTAGCTTAAAATATCATACTGTCCGTTTTCTATACTTCGTCAAAAATGGAACTTCTATATTGAGCGGCAGTTTCACACCCTCAAACTTCTACAAGCATAACTTTCACGTCCTAACTTCAAAACAAGAGTTTAATAGCTTTTTAGAAAGCTATCAACATAACACATGTGCTCACAAAATTTCAAAACTAATCGATCATTATACAAATTTCTACAAGAGTTTAAAGCGACTGCCTTTGAATTTCGACGGCACTAAACCCTCTTTCACTTCTCAAGGCATAACTTTCTCATACTAACTCCAAATGACAAGCGCCACACACCATTGGAATCACAACAAGAAGAGGAACGTGCTCTCAAAATTTCATTGAAATCCGAGCTATACACAGTAAGTCACTTGTCCTCAAACACACGGCATAAAAACTAAAAAACTAAAACATGAACACAAGAAGAATGAGGTTCGGGAGAAGAAGGCCCCCCTTATCAAGCCACAAGGGGGAACACATCAGCCCATACCTAGCCACATGGGCACCCTAAAACTAATTGGGTGACCCAAAAGTCTCCCATACCTCTATCCATTCGCTTATTTTAATGATAAACTCACAAAAAACTAAAAGAAAGGTAAAACAATCTTCACCTTTCTTTTCAACAACTATCAAAACTCAAATTAAATATCAAAACTCATTCTAAGAAGATAAATGTAAAGTTTGACTCTTATTAGTCAAAACACAAGGCAATTAAAACCTTGTAGAGATTATGAATCAATTCATAATCTTTCTCAAATATTCCCTATTCATTTCTTCTTTAAATGAGATATCTTAAAACTCATCAAAATAACAATACTATAAGTTTTTACACTATATGCGCATTTGCATCGCGACATTCACCCCCTCTAAACCTGCACATCCTCCGGTATGTGCCAAACTCAGTCATCTTCTTGATCATCTTCACTCCCGAGTTGATCTTCATTAATTTCTTCATCTTCATCAACTTCGTGATCTTGCAATGCAGGCAATATTACATTTAAGTCTTCTTCATTAAATCTTCCATCTCTCCGTCGAAAAGCTTTGATCCGTTTGCCCGCCACTGGTATCCTACAAGGAGTACCATCTAATTCTCGAAGTGAATAAGTGGCGTTATCATGCACTTTTATTACCACATAAGGTCCTAACCACCGTTTAGCAAACTTCCTCAGTGTACTGTGTTGATGCTCCAAAGTGCTATCAAACACTAAAACCCAATCCCCTTCTTCAATATTTTTGGTCCTCAACCGATGAGTTCTATCAAATCTCTCCTTATTGCTCAGTCTCGCAGCTTTAAGTTTTTCTAATGCCATTTGTTGATCCTCGGGTAATTTTCCAAGCTGTCTAATACGGAGCTCTAAGAGTTTTTCTCGTGTAATACCATCTTCCCATGACAAAAATACCCAAGTAGGAATAGACTCCTCAACAGGCATTAAAGGTTTTTGTCCATACATAAGCTCCACAGGCATGTAACCAGTAACAGTGCTATGGGTAGTTCTGTCAGCCCATAAAGCAAATGGAAGTAACTTAGGCCAGAACTTTAGTTTCCCTTTGCAAGCCTTAACCAATGCTTGAACAATGGGTGGATGACCTCTCTCAATCTTTCCATTAGCCTCAGGATTATATGCAGTTGTTAGCCTTAACTGCACACCGTATCGGTTGAAAAATTCTCTTGCTTCAGCTGCATCCAATTCTCCTCTGTCAGCCCTCATCTTGCCAATGCTCCCATATCGACTGAAAATATCTTCAAGTATAAATTTGCAAATCCCCTCCGTTGCTTTGGTTCGAAGAGCTCTACCTTCAACAAAGTTTGAGAGTTCTTCTCTTGCCAAAACAAGATATTTTATACCCCAAAGTCCAAGTGGCATTGCAACTAAGTCAATCATCCATTGAAAATGGATGGCAAGAGGATAAGTGGGATGTAGTTCATCCCTAAACCTCACTTTAGATTGCAATTGACAAACAACACATGAAGCCACAAATTCTTCAACATCTTTATATAATCCTTTCCACCAATAACGCTCTTTGATTTTAGTATAAGTGGCCCAAATTCCTCTATGACCGGCCCAAAGTGTATCATGAAATTCTTTAAGAACTTGGGTTTTAGTCTCAGAATCGTCCACTACTCTCAATGGCATACCATCACCCCTTTTTGCCCTCTTCCAGAGAAAACCATCTCGCAAAAGATAATCATAAGCACGATGTCTAATATCCTTGAAAGTCTTCTCTGACCAATCTTTATGTCTCTTTAAAGTGCTAAAATAAAAGCCAATATCTTTCAATCTTCCTTCATATAATTCTGCTTTAAATGGCAAGACTTCATCGCTTGAATTTTCTCCATTTGTAATTGATATATATACTTCATCAGAAAATTCTTCACTTCCTTCAAACGCCATCATTTCTTCTTCGTGAAAATACCGGGCTCTTGATAACATATCTGCCACTGGATTCTTGTTACCAGCAATATGTATCAATACCGGATTAAGTGATTTGATGTAGGCTATCCAACGTAGCATCGCAATATCAGGTGAAGAACAATTTGCTATCATACCAAGTAAAGGCAAACAATCGGTCTCCAACACCACATTTGCTCCTATCAAATAATTTTTATCTGCTTTAAGAGCAGTAAGTGCACCCCATAGTTCTCTCTTCACTTGTGGATATGCTCTTTGACGCTCTGTGAGAATTCTTGCCCCAAATCTTATAGCAAATCGTCTCCCTTCTGCATCATCTTGTCCCACAGCCCAACCAATAGCTATTGGACTAGAGTCAACTGTCACAATCACCGGTCTTCCACATTCATAATCAACTTGCTTTAGAATTGGTGGTGACTTCAAAATATTTTTCAACCCGTCCATAGCTAAATCTTGATCATGTTCCCAAGAAAACTTGTTCCTCTTTCTCAATAATTTGTATAAAGGTTCAGACATATGTGCAAAATGTGGTATCCAAATTTGATAAAAGACACATGCTCCCAAAAACCTCCTTACTTCAGTAATGGTGCTACAAGCTTTCATTCTCCCGATAGCATCAACCTTCTCAGGATTAGGTTTTCTTCCATACCACCCACATAAATGTCCAACTACCAAAATTTCATCAACTCCAAATTTTGACTTGTCAATCGAAAGAGTCAAGTTTACTTCTTCAAGTCTCTTCAAAATATTAGAAACATCATCAATATGTTCATTCACAAATATTCTGCAACCATTATCTTGAACACTCAAATTTTTATCATCCTCCTTGCAACCTTTGATAGGAATATCATCAACAAAAGGTATAGTCTTTTCAGGCACGAACTCTCGTAAAATTTGATTCATAGCATTTTGCATGTGTGCTACCGAATTAGTAGCACCTTGAGGCAAGGTACACATTCGTACAAGTCCAAGAGGAGTCTTCATGGTTGTCAAATCTCTACTTTCATTGGCTAGCTGAAACTGATCATAACCAGAGTACAAGTCCCCTATAGAATAAATTGCATGCCCAGCAAATGCCTCAGCTACTTCATCAACAATAGGTCCAGATCCTTTGTTTCTGATTGTCACTTTATTAGCCGGTTGCATATCTTGAATAAATCTCAAAGCTCCTGATTTCTTTGGTACAGTAAACCAACGATTCGAATACGGAGCCATAGAAGGTTCAAGTATACCCATTTGCATCTTTTCTTTCAATAACCCTACCAATTTCGGAAGCAATGCCCGAGGTACTGGTATAGGCTTCAAATCCCATGGCACATGTGGTACCGTGAAAATCACCATAGGTGCAACCACACAAGGATGCACACACCCAATCTCATCTGATGAAGAAGCAAAGGCTTTACCATGTTTGAGAAGCATGTCTTGAAACTTCTTCTTCTCTGGTTCAGTCAAGAATTCACCCCCTCCAATTTTCATATTTGCGAGTGTCTCTTTTGTAAATTTGTGTCCAATATTTCTTGCTTCTCTCAAACCAGGTTCTTTCTCTGCTTCTTTGATATGCTCATCAGTATCAGATGGTAACTGAGTTGCTACTGGTTTAACCTTCTTTGCCACCGTCTTATACTTTGTATGTACCATCACTTCATGCTTCAATCCATAACTGTTACAAACATCAAAACTTGTAACCGCCTTCAATACTTCATCATATAATGCCCGTGAATGAACTTCAATTATAGCATCATAAATATCACCATTGATCTCACTTTCTTGCAACTTCTTCAAAACATGGAGTACATCATCTCCAAAGCCTTCTTCTTCAAAGACACCATTGATATATTCATCATCCAATAATGCCTTCACTTTTTTTAATTTCTTTTCTGCTTTTTTAACGACCCTTCTGCAAATAGGGTCCAAATCTTTAATACTCTTAAAACTCAAAAATCCACACTCCGTCACACTCACAAAACCACAATCAATATTTTGTACATTTGGGGACATAGTAATTTCAGATGCATCTGCACCCGTGGATCCCCGAACTCCACGTGTGCATTTTAGAAATCCTGAAAGTCTTCACCAGATCTTAGAGGTGCATCTCTAAGCTGGATTCTGTTTCTTTCATGATCAGGTCTCACCGTTAAAAATTGCAGAGACCTCTTGCCATCACGACTCCGAATACGTGCATAATGAGACCCATCATCCAAGACCTTGGTCTCCATTCTAGCTGCTGTGATATATGGTTGTCCAAGTATTATAGGACATGTCCCATAGTTTTGAACAAAAAAGTTTTGCTCAACTTCAACATCGCCAATTTTTGCACATACAGCCGGACAAGCCCCATATAATTCTCCTCTTCCATTGTTTGCAGCCCTCATGACCCAACCGTGATGAGTATCAATCGGCCACTTGCCTTTCTCATAAATTCTCCTTGACATGATATTTATTTCAGAGCCATGGTCCACAAGTGCCAAGATAGAATCATCCAACTCACCAAGTCTCACTCGTGTCTCCGTAGTGGCCCTTGCCCAAAATGGTTGATAATAATTCAACTTTCCTCCTCTTTCACGATCAATTTCATCAACAATTCCACAATCAAAGACATTTGCCTCCACCTCAAATCTTTCTTCATATGCCACCTCAGTAGTCATTCCATCCACCATTTCTTTTCCCTCATCTTGAGTTAGTATGGAATGGGCTTCTTTCTTTGAGCTCTTCACTTCCATCAACTCATATCCCTTCATGCTCAAACCTTCAATAGAATGCTCAGTTTTGGTAACATCTCTTTTGATGTCAATCATACACTCTGCAGCAAACATCTTCAAAATATCATCTTCTTCTTCATCAGTAAGATAATCCTTCATCTCTTCAGTTTGATCTTTCTGCTCTTCCAATGCCTCGATATTCATGTTCATAATCTTCTCTTCATCACCCTTTGCATCACACATCATATTAAATACTTGCCCGATTTCAATCTCCTCATCCTCTGTCATATGAGTATCCAATGCATGCATCATAACTGTCTCAGCTGTCATTTGCCTTTTTCTCTTGATAACATCAATGATAAGGTCGTGAAAATCTTTCTTGGCAATACCAAGAGCCTCTCTCAATGTAAACTCAATCTTGGCATCCAAAATCCTCTCCTCCAATATCCCCTTCATGTCAATAGAAGTCTCGATATCAGATTGAAGCTTGTAAGCTGGCCCTTTAGTTTTACCTTTGCCAGAATCTTCCTTCTCTTTGCCCTTCTTGCTGGTGCTTGAATCTTCCCATATCTTCTCTGGAAGTGGTGCATCTCCAGGATGATTAATAGAAGGTGATTTCTCAGGCCTTTGGCGTGTGTGAAAACCAGGTCCATCACCCTTTGCAGCCTCTTTAAGCCCTTGATTTTTCTTCTTTAATGTTGGCTCATCAGCATCATCTTCTTCTGCAGGTCTGCCCCGTTTTATTTCAACAGATGCATCATGATTCTCAATGTCATTTTGTACCTCACCCAAAAATGCTTTGATGCTAACTGCATCAACAGGATCCTCCCAACCGGTTGCCTTTCTGATAGCTTGTGCTCCTCTGATCATAATCTCTCTTGCTGGAGTAGAAGAGGCCTCAATAGTATGATGGTCCACCTCAATATGATATGACTCAACTCCCTTAGCACGCAAAGCACTCGACTTCCCCCTCTTCTCATCCATTATTTTCTTCATTCCACCTTTGCCAAAATTAGTGTCCATAGGCAGGTCAGTGGATGCATCACGAATCCTCCCATCCTTGAAAGAAACTATACCTTCTTTAAGTGCACCATCATAATCAGTGCAACCACGAAGAGTGTGGTCTATGACATCACACCAGATGCATCTCTTCACAAATGACTTTGCACCATCTGATGATTGAGAAGAACTTGCTCCTCGTGCCTTCTTCAATTCACTCATCTCCACCCTCAAATCTCTGATACCTTTGATAAGCTCTTCAATACTGTCTTCTTCAACTCTCTTGCTTGTTTTTGATGTCTCACCAAGAGTTGTAGGAGCCAATGATAATTTTGGAGCCCTTGCAACCATCATGGGGTTTGCATCAGTCCGTGAAATAATACCTCTAGACCTCACCCGTCGTTGTTTGGCCACAAGAGTCACCGTTTCTTCCACCCTCCTCCAATCATTAGTAAAACCACCTTCAGTGGTCCTATCCCCAAGAAGCAAGAGGAGTCTATCCTCTAATGCATCATCGGCTGCCTGCAAAAACATCTCTGCCTTTCTTGTATCAAGAAGGCGCCTTTCTGCTAAAGGCAACTGATTATATTTCTTCTCAAATTCTCTGAGCAGCTCATTTGGGCCCATATCATTCCCGGGTTGTTGCTCCACCCAATCAAGGAAAGACCTCTTAGTCATCCTCTCCGTATCTTCATCAAAATACTCATCCCTCAATCTCTCATCAAATGTGGCCCATGAAGTCACATACACATCTTCCCGAATTTCTTGCACCCTCTCACGAATTTCGGGAACCACAGCCAAGTCAAAAGTCAACATCATACGATCCTCAGATACTTGATGCACTTCCATTTCACAAACATATACCCTCAAAAAGTTTGTGATATTCTTCCCATCAAATCTCCCAATTTTGTCCACAACACCCTTCAATGCTTTGGTAGCCTCATGCCCACCAGAGTTTGCTCTATGATGCTCCATATACAGGGCCAATGCCCCCAAAATATTCTCCATATTCATTTGGCCCCCTCCGGAAGCCCCATCATGATCCCCCGTCATTCTTTAACTAAAACTAATTGCCCCAAAGCGTCTCTCAGTGGAAGCACCAAATGTCGGGTAGAGAGGGTTTTGCTCTGGGAAAACGCGGGGTTTCTAGCTGCAACTAGTTTGAATTCAAGGTATGGGGAAATATGATAGTGTAATTTATTGTTTATACCATTAAAAACCCAAATCTATGTTTTATTTTGCAAAATAGCAAACCGTGTAAAGGCTTAAACCTTTAAAAACACTGTCAGCATTCAAATGAATGCCACAGACACATACTTGCTCCAAATCAAGTGTGCTATAACTTTCTGGAAAGCTAACACAAAGCTACACAATCTGTAAAAATTTCAAGAGAAAATGATTTACCATTCAATATTTATAGCGTGCTGAAGTTGAGACTCCAAATATTCACGGCAGCTGTACATCTCTCCACTTCGGGACGCATATCATCTTCATAAAAGCTCCAAATACATGATGCCATAATTTTTTAGAAAGCTAACATCACCATCTACGTTGCCTGTAAATCTTAGCTTAAAATATCATACTGTCCGTTTTCTATACTTCGTCAAAAATGGAACTTCTATATTGAGCGGCAGTTTCACACCCTCAAACTTCTACAAGCATAACTTTCACGTCCTAACTTCAAAACAAGAGTTTAATAGCTTTTTAGAAAGCTATCAACATAACACATGTGCTCACAAAATTTCAAAACTAATCGATCATTATACAAATTTCTACAAGAGTTTAAAGCGACTGCCTTTGAATTTCGACGGCACTAAACCCTCTTTCACTTCTCAAGGCATAACTTTCTCATACTAACTCCAAATGACAAGCGCCACACACCATTGGAATCACAACAAGAAGAGGAACGTGCTCTCAAAATTTCATTGAAATCCGAGCTATACACAGTAAGTCACTTGTCCTCAAACACACGGCATAAAAACTAAAAAACTAAAACATGAACACAAGAAGAATGAGGTTCGGGAGAAGAAGGCCCCCCTTATCAAGCCACAAGGGGGAACACATCAGCCCATACCTAGCCACATGGGCACCCTAAAACTAATTGGGTGACCCAAAAGTCTCCCATACCTCTATCCATTCGCTTATTTTAATGATAAACTCACAAAAAACTAAAAGAAAGGTAAAACAATCTTCACCTTTCTTTTCAACAACTATCAAAACTCAAATTAAATATCAAAACTCATTCTAAGAAGATAAATGTAAAGTTTGACTCTTATTAGTCAAAACACAAGGCAATTAAAACCTTGTAGAGATTATGAATCAATTCATAATCTTTCTCAAATATTCCCTATTCATTTCTTCTTTAAATGAGATATCTTAAAACTCATCAAAATAACAATACTATAAGTTTTTACACTATATGCGCATTTGCATCGCGACATTCACCCCCTCTAAACCTGCACATCCTCCGGTATGTGCCAAACTCAGTCATCTTCTTGATCATCTTCACTCCCGAGTTGATCTTCATTAATTTCTTCATCTTCATCAACTTCGTGATCTTGCAATGCAGGCAATATTACATTTAAGTCTTCTTCATTAAATCTTCCATCTCTCCGTCGAAAAGCTTTGATCCGTTTGCCCGCCACTGGTATCCTACAAGGAGTACCATCTAATTCTCGAAGTGAATAAGTGGCGTTATCATGCACTTTTATTACCACATAAGGTCCTAACCACCGTTTAGCAAACTTCCTCAGTGTACTGTGTTGATGCTCCAAAGTGCTATCAAACACTAAAACCCAATCCCCTTCTTCAATATTTTTGGTCCTCAACCGATGAGTTCTATCAAATCTCTCCTTATTGCTCAGTCTCGCAGCTTTAAGTTTTTCTAATGCCATTTGTTGATCCTCGGGTAATTTTCCAAGCTGTCTAATACGGAGCTCTAAGAGTTTTTCTCGTGTAATACCATCTTCCCATGACAAAAATACCCAAGTAGGAATAGACTCCTCAACAGGCATTAAAGGTTTTTGTCCATACATAAGCTCCACAGGCATGTAACCAGTAACAGTGCTATGGGTAGTTCTGTCAGCCCATAAAGCAAATGGAAGTAACTTAGGCCAGAACTTTAGTTTCCCTTTGCAAGCCTTAACCAATGCTTGAACAATGGGTGGATGACCTCTCTCAATCTTTCCATTAGCCTCAGGATTATATGCAGTTGTTAGCCTTAACTGCACACCGTATCGGTTGAAAAATTCTCTTGCTTCAGCTGCATCCAATTCTCCTCTGTCAGCCCTCATCTTGCCAATGCTCCCATATCGACTGAAAATATCTTCAAGTATAAATTTGCAAATCCCCTCCGTTGCTTTGGTTCGAAGAGCTCTACCTTCAACAAAGTTTGAGAGTTCTTCTCTTGCCAAAACAAGATATTTCATACCCCAAAGTCCAAGTGGCATTGCAACTAAGTCAATCATCCATTGAAAATGGATGGCAAGAGGATAAGTAGGATGTAGTTCATCCCTAAACCTCACTTTAGATTGCAATTGACAAACAACACATGAAGCCACAAATTCTTCAACATCTTTATATAATCCTTTCCACCAATAACGCTCTTTGATTTTAGTATAAGTGGCCCAAATTCCTCTATGACCGGCCCAAAGTGTATCATGAAATTCTTTAAGAACTTGGGTTTTAGTCTCAGAATCGTCCACTACTCTCAATGGCATACCATCACCCCTTTTTGCCCTCTTCCAGAGAAAACCATCTCGCAAAAGATAATCATAAGCACGATGTCTAATATCCTTGAAAGTCTTCTCTGACCAATCTTTATGTCTCTTTAAAGTGCTCAAATAAAAGCCAATATCTTTCAATCTTCCTTCATATAATTCTGCTTTAAATGGCAAGACTTCATCGCTTGAATTTTCTCCATTTGTAATTGATATATATACTTCATCAGAAAATTCTTCACTTCCTTCAAACGCCATCATTTCTTCTTCGTGAAAATACCGGGCTCTTGATAACATATCTGCCACTGGATTCTTGTTACCAGCAATATGTATCAATACCGGATTAAGTGATTTGATGTAGGCTATCCAACGTAGCATCGCAATATCAGGTGAAGAACAATTTGCTATCATACCAAGTAAAGGCAAACAATCGGTCTCCAACACCACATTTGCTCCTATCAAATAATTTTTATCTGCTTTAAGAGCAGTAAGTGCACCCCATAGTTCTCTCTTCACTTGTGGATATGCTCTTTGACGCTCTGTGAGAATTCTTGCCCCAAATCTTATAGCAAATCGTCTCCCTTCTGCATCATCTTGTCCCACAGCCCAACCAATAGCTATTGGACTAGAGTCAACTGTCACAATCACCGGTCTTCCACATTCATAATCAACTTGCTTTAGAATTGGTGGTGACTTCAAAATATTTTTCAACCCGTCCATAGCTAAATCTTGATCATGTTCCCAAGAAAACTTGTTCCTCTTTCTCAATAATTTGTATAAAGGTTCAGACATATGTGCAAAATGTGGTATCCAAATTTGATAAAAGACACATGCTCCCAAAAACCTCCTTACTTCAGTAATGGTGCTACAAGCTTTCATTCTCCCGATAGCATCAACCTTCTCAGGATTAGGTTTTCTTCCATACCACCCACATAAATGTCCAGCTACCAAAATTTCATCAACTCCAAATTTTGACTTGTCAATCGAAAGAGTCAAGTTTACTTCTTCAAGTCTCTTCAAAATATTAGAAACATCATCAATATGTTCATTCACAAATATTCTGCAACCATTATCTTGAACACTCAAATTTTTATCATCCTCCTTGCAACCTTTGATAGGAATATCATCAACAAAAGGTATAGTCTTTTCAGGCACGAACTCTCGTAAAATTTGATTCATAGCATTTTGCATGTGTGCTACCGAATTAGTAGCACCTTGAGGCAAGGTACACATTCGTACAAGTCCAAGAGGAGTCTTCATGGTTGTCAAATCTCTACTTTCATTGGCTAGCTGAAACTGATCATAACCAGAGTACAAGTCCCCTATAGAATAAATTGCATGCCCAGCAAATGCCTCAGCTACTTCATCAACAATAGGTCCAGATCCTTTGTTTCTGATTGTCACTTTATTAGCCGGTTGCATATCTTGAATAAATCTCAAAGCTCCTGATTTCTTTGGTACAGTAAACCAACGATTCGAATACGGAGCCATAGAAGGTTCAAGTATACCCATTTGCATCTTTTCTTTCAATAACCCTACCAATTTCGGAAGCAATGCCCGAGGTACTGGTATAGGCTTCAAATCCCATGGCACATGTGGTACCGTGAAAATCACCATAGGTGCAACCACACAAGGATGCACACACCCAATCTCATCTGATGAAGAAGCAAAGGCTTTACCATGTTTGAGAAGCATGTCTTGAAACTTCTTCTTCTCTGGTTCAGTCAAGAATTCACCCCCTCCAATTTTCATATTTGCGAGTGTCTCTTTTGTAAATTTGTGTCCAATATTTCTTGCTTCTCTCAAACCAGGTTCTTTCTCTGCTTCTTTGATATGCTCATCAGTATCAGATGGTAACTGAGTTGCTACTGGTTTAACCTTCTTTGCCACCGTCTTATACTTTGTATGTACCATCACTTCATGCTTCAATCCATAACTGTTACAAACATCAAAACTTGTAACCGCCTTCAATACTTCATCATATAATGCCCGTGAATGAACTTCAATTATAGCATCATAAATATCACCATTGATCTCACTTTCTTGCAACTTCTTCAAAACATGGAGTACATCATCTCCAAAGCCTTCTTCTTCAAAGACACCATTGATATATTCATCATCCAATAATGCCTTCACTTTTTTTAATTTCTTTTCTGCTTTTTTAACGACCCTTCTGCAAATAGGGTCCAAATCTTTAATACTCTTAAAACTCAAAAATCCACACTCCGTCACACTCACAAAACCACAATCAATATTTTGTACATTTGGGGACATAGTAATTTCAGATGCATCTGCACCCGTGGATCCCCGAACTCCACGTGTGCATTTTAGAAATCCTGAAAGTCTTCACCAGATCTTAGAGGTGCATCTCTAAGCTGGATTCTGTTTCTTTCATGATCAGGTCTCACCGTTAAAAATTGCAGAGACCTCTTGCCATCACGACTCCGAATACGTGCATAATGAGACCCATCATCCAAGACCTTGGTCTCCATTCTAGCTGCTGTGATATATGGTTGTCCAAGTATTATAGGACATGTCCCATAGTTTTGAACAAAAAAGTTTTGCTCAACTTCAACATCGCCAATTTTTGCACATACAGCCGGACAAGCCCCATATAATTCTCCTCTTCCATTGTTTGCAGCCCTCATGACCCAACCGTGATGAGTATCAATCGGCCACTTGCCTTTCTCATAAATTCTCCTTGACATGATATTTATTTCAGAGCCATGGTCCACAAGTGCCAAGATAGAATCATCCAACTCACCAAGTCTCACTCGTGTCTCCGTAGTGGCCCTTGCCCAAAATGGTTGATAATAATTCAACTTTCCTCCTCTTTCACGATCAATTTCATCAACAATTCCACAATCAAAGACATTTGCCTCCACCTCAAATCTTTCTTCATATGCCACCTCAGTAGTCATTCCATCCACCATTTCTTTTCCCTCATCTTGAGTTAGTATGGAATGGGCTTCTTTCTTTGAGCTCTTCACTTCCATCAACTCATATCCCTTCATGCTCAAACCTTCAATAGAATGCTCAGTTTTGGTAACATCTCTTTTGATGTCAATCATACACTCTGCAGCAAACATCTTCAAAATATCATCTTCTTCTTCATCAGTAAGATAATCCTTCATCTCTTCAGTTTGATCTTTCTGCTCTTCCAATGCCTCGATATTCATGTTCATAATCTTCTCTTCATCACCCTTTGCATCACACATCATATTAAATACTTGCCCGATTTCAATCTCCTCATCCTCTGTCATATGAGTATCCAATGCATGCATCATAACTGTCTCAGCTGTCATTTGCCTTTTTCTCTTGATAACATCAATGATAAGATCGTGAAAATCTTTCTTGGCAATACCAAGAGCCTCTCTCAATGTAAACTCAATCTTGGCATCCAAAATCCTCTCCTCCAATATCCCCTTCATGTCAATAGAAGTCTCGATATCAGATTGAAGCTTGTAAGCTGGCCCTTTAGTTTTACCTTTGCCAGAATCTTCCTTCTCTTTGCCCTTCTTGCTGGTGCTTGAATCTTCCCATATCTTCTCTGGAAGTGGTGCATCTCCAGGATGATTAATAGAAGGTGATTTCTCAGGCCTTTGGCGTGTGTGAAAACCAGGTCCATCACCCTTTGCAGCCTCTTTAAGCCCTTGATTTTTCTTCTTTAATGTTGGCTCATCAGCATCATCTTCTTCTGCAGGTCTGCCCCGTTTTATTTCAACAGATGCATCATGATTCTCAATGTCATTTTGTACCTCACCCAAAAATGCTTTGATGCTAACTGCATCAACAGGATCCTCCCAACCGGTTGCCTTTCTGATAGCTTGTGCTCCTCTGATCATAATCTCTCTTGCTGGAGTAGAAGAGGCCTCAATAGTATGATGGTCCACCTCAATATGATATGACTCAACTCCCTTAGCACGCAAAGCACTCGACTTCCCCCTCTTCTCTATTGAGGTAATTGATGCAACGTAGTATTGCTAGAAGCCAAAGACGTACGGGTGCTAAATAATGGTGTGTGGGAGGAGGGGTTAGGCATGGGCTGATCTCTAGAGTGTCCTTGTGATGAGTTATCCCATATGGTTTGTCCATGGTGACCTCCTAGTGTACACTACTTAAGGTGGAAGGCCTTTGAGTAAAGATTATCTCTTTCTACGCATTCCTTGTGTTTGTGTGTGTGCCTTGTGCAATCTTCTCTACCTTCAATAGGTTATGGGCCCACTCATGTGTGTTTCATGAGTATTAGATTGCATTTGTGCAAGTATTTTGAGGTCGGTGCGCAACGGGCGGTTTTGGAGCATTGTTGGAGGTTTTGGAGCTTGTTGAAGCGTTGGTGTTTCTTGGAGGTGTGCATGGGCTGAAGTTACATGTTGGAGCACTCTCTTTGGTCAATTTCTTCCCTTGATCTCCTTCTTTTCTTTCTTCTATCTCTTCGTTGCGAGTGGAACTTCGTTTGGTTCAATTGTGAGCATTTGAGTAAATGCAAGTGATTTGTGAGGTGTGAAGACTCTCGTGGAGGGTCTACCATCTGATCCTAGTGATTAGGCACTTGCTTTGAGGTGTTGCATGTGTTTCATGCTCTTGGGGTGCTCAAATTTTCATTTGGAGCTAGTTTGTGCACAAAGGTGCGGTTTTGAGCAATTTCAATGCGATTGGGGTTTTGAGGGACTTGTGTGAGTTCATGTGCATTGAGTGAGTGCTCTTGAAGGACACAAAGGTGTCATTGACGTGCATTGAGTGTTTGGGGACACTAAGGCGTCGTATTGAAGCATTTGGAGTTGTTTTGAGCTCCATTGAGTGATTTGAGGGGTTTTGGTGAGCCTCTTTGCATTTTTGGGTGAGGGTTCTCACATTTGAGTGTTGGGAGGCGTGTGTGGAGCACAAAAGTGCTGATCTAGTGTTTGGGGTTGTTTTAAACCCATTGGGTGCACAAAGGTGCAATATCAAAGCAAAAAAAAAAAAAAAAAAAAAAAAAAAAAAAAAAAATCACAAAAACAAAGTTGTGTGTTTGAGTTTGAGGTTTCATTTGTGTGGGGAGGCATACGTAAGTGAGGATCATGGCATCTTTTGAGGGTGAGGGTCCCAAGGTCGTGGACAAGTTCGATGGGGTGAATTTCCACTTGTGGAAGTTCAAAATGGAGATGGTGATGGCCGAGAAGGAGTTGTGGGAGATTGTCGAGGGTAGTGAGGAACCTCCTTTCTCTTCTACGGATCCTAGGATCATGCAAGCGTACACGAGGAGGGAGAAGAAGGCATTTGCCATTTTGGCACTCAACCTCGCGGATTCGCAACTTGCGCACATTCGTTCGTGCAAGACACCCGCGGAAGCATGGTCCAAGCTTTGCAACATTCACGAAGCGAAAACATTGGCCAACATTTTGTTTTTGAGGCGCAAGTTCTTCACCATCAAGATGGGCGAAGAAGATGACATGTTGGCGCACATCAACAAGGTCAAAGCTCTCGCGGATCAACTCAACGGTTGCGACGTGTCGGTTACGGATGGTGACATCGTGATGACACTTTTGGAGAGCCTTCCATCATCATACGAGTACCTCATCGTGGCGATGGAGTCAAGACCCATTACGGAGCTCACATTGGACTATGTGACCTCACGGTTGTTGCACGAGCTTTCGCGGCGAAAGGAGAACGAGTCTCGAGAAGATGGAGCGGCACTCGTGGCGAAGCAATTCAAGAATGGAGGCGGTGGGAGCTCAAGCGACAAGGTGTGCTTCTATTGTGGTAAGAAGGGCCACATTGCCAAATTTTGCTTCAAACGCAAGAGGGATGAGAAAGGGGAGAGTGCAAACAACACTAAAACTCGTGACGATGATGAGTACGCATTTACGGCTAGATATGAGGCAAGCATGAGCGATGGCATCGAGGGTGATGCAAGCATGAGTGATGGTATCGAGGGTGATGCAAGCATGAGTGATTGGATTGAGGTTGGTGATGAGTATGCAAACATGGCAAGCAATGTATCGTGCAATGGTAGTACGAGTGATTGGATTGTTGATTCGGGGGCTACAAGCCACATGTCACCACATAAAACTTGTTTTCATTCGTATGCTCTCATTAATCCAAGGAGAGTGATTTTGGGAGATGATACGGTGCTTGAGGCCGTTGGCAAGGGCCAAATTGTTGTAGACACCGAGGTGAGGGGTCGTGTGAAGACAATCACTATCCAAGATGTCCTCCACGTTCCCAAATTAACGGCAAATTTACTATCGGTGAGGCAATTAGTGGCAAAGCACTTGAGGGTTGAGTTTAGTGATAAGGGGTGTTATGTGTTGTCACCGAGTCGAGATGAGGTGGCCATCATTGAAGAACACGAGGGCTTGTACCACATCAAGTTCTCCAAGGTGCATTCGAAGGAATCGGCGGCGTTGGCGCATTCAAACTTGAAGGACGACAAGTTGGCGTTGTGGCATCGTCGACTTGGCCATTTGAACATCAAGAGTGTGAAGACACTACGCGGCATGGTAAGCGGTATGGACCTTCATCAATTGAAAGTGGATGCTTCTACATTCACGTGTGAAGGTTGCATTGAAGGCAAGCAACAACGGTTGCCATTTGCGGGTGAAGGGGCGACACGGGCCACAAAAGTTTTGGAGATCGTGCATTCGGATGTGTGTGGCCCCATGAAGACCACATCGATGGGAGGTTGCAAGTACTTTGTGACCTTCATCGATGATTTTTCAAGGAAGATATGGCTCTACCCTATCAAAGCCAAGAGTGAGTGCTTTGAGAAGTTCAAGGAGTTCAAGACATTGGTGGAGAACCAATCCGAGTTGAAGATCAAGGTGTTTCGGTCGGACAATGGCGGCGAGTACATGTCCAAGAAATTTGACGAGCTTTTGAAGAATGAAGGCATCGCACGCCAAACTTCGGCCCCGTACACGCCTCAACAAAATGGAGTTGCGGAGCGCGCAAATCGCACCATTGTAGAGATGGCGAGGAGCATGTTGCACGCTCAAAACTTGAAGTTGGACCTTTGGGCGGAAGCGGTGGTGAATGCGGTATACACACGCAATCGGTGTCCAACAAGCGCGGTTGAAGGCATGACGCCGGAGCAAGCGTGGAGTGGGAGGCAACCATGTGTTGCACACATGCGCATCTTCGGATGCATTGCATATGCGAAGGTTCCTGACGAACGGAGGACGAAACTCGAGGCTAAGGCCTTGAAATGTGTGTTTCTTGGGTATTGTGAAGGTACCAAGGCGTATAGACTCATGTCGGTGGACACGAGGAAGATCATTCGGTCACGTGATGTGACATTTTGTGAGGAGTCTACGATGGAGGCTCCTTTGGAGGTTGGTCCAAGTGGGAGTAGTGGAGACGTTTTGGTGGACACACCCTCCAAGTCTCCTAGTGTTGTTGAT
Source organism: Pohlia nutans (assembly GCA_022496805.1). NCBI lineage: Eukaryota > Viridiplantae > Streptophyta > Bryopsida > Bryales > Mniaceae > Pohlia > Pohlia nutans. Next base: position 4,739,738 of record CM040089.1, on the reverse strand, counting down.
GTAGGTGATGATGACGGTGATGACGAAGCTGGCGACACGGAGGTTGTTGAAGCGCCATCGAGCTCAAAGGCCAAGAATGGCGCAAAGGGCACGCAAGAGGAGCAAGTTTCTTCAAGCGAGCGGCGGTACCCCGAGAGATCGCGCAAGCCACCTGGAGAATGGTGGAAGAACCACATCTTCCCTCAAGTGGAGGACGAGCATGCGAATGTGGCATTATCGGATGGTCCATTGACCATTCGAGAAGCCATGCAAGGTGAGGATGCGGTCAAGTGGGAGCGCGCCATGCAAGAGGAGTACGACTCTCTAATTGCTAACGGTACGTGGCAATTAACTCCCATTCCAAAGGATCGCAACCCCATTGGTTGCAAATGGGTGTTTCGGACAAAGAGGGATGTTTCGGGTATTGTTGTGCGTCACAAGGCAAGATTAGTAGCCAAGGGGTTCGCGCAAGTGCATGGGGTGGACTTTCACGAGACATTTGCTCCCGTGGCCAAGTTCACCACCATTCGATGCATTCTTGCCATTGGAGCGGCCTTGGACTTGGAGATGCATCAAATGGATGTGAAGACCGCATTTTTGAATGGCGATTTGGAGGAGGATATCTACATGATGCAACCTGAGGGGTTTGTGCAACAAGGTAATGAGCACCTTGTTTGTAAGTTGCAAAAATCATTGTATGGGTTGAAACAATCTCCAAGAGCGTGGTACCAAAAGATTGACACGTTCTTGGTTGCACACGGGTTTACTAGGAGCATTGCGGATCATAGTCTCTACTTCATGCAAGAGGGGCAACATGTGGTGATTGTGATCATATATGTTGATGATTTGATCATTCTTGCAAGCCTCATGAGTTTAATGAATGCATTAAAAGGCATGCTTGAGAGAGAGTACGAGATGAGTGATCTTGGAGAATTGCACTTTTGTCTTGGTGTTGAGTTTGTGCGAGACAGGGCTACACGCACTATCACCATGAGTCAAGGCAAGTATGTGATGGACGTGCTCAAGAGATTCGGGATGGAGGATTGTAAGCCCGTGGCAACACCATTGGATGCAAACTCCAAGCTCGTCAAGCTTTCGGAGGAGGAGTATGCGATGGAGGCTAAATCGATGGCGGAGGTGCCATACAAGCAAGCGGTGGGGTCATTGATGTATGCGATGATTGCGACACGGCCCGACCTTGCGTATCCAATTAGCGTGGTGAGTCAACACATGGCGAGACCGGGCTCGATGCATTGGATGACGGTCAAGAGGATCATGCGTTATTTGAGGGGCACAAGCGATGTGAAGTTGTGTCTTGGAGGCAAAGACATTGTGTTGAGCGGCTATTGTGACGCGGACTACGCGGGAGACACGAGCGATCGAAGATCGACAACGGGCTACATGTTCAAAGTCGGATCGGGAGCGGTGTCGTGGAATAGCAAGCGGCAACAAACCACGGCGACATCAACGGTGGAGGCCGAGTATATGGCTACGAGCCATGCCACGAAGGAGGCCATTTGGTTGAGGCAACTAATGGTGGATGTGGGTTGCACACAAGGTGAGGCTACAACGATTATGTGTGACAATCAAGGGTGCATTTCACTTGCAAAGAACCCTACACATCATTCACGCACGAAGCACATTGATGTGCAATACCACTTCATTCGGGAGAAGTTGGAATTGGGAGTTATACATTTGGAGTATTGCCCAACGGAGCACATGGTGGCGGATGTGCTCACAAAGGGTCTTTGTAGAGACCGACACCAACGATTAGTAATAGCATTTGGACTTAGAGGCTTTGGCTCTACGCAAAGTGGGAGTATTGAGGTAATTGATGCAACGTAGTATTGCTAGAAGCCAAAGACGTACGGGTGCTAAATAATGGTGTGTGGGAGGAGGGGTTAGGCATGGGCTGATCTCTAGAGTGTCCTTGTGATGAGTTATCCCATATGGTTTGTCCATGGTGACCTCCTAGTGTACACTACTTAAGGTGGAAGGCCTTTGAGTAAAGATTATCTCTTTCTACGCATTCCTTGTGTTTGTGTGTGTGCCTTGTGCAATCTTCTCTACCTTCAATATTCTCATCCATTATTTTCTTCATTCCACCTTTGCCAAAATTAGTGTCCATAGGCAGGTCAGTGGATGCATCACGAATCCTCCCATCCTTGAAAGAAACTATACCTTCTTTAAGTGCACCATCATAATCAGTGCAACCACGAAGAGTGTGGTCTATGACATCACACCAGATGCATCTCTTCACAAATGACTTTGCACCATCTGATGATTGAGAAGAACTTGCTCCTCGTGCCTTCTTCAATTCACTCATCTCCACCCTCAAATCTCTGATACCTTTGATAAGCTCTTCAATACTGTCTTCTTCAACTCTCTTGCTTGTTTTTGATGTCTCACCAAGAGTTGTAGGAGCCAATGATAATTTTGGAGCCCTTGCAACCATCATGGGGTTTGCATCAGTCCGTGAAATAATACCTCTAGACCTCACCCGTCGTTGTTTGGCCACAAGAGTCACCGTTTCTTCCACCCTCCTCCAATCATTAGTAAAACCACCTTCAGTGGTCCTATCCCCAAGAAGCAAGAGGAGTCTATCCTCTAATGCATCATCGGCTGCCTGCAAAAACATCTCTGCCTTTCTTGTATCAAGAAGGCGCCTTTCTGCTAAAGGCAACTGATTATATTTCTTCTCAAATTCTCTGAGCAGCTCATTTGGGCCCATATCATTCCCGGGTTGTTGCTCCACCCAATCAAGGAAAGACCTCTTAGTCATCCTCTCCGTATCTTCATCAAAATACTCATCCCTCAATCTCTCATCAAATGTGGCCCATGAAGTCACATACACATCTTCCCGAATTTCTTGCACCCTCTCACGAATTTCGGGAACCACAGCCAAGTCAAAAGTCAACATCATACGATCCTCAGATACTTGATGCACTTCCATTTCACAAACATATACCCTCAAAAAGTTTGTGATATTCTTCCCATCAAATCTCCCAATTTTGTCCACAACACCCTTCAATGCTTTGGTAGCCTCATGCCCACCAGAGTTTGCTCTATGATGCTCCATATACAGGGCCAATGCCCCCAAAATATTCTCCATATTCATTTGGCCCCCTCCGGAAGCCCCATCATGATCCCCCGTCATTCTTTAACTAAAACTAATTGCCCCAAAGCGTCTCTCAGTGGAAGCACCAAATGTCGGGTAGAGAGGGTTTTGCTCTGGGAAAACGCGGGGTTTCTAGCTGCAACTAGTTTGAATTCAAGGTATGGGGAAATATGATAGTGTAATTTATTGTTTATACCATTAAAAACCCAAATCTATGTTTTATTTTGCAAAATAGCAAACCGTGTAAAGGCTTAAACCTTTAAAAACACTGTCAGCATTCAAATGAATGCCACAGACACATACTTGCTCCAAATCAAGTGTGCTATAACTTTCTGGAAAGCTAACACAAAGCTACACAATCTGTAAAAATTTCAAGAGAAAATGATTTACCATTCAATATTTATAGCGTGCTGAAGTTGAGACTCCAAATATTCACGGCAGCTGTACATCTCTCCACTTCGGGACGCATATCATCTTCATAAAAGCTCCAAATACATGATGCCATAATTTTTTAGAAAGCTAACATCACCATCTACGTTGCCTGTAAATCTTAGCTTAAAATATCATACTGTCCGTTTTCTATACTTCGTCAAAAATGGAACTTCTATATTGAGCGGCAGTTTCACACCCTCAAACTTCTACAAGCATAACTTTCACGTCCTAACTTCAAAACAAGAGTTTAATAGCTTTTTAGAAAGCTATCAACATAACACATGTGCTCACAAAATTTCAAAACTAATCGATCATTATACAAATTTCTACAAGAGTTTAAAGCGACTGCCTTTGAATTTCGACGGCACTAAACCCTCTTTCACTTCTCAAGGCATAACTTTCTCATACTAACTCCAAATGACAAGCGCCACACACCATTGGAATCACAACAAGAAGAGGAACGTGCTCTCAAAATTTCATTGAAATCCGAGCTATACACAGTAAGTCACTTGTCCTCAAACACACGGCATAAAAACTAAAAAACTAAAACATGAACACAAGAAGAATGAGGTTCGGGAGAAGAAGGCCCCCCTTATCAAGCCACAAGGGGGAACACATCAGCCCATACCTAGCCACATGGGCACCCTAAAACTAATTGGGTGACCCAAAAGTCTCCCATACCTCTATCCATTCGCTTATTTTAATGATAAACTCACAAAAAACTAAAAGAAAGGTAAAACAATCTTCACCTTTCTTTTCAACAACTATCAAAACTCAAATTAAATATCAAAACTCATTCTAAGAAGATAAATGTAAAGTTTGACTCTTATTAGTCAAAACACAAGGCAATTAAAACCTTGTAGAGATTATGAATCAATTCATAATCTTTCTCAAATATTCCCTATTCATTTCTTCTTTAAATGAGATATCTTAAAACTCATCAAAATAACAATACTATAAGTTTTTACACTATATGCGCATTTGCATCGCGACATTCACCCCCTCTAAACCTGCACATCCTCCGGTATGTGCCAAACTCAGTCATCTTCTTGATCATCTTCACTCCCGAGTTGATCTTCATTAATTTCTTCATCTTCATCAACTTCGTGATCTTGCAATGCAGGCAATATTACATTTAAGTCTTCTTCATTAAATCTTCCATCTCTCCGTCGAAAAGCTTTGATCCGTTTGCCCGCCACTGGTATCCTACAAGGAGTACCATCTAATTCTCGAAGTGAATAAGTGGCGTTATCATGCACTTTTATTACCACATAAGGTCCTAACCACCGTTTAGCAAACTTCCTCAGTGTACTGTGTTGATGCTCCAAAGTGCTATCAAACACTAAAACCCAATCCCCTTCTTCAATATTTTTGGTCCTCAACCGATGAGTTCTATCAAATCTCTCCTTATTGCTCAGTCTCGCAGCTTTAAGTTTTTCTAATGCCATTTGTTGATCCTCGGGTAATTTTCCAAGCTGTCTAATACGGAGCTCTAAGAGTTTTTCTCGTGTAATACCATCTTCCCATGACAAAAATACCCAAGTAGGAATAGACTCCTCAACAGGCATTAAAGGTTTTTGTCCATACATAAGCTCCACAGGCATGTAACCAGTAACAGTGCTATGGGTAGTTCTGTCAGCCCATAAAGCAAATGGAAGTAACTTAGGCCAGAACTTTAGTTTCCCTTTGCAAGCCTTAACCAATGCTTGATCAATGGGTGGATGACCTCTCTCAATCTTTCCATTAGCCTCAGGATTATATGCAGTTGTTAGCCTTAACTGCACACCGTATCGGTTGAAAAATTCTCTTGCTTCAGCTGCATCCAATTCTCCTCTGTCAGCCCTCATCTTGCCAATGCTCCCATATCGACTGAAAATATCTTCAAGTATAAATTTGCAAATCCCCTCCGTTGCTTTGGTTCGAAGAGCTCTACCTTCAACAAAGTTTGAGAGTTCTTCTCTTGCCAAAACAAGATATTTCATACCCCAAAGTCCAAGTGGCATTGCAACTAAGTCAATCATCCATTGAAAATGGATGGCAAGAGGATAAGTGGGATGTAGTTCATCCCTAAACCTCACTTTAGATTGCAATTGACAAACAACACATGAAGCCACAAATTCTTCAACATCTTTATATAATCCTTTCCACCAATAACGCTCTTTGATTTTAGTATAAGTGGCCCAAATTCCTCTATGACCGGCCCAAAGTGTATCATGAAATTCTTTAAGAACTTGGGTTTTAGTCTCAGAATCGTCCACTACTCTCAATGGCATACCATCACCCCTTTTTGCCCTCTTCCAGAGAAAACCATCTCGCAAAAGATAATCATAAGCACGATGTCTAATATCCTTGAAAGTCTTCTCTGACCAATCTTTATGTCTCTTTAAAGTGCTCAAATAAAAGCCAATATCTTTCAATCTTCCTTCATATAATTCTGCTTTAAATGGCAAGACTTCATCGCTTGAATTTTCTCCATTTGTAATTGATATATATACTTCATCAGAAAATTCTTCACTTCCTTCAAACGCCATCATTTCTTCTTCGTGAAAATACCGGGCTCTTGATAACATATCTGCCACTGGATTCTTGTTACCAGCAATATGTATCAATACCGGATTAAGTGATTTGATGTAGGCTATCCAACGTAGCATCGCAATATCAGGTGAAGAACAATTTGCTATCATACCAAGTAAAGGCAAACAATCGGTCTCCAACACCACATTTGCTCCTATCAAATAATTTTTATCTGCTTTAAGAGCAGTAAGTGCACCCCATAGTTCTCTCTTCACTTGTGGATATGCTCTTTGACGCTCTGTGAGAATTCTTGCCCCAAATCTTATAGCAAATCGTCTCCCTTCTGCATCATCTTGTCCCACAGCCCAACCAATAGCTATTGGACTAGAGTCAACTGTCACAATCACCGGTCTTCCACATTCATAATCAACTTGCTTTAGAATTGGTGGTGACTTCAAAATATTTTTCAACCCGTCCATAGCTAAATCTTGATCATGTTCCCAAGAAAACTTGTTCCTCTTTCTCAATAATTTGTATAAAGGTTCAGACATATGTGCAAAATGTGGTATCCAAATTTGATAAAAGACACATGCTCCCAAAAACCTCCTTACTTCAGTAATGGTGCTACAAGCTTTCATTCTCCCGATAGCATCAACCTTCTCAGGATTAGGTTTTCTTCCATACCACCCACATAAATGTCCAACTACCAAAATTTCATCAACTCCAAATTTTGACTTGTCAATCGAAAGAGTCAAGTTTACTTCTTCAAGTCTCTTCAAAATATTAGAAACATCATCAATATGTTCATTCACAAATATTCTGCAACCATTATCTTGAACACTCAAATTTTTATCATCCTCCTTGCAACCTTTGATAGGAATATCATCAACAAAAGGTATAGTCTTTTCAGGCACGAACTCTCGTAAAATTTGATTCATAGCATTTTGCATGTGTGCTACCGAATTAGTAGCACCTTGAGGCAAGGTACACATTCGTACAAGTCCAAGAGGAGTCTTCATGGTTGTCAAATCTCTACTTTCATTGGCTAGCTGAAACTGATCATAACCAGAGTACAAGTCCCCTATAGAATAAATTGCATGCCCAGCAAATGCCTCAGCTACTTCATCAACAATAGGTCCAGATCCTTTGTTTCTGATTGTCACTTTATTAGCCGGTTGCATATCTTGAATAAATCTCAAAGCTCCTGATTTCTTTGGTACAGTAAACCAACGATTCGAATACGGAGCCATAGAAGGTTCAAGTATACCCATTTGCATCTTTTCTTTCAATAACCCTACCAATTTCGGAAGCAATGCCCGAGGTACTGGTATAGGCTTCAAATCCCATGGCACATGTGGTACCGTGAAAATCACCATAGGTGCAACCACACAAGGATGCACACACCCAATCTCATCTGATGAAGAAGCAAAGGCTTTACCATGTTTGAGAAGCATGTCTTGAAACTTCTTCTTCTCTGGTTCAGTCAAGAATTCACCCCCTCCAATTTTCATATTTGCGAGTGTCTCTTTTGTAAATTTGTGTCCAATATTTCTTGCTTCTCTCAAACCAGGTTCTTTCTCTGCTTCTTTGATATGCTCATCAGTATCAGATGGTAACTGAGTTGCTACTGGTTTAACCTTCTTTGCCACCGTCTTATACTTTGTATGTACCATCACTTCATGCTTCAATCCATAACTGTTACAAACATCAAAACTTGTAACCGCCTTCAATACTTCATCATATAATGCCCGTGAATGAACTTCAATTATAGCATCATAAATATCACCATTGATCTCACTTTCTTGCAACTTCTTCAAAACATGGAGTACATCATCTCCAAAGCCTTCTTCTTCAAAGACACCATTGATATATTCATCATCCAATAATGCCTTCACTTTTTTTAATTTCTTTTCTGCTTTTTTAACGACCCTTCTGCAAATAGGGTCCAAATCTTTAATACTCTTAAAACTCAAAAATCCACACTCCGTCACACTCACAAAACCACAATCAATATTTTGTACATTTGGGGACATAGTAATTTCAGATGCATCTGCACCCGTGGATCCCCGAACTCCACGTGTGCATTTTAGAAATCCTGAAAGTCTTCACCAGATCTTAGAGGTGCATCTCTAAGCTGGATTCTGTTTCTTTCATGATCAGGTCTCACCGTTAAAAATTGCAGAGACCTCTTGCCATCACGACTCCGAATACGTGCATAATGAGACCCATCATCCAAGACCTTGGTCTCCATTCTAGCTGCTGTGATATATGGTTGTCCAAGTATTATAGGACATGTCCCATAGTTTTGAACAAAAAAGTTTTGCTCAACTTCAACATCGCCAATTTTTGCACATACAGCCGGACAAGCCCCATATAATTCTCCTCTTCCATTGTTTGCAGCCCTCATGACCCAACCGTGATGAGTATCAATCGGCCACTTGCCTTTCTCATAAATTCTCCTTGACATGATATTTATTTCAGAGCCATGGTCCACAAGTGCCAAGATAGAATCATCCAACTCACCAAGTCTCACTCGTGTCTCCGTAGTGGCCCTTGCCCAAAATGGTTGATAATAATTCAACTTTCCTCCTCTTTCACGATCAATTTCATCAACAATTCCACAATCAAAGACATTTGCCTCCACCTCAAATCTTTCTTCATATGCCACCTCAGTAGTCATTCCATCCACCATTTCTTTTCCCTCATCTTGAGTTAGTATGGAATGGGCTTCTTTCTTTGAGCTCTTCACTTCCATCAACTCATATCCCTTCATGCTCAAACCTTCAATAGAATGCTCAGTTTTGGTAACATCTCTTTTGATGTCAATCATACACTCTGCAGCAAACATCTTCAAAATATCATCTTCTTCTTCATCAGTAAGATAATCCTTCATCTCTTCAGTTTGATCTTTCTGCTCTTCCAATGCCTCGATATTCATGTTCATAATCTTCTCTTCATCACCCTTTGCATCACACATCATATTAAATACTTGCCCGATTTCAATCTCCTCATCCTCTGTCATATGAGTATCCAATGCATGCATCATAACTGTCTCAGCTGTCATTTGCCTTTTTCTCTTGATAACATCAATGATAAGATCGTGAAAATCTTTCTTGGCAATACCAAGAGCCTCTCTCAATGTAAACTCAATCTTGGCATCCAAAATCCTCTCCTCCAATATCCCCTTCATGTCAATAGAAGTCTCGATATCAGATTGAAGCTTGTAAGCTGGCCCTTTAGTTTTACCTTTGCCAGAATCTTCCTTCTCTTTGCCCTTCTTGCTGGTGCTTGAATCTTCCCATATCTTCTCTGGAAGTGGTGCATCTCCAGGATGATTAATAGAAGGTGATTTCTCAGGCCTTTGGCGTGTGTGAAAACCAGGTCCATCACCCTTTGCAGCCTCTTTAAGCCCTTGATTTTTCTTTTTTAATGTTGGCTCATCAGCATCATCTTCTTCTGCAGGTCTGCCCCGTTTTATTTCAACAGATGCATCATGATTCTCAATGTCATTTTGTACCTCACCCAAAAATGCTTTGATGCTAACTGCATCAACAGGATCCTCCCAACCGGTTGCCTTTCTGATAGCTTGTGCTCCTCTGATCATAATCTCTCTTGCTGGAGTAGAAGAGGCCTCAATAGTATGATGGTCCACCTCAATATGATATGACTCAACTCCCTTAGCACGCAAAGCACTCGACTTCCCCCTCTTCTCATCCATTATTTTCTTCATTCCACCTTTGCCAAAATTAGTGTCCATAGGCAGGTCAGTGGATGCATCACGAATCCTCCCATCCTTGAAAGAAACTATACCTTCTTTAAGTGCACCATCATAATCAGTGCAACCACGAAGAGTGTGGTCTATGACATCACACCAGATGCATCTCTTCACAAATGACTTTGCACCATCTGATGATTGAGAAGAACTTGCTCCTCGTGCCTTCTTCAATTCACTCATCTCCACCCTCAAATCTCTGATACCTTTGATAAGCTCTTCAATACTGTCTTCTTCAACTCTCTTGCTTGTTTTTGATGTCTCACCAAGAGTTGTAGGAGCCAATGATAATTTTGGAGCCCTTGCAACCATCATGGGGTTTGCATCAGTCCGTGAAATAATACCTCTAGACCTCACCCGTCGTTGTTTGGCCACAAGAGTCACCGTTTCTTCCACCCTCCTCCAATCATTAGTAAAACCACCTTCAGTGGTCCTATCCCCAAGAAGCAAGAGGAGTCTATCCTCTAATGCATCATCGGCTGCCTGCAAAAACATCTCTGCCTTTCTTGTATCAAGAAGGCGCCTTTCTGCTAAAGGCAACTGATTATATTTCTTCTCAAATTCTCTGAGCAGCTCATTTGGGCCCATATCATTCCCGGGTTGTTGCTCCACCCAATCAAGGAAAGACCTCTTAGTCATCCTCTCCGTATCTTCATCAAAATACTCATCCCTCAATCTCTCATCAAATGTGGCCCATGAAGTCACATACACATCTTCCCGAATTTCTTGCACCCTCTCACGAATTTCGGGAACCACAGCCAAGTCAAAAGTCAACATCATACGATCCTCAGATACTTGATGCACTTCCATTTCACAAACATATACCCTCAAAAAGTTTGTGATATTCTTCCCATCAAATCTCCCAATTTTGTCCACAACACCCTTCAATGCTTTGGTAGCCTCATGCCCACCAGAGTTTGCTCTATGATGCTCCATATACAGGGCCAATGCCCCCAAAATATTCTCCATATTCATTTGGCCCCCTCCGGAAGCCCCATCATGATCCCCCGTCATTCTTTAACTAAAACTAATTGCCCCAAAGCGTCTCTCAGTGGAAGCACCAAATGTCGGGTAGAGAGGGTTTTGCTCTGGGAAAACGCGGGGTTTCTAGCTGCAACTAGTTTGAATTCAAGGTATGGGGAAATATGATAGTGTAATTTATTGTTTATACCATTAAAAACCCAAATCTATGTTTTATTTTGCAAAATAGCAAACCGTGTAAAGGCTTAAACCTTTAAAAACACTGTCAGCATTCAAATGAATGCCACAGACACATACTTGCTCCAAATCAAGTGTGCTATAACTTTCTGGAAAGCTAACACAAAGCTACACAATCTGTAAAAATTTCAAGAGAAAATGATTTACCATTCAATATTTATAGCGTGCTGAAGTTGAGACTCCAAATATTCACGGCAGCTGTACATCTCTCCACTTCGGGACGCATATCATCTTCATAAAAGCTCCAAATACATGATGCCATAATTTTTTAGAAAGCTAACATCACCATCTACGTTGCCTGTAAATCTTAGCTTAAAATATCATACTGTCCGTTTTCTATACTTCGTCAAAAATGGAACTTCTATATTGAGCGGCAGTTTCACACCCTCAAACTTCTACAAGCATAACTTTCACGTCCTAACTTCAAAACAAGAGTTTAATAGCTTTTTAGAAAGCTATCAACATAACACATGTGCTCACAAAATTTCAAAACTAATCGATCATTATACAAATTTCTACAAGAGTTTAAAGCGACTGCCTTTGAATTTCGACGGCACTAAACCCTCTTTCACTTCTCAAGGCATAACTTTCTCATACTAACTCCAAATGACAAGCGCCACACACCATTGGAATCACAACAAGAAGAGGAACGTGCTCTCAAAATTTCATTGAAATCCGAGCTATACACAGTAAGTCACTTGTCCTCAAACACACGGCATAAAAACTAAAAAACTAAAACATGAACACAAGAAGAATGAGGTTCGGGAGAAGAAGGCCCCCCTTATCAAGCCACAAGGGGGAACACATCAGCCCATACCTAGCCACATGGGCACCCTAAAACTAATTGGGTGACCCAAAAGTCTCCCATACCTCTATCCATTCGCTTATTTTAATGATAAACTCACAAAAAACTAAAAGAAAGGTAAAACAATCTTCACCTTTCTTTTCAACAACTATCAAAACTCAAATTAAATATCAAAACTCATTCTAAGAAGATAAATGTAAAGTTTGACTCTTATTAGTCAAAACACAAGGCAATTAAAACCTTGTAGAGATTATGAATCAATTCATAATCTTTCTCAAATATTCCCTATTCATTTCTTCTTTAAATGAGATATCTTAAAACTCATCAAAATAACAATACTATAAGTTTTTACACTATATGCGCATTTGCATCGCGACATTCACCCCCTCTAAACCTGCACATCCTCCGGTATGTGCCAAACTCAGTCATCTTCTTGATCATCTTCACTCCCGAGTTGATCTTCATTAATTTCTTCATCTTCATCAACTTCGTGATCTTGCAATGCAGGCAATATTACATTTAAGTCTTCTTCATTAAATCTTCCATCTCTCCGTCGAAAAGCTTTGATCCGTTTGCCCGCCACTGGTATCCTACAAGGAGTACCATCTAATTCTCGAAGTGAATAAGTGGCGTTATCATGCACTTTTATTACCACATAAGGTCCTAACCACCGTTTAGCAAACTTCCTCAGTGTACTGTGTTGATGCTCCAAAGTGCTATCAAACACTAAAACCCAATCCCCTTCTTCAATATTTTTGGTCCTCAACCGATGAGTTCTATCAAATCTCTCCTTATTGCTCAGTCTCGCAGCTTTAAGTTTTTCTAATGCCATTTGTTGATCCTCGGGTAATTTTCCAAGCTGTCTAATACGGAGCTCTAAGAGTTTTTCTCGTGTAATACCATCTTCCCATGACAAAAATACCCAAGTAGGAATAGACTCCTCAACAGGCATTAAAGGTTTTTGTCCATACATAAGCTCCACAGGCATGTAACCAGTAACAGTGCTATGGGTAGTTCTGTCAGCCCATAAAGCAAATGGAAGTAACTTAGGCCAGAACTTTAGTTTCCCTTTGCAAGCCTTAACCAATGCTTGATCAATGGGTGGATGACCTCTCTCAATCTTTCCATTAGCCTCAGGATTATATGCAGTTGTTAGCCTTAACTGCACACCGTATCGGTTGAAAAATTCTCTTGCTTCAGCTGCATCCAATTCTCCTCTGTCAGCCCTCATCTTGCCAATGCTCCCATATCGACTGAAAATATCTTCAAGTATAAATTTGCAAATCCCCTCCGTTGCTTTGGTTCGAAGAGCTCTACCTTCAACAAAGTTTGAGAGTTCTTCTCTTGCCAAAACAAGATATTTCATACCCCAAAGTCCAAGTGGCATTGCAACTAAGTCAATCATCCATTGAAAATGGATGGCAAGAGGATAAGTGGGATGTAGTTCATCCCTAAACCTCACTTTAGATTGCAATTGACAAACAACACATGAAGCCACAAATTCTTCAACATCTTTATATAATCCTTTCCACCAATAACGCTCTTTGATTTTAGTATAAGTGGCCCAAATTCCTCTATGACCGGCCCAAAGTGTATCATGAAATTCTTTAAGAACTTGGGTTTTAGTCTCAGAATCGTCCACTACTCTCAATGGCATACCATCACCCCTTTTTGCCCTCTTCCAGAGAAAACCATCTCGCAAAAGATAATCATAAGCACGATGTCTAATATCCTTGAAAGTCTTCTCTGACCAATCTTTATGTCTCTTTAAAGTGCTCAAATAAAAGCCAATATCTTTCAATCTTCCTTCATATAATTCTGCTTTAAATGGCAAGACTTCATCGCTTGAATTTTCTCCATTTGTAATTGATATATATACTTCATCAGAAAATTCTTCACTTCCTTCAAACGCCATCATTTCTTCTTCGTGAAAATACCGGGCTCTTGATAACATATCTGCCACTGGATTCTTGTTACCAGCAATATGTATCAATACCGGATTAAGTGATTTGATGTAGGCTATCCAACGTAGCATCGCAATATCAGGTGAAGAACAATTTGCTATCATACCAAGTAAAGGCAAACAATCGGTCTCCAACACCACATTTGCTCCTATCAAATAATTTTTATCTGCTTTAAGAGCAGTAAGTGCACCCCATAGTTCTCTCTTCACTTGTGGATATGCTCTTTGACGCTCTGTGAGAATTCTTGCCCCAAATCTTATAGCAAATCGTCTCCCTTCTGCATCATCTTGTCCCACAGCCCAACCAATAGCTATTGGACTAGAGTCAACTGTCACAATCACCGGTCTTCCACATTCATAATCAACTTGCTTTAGAATTGGTGGTGACTTCAAAATATTTTTCAACCCGTCCATAGCTAAATCTTGATCATGTTCCCAAGAAAACTTGTTCCTCTTTCTCAATAATTTGTATAAAGGTTCAGACATATGTGCAAAATGTGGTATCCAAATTTGATAAAAGACACATGCTCCCAAAAACCTCCTTACTTCAGTAATGGTGCTACAAGCTTTCATTCTCCCGATAGCATCAACCTTCTCAGGATTAGGTTTTCTTCCATACCACCCACATAAATGTCCAACTACCAAAATTTCATCAACTCCAAATTTTGACTTGTCAATCGAAAGAGTCAAGTTTACTTCTTCAAGTCTCTTCAAAATATTAGAAACATCATCAATATGTTCATTCACAAATATTCTGCAACCATTATCTTGAACACTCAAATTTTTATCATCCTCCTTGCAACCTTTGATAGGAATATCATCAACAAAAGGTATAGTCTTTTCAGGCACGAACTCTCGTAAAATTTGATTCATAGCATTTTGCATGTGTGCTACCGAATTAGTAGCACCTTGAGGCAAGGTACACATTCGTACAAGTCCAAGAGGAGTCTTCATGGTTGTCAAATCTCTACTTTCATTGGCTAGCTGAAACTGATCATAACCAGAGTACAAGTCCCCTATAGAATAAATTGCATGCCCAGCAAATGCCTCAGCTACTTCATCAACAATAGGTCCAGATCCTTTGTTTCTGATTGTCACTTTATTAGCCGGTTGCATATCTTGAATAAATCTCAAAGCTCCTGATTTCTTTGGTACAGTAAACCAACGATTCGAATACGGAGCCATAGAAGGTTCAAGTATACCCATTTGCATCTTTTCTTTCAATAACCCTACCAATTTCGGAAGCAATGCCCGAGGTACTGGTATAGGCTTCAAATCCCATGGCACATGTGGTACCGTGAAAATCACCATAGGTGCAACCACACAAGGATGCACACACCCAATCTCATCTGATGAAGAAGCAAAGGCTTTACCATGTTTGAGAAGCATGTCTTGAAACTTCTTCTTCTCTGGTTCAGTCAAGAATTCACCCCCTCCAATTTTCATATTTGCGAGTGTCTCTTTTGTAAATTTGTGTCCAATATTTCTTGCTTCTCTCAAACCAGGTTCTTTCTCTGCTTCTTTGATATGCTCATCAGTATCAGATGGTAACTGAGTTGCTACTGGTTTAACCTTCTTTGCCACCGTCTTATACTTTGTATGTACCATCACTTCATGCTTCAATCCATAACTGTTACAAACATCAAAACTTGTAACCGCCTTCAATACTTCATCATATAATGCCCGTGAATGAACTTCAATTATAGCATCATAAATATCACCATTGATCTCACTTTCTTGCAACTTCTTCAAAACATGGAGTACATCATCTCCAAAGCCTTCTTCTTCAAAGACACCATTGATATATTCATCATCCAATAATGCCTTCACTTTTTTTAATTTCTTTTCTGCTTTTTTAACGACCCTTCTGCAAATAGGGTCCAAATCTTTAATACTCTTAAAACTCAAAAATCCACACTCCGTCACACTCACAAAACCACAATCAATATTTTGTACATTTGGGGACATAGTAATTTCAGATGCATCTGCACCCGTGGATCCCCGAACTCCACGTGTGCATTTTAGAAATCCTGAAAGTCTTCACCAGATCTTAGAGGTGCATCTCTAAGCTGGATTCTGTTTCTTTCATGATCAGGTCTCACCGTTAAAAATTGCAGAGACCTCTTGCCATCACGACTCCGAATACGTGCATAATGAGACCCATCATCCAAGACCTTGGTCTCCATTCTAGCTGCTGTGATATATGGTTGTCCAAGTATTATAGGACATGTCCCATAGTTTTGAACAAAAAAGTTTTGCTCAACTTCAACATCGCCAATTTTTGCACATACAGCCGGACAAGCCCCATATAATTCTCCTCTTCCATTGTTTGCAGCCCTCATGACCCAACCGTGATGAGTATCAATCGGCCACTTGCCTTTCTCATAAATTCTCCTTGACATGATATTTATTTCAGAGCCATGGTCCACAAGTGCCAAGATAGAATCATCCAACTCACCAAGTCTCACTCGTGTCTCCGTAGTGGCCCTTGCCCAAAATGGTTGATAATAATTCAACTTTCCTCCTCTTTCACGATCAATTTCATCAACAATTCCACAATCAAAGACATTTGCCTCCACCTCAAATCTTTCTTCATATGCCACCTCAGTAGTCATTCCATCCACCATTTCTTTTCCCTCATCTTGAGTTAGTATGGAATGGGCTTCTTTCTTTGAGCTCTTCACTTCCATCAACTCATATCCCTTCATGCTCAAACCTTCAATAGAATGCTCAGTTTTGGTAACATCTCTTTTGATGTCAATCATACACTCTGCAGCAAACATCTTCAAAATATCATCTTCTTCTTCATCAGTAAGATAATCCTTCATCTCTTCAGTTTGATCTTTCTGCTCTTCCAATGCCTCGATATTCATGTTCATAATCTTCTCTTCATCACCCTTTGCATCACACATCATATTAAATACTTGCCCGATTTCAATCTCCTCATCCTCTGTCATATGAGTATCCAATGCATGCATCATAACTGTCTCAGCTGTCATTTGCCTTTTTCTCTTGATAACATCAATGATAAGATCGTGAAAATCTTTCTTGGCAATACCAAGAGCCTCTCTCAATGTAAACTCAATCTTGGCATCCAAAATCCTCTCCTCCAATATCCCCTTCATGTCAATAGAAGTCTCGATATCAGATTGAAGCTTGTAAGCTGGCCCTTTAGTTTTACCTTTGCCAGAATCTTCCTTCTCTTTGCCCTTCTTGCTGGTGCTTGAATCTTCCCATATCTTCTCTGGAAGTGGTGCATCTCCAGGATGATTAATAGAAGGTGATTTCTCAGGCCTTTGGCGTGTGTGAAAACCAGGTCCATCACCCTTTGCAGCCTCTTTAAGCCCTTGATTTTTCTTTTTTAATGTTGGCTCATCAGCATCATCTTCTTCTGCAGGTCTGCCCCGTTTTATTTCAACAGATGCATCATGATTCTCAATGTCATTTTGTACCTCACCCAAAAATGCTTTGATGCTAACTGCATCAACAGGATCCTCCCAACCGGTTGCCTTTCTGATAGCTTGTGCTCCTCTGATCATAATCTCTCTTGCTGGAGTAGAAGAGGCCTCAATAGTATGATGGTCCACCTCAATATGATATGACTCAACTCCCTTAGCACGCAAAGCACTCGACTTCCCCCTCTTCTCATCCATTATTTTCTTCATTCCACCTTTGCCAAAATTAGTGTCCATAGGCAGGTCAGTGGATGCATCACGAATCCTCCCATCCTTGAAAGAAACTATACCTTCTTTAAGTGCACCATCATAATCAGTGCAACCACGAAGAGTGTGGTCTATGACATCACACCAGATGCATCTCTTCACAAATGACTTTGCACCATCTGATGATTGAGAAGAACTTGCTCCTCGTGCCTTCTTCAATTCACTCATCTCCACCCTCAAATCTCTGATACCTTTGATAAGCTCTTCAATACTGTCTTCTTCAACTCTCTTGCTTGTTTTTGATGTCTCACCAAGAGTTGTAGGAGCCAATGATAATTTTGGAGCCCTTGCAACCATCATGGGGTTTGCATCAGTCCGTGAAATAATACCTCTAGACCTCACCCGTCGTTGTTTGGCCACAAGAGTCACCGTTTCTTCCACCCTCCTCCAATCATTAGTAAAACCACCTTCAGTGGTCCTATCCCCAAGAAGCAAGAGGAGTCTATCCTCTAATGCATCATCGGCTGCCTGCAAAAACATCTCTGCCTTTCTTGTATCAAGAAGGCGCCTTTCTGCTAAAGGCAACTGATTATATTTCTTCTCAAATTCTCTGAGCAGCTCATTTGGGCCCATATCATTCCCGGGTTGTTGCTCCACCCAATCAAGGAAAGACCTCTTAGTCATCCTCTCCGTATCTTCATCAAAATACTCATCCCTCAATCTCTCATCAAATGTGGCCCATGAAGTCACATACACATCTTCCCGAATTTCTTGCACCCTCTCACGAATTTCGGGAACCACAGCCAAGTCAAAAGTCAACATCATACGATCCTCAGATACTTGATGCACTTCCATTTCACAAACATATACCCTCAAAAAGTTTGTGATATTCTTCCCATCAAATCTCCCAATTTTGTCCACAACACCCTTCAATGCTTTGGTAGCCTCATGCCCACCAGAGTTTGCTCTATGATGCTCCATATACAGGGCCAATGCCCCCAAAATATTCTCCATATTCATTTGGCCCCCTCCGGAAGCCCCATCATGATCCCCCGTCATTCTTTAACTAAAACTAATTGCCCCAAAGCGTCTCTCAGTGGAAGCACCAAATGTCGGGTAGAGAGGGTTTTGCTCTGGGAAAACGCGGGGTTTCTAGCTGCAACTAGTTTGAATTCAAGGTATGGGGAAATATGATAGTGTAATTTATTGTTTATACCATTAAAAACCCAAATCTATGTTTTATTTTGCAAAATAGCAAACCGTGTAAAGGCTTAAACCTTTAAAAACACTGTCAGCATTCAAATGAATGCCACAGACACATACTTGCTCCAAATCAAGTGTGCTATAACTTTCTGGAAAGCTAACACAAAGCTACACAATCTGTAAAAATTTCAAGAGAAAATGATTTACCATTCAATATTTATAGCGTGCTGAAGTTGAGACTCCAAATATTCACGGCAGCTGTACATCTCTCCACTTCGGGACGCATATCATCTTCATAAAAGCTCCAAATACATGATGCCATAATTTTTTAGAAAGCTAACATCACCATCTACGTTGCCTGTAAATCTTAGCTTAAAATATCATACTGTCCGTTTTCTATACTTCGTCAAAAATGGAACTTCTATATTGAGCGGCAGTTTCACACCCTCAAACTTCTACAAGCATAACTTTCACGTCCTAACTTCAAAACAAGAGTTTAATAGCTTTTTAGAAAGCTATCAACATAACACATGTGCTCACAAAATTTCAAAACTAATCGATCATTATACAAATTTCTACAAGAGTTTAAAGCGACTGCCTTTGAATTTCGACGGCACTAAACCCTCTTTCACTTCTCAAGGCATAACTTTCTCATACTAACTCCAAATGACAAGCGCCACACACCATTGGAATCACAACAAGAAGAGGAACGTGCTCTCAAAATTTCATTGAAATCCGAGCTATACACAGTAAGTCACTTGTCCTCAAACACACGGCATAAAAACTAAAAAACTAAAACATGAACACAAGAAGAATGAGGTTCGGGAGAAGAAGGCCCCCCTTATCAAGCCACAAGGGGGAACACATCAGCCCATACCTAGCCACATGGGCACCCTAAAACTAATTGGGTGACCCAAAAGTCTCCCATACCTCTATCCATTCGCTTATTTTAATGATAAACTCACAAAAAACTAAAAGAAAGGTAAAACAATCTTCACCTTTCTTTTCAACAACTATCAAAACTCAAATTAAATATCAAAACTCATTCTAAGAAGATAAATGTAAAGTTTGACTCTTATTAGTCAAAACACAAGGCAATTAAAACCTTGTAGAGATTATGAATCAATTCATAATCTTTCTCAAATATTCCCTATTCATTTCTTCTTTAAATGAGATATCTTAAAACTCATCAAAATAACAATACTATAAGTTTTTACACTATATGCGCATTTGCATCGCGACATTCACCCCCTCTAAACCTGCACATCCTCCGGTATGTGCCAAACTCAGTCATCTTCTTGATCATCTTCACTCCCGAGTTGATCTTCATTAATTTCTTCATCTTCATCAACTTCGTGATCTTGCAATGCAGGCAATATTACATTTAAGTCTTCTTCATTAAATCTTCCATCTCTCCGTCGAAAAGCTTTGATCCGTTTGCCCGCCACTGGTATCCTACAAGGAGTACCATCTAATTCTCGAAGTGAATAAGTGGCGTTATCATGCACTTTTATTACCACATAAGGTCCTAACCACCGTTTAGCAAACTTCCTCAGTGTACTGTGTTGATGCTCCAAAGTGCTATCAAACACTAAAACCCAATCCCCTTCTTCAATATTTTTGGTCCTCAACCGATGAGTTCTATCAAATCTCTCCTTATTGCTCAGTCTCGCAGCTTTAAGTTTTTCTAATGCCATTTGTTGATCCTCGGGTAATTTTCCAAGCTGTCTAATACGGAGCTCTAAGAGTTTTTCTCGTGTAATACCATCTTCCCATGACAAAAATACCCAAGTAGGAATAGACTCCTCAACAGGCATTAAAGGTTTTTGTCCATACATAAGCTCCACAGGCATGTAACCAGTAACAGTGCTATGGGTAGTTCTGTCAGCCCATAAAGCAAATGGAAGTAACTTAGGCCAGAACTTTAGTTTCCCTTTGCAAGCCTTAACCAATGCTTGATCAATGGGTGGATGACCTCTCTCAATCTTTCCATTAGCCTCAGGATTATATGCAGTTGTTAGCCTTAACTGCACACCGTATCGGTTGAAAAATTCTCTTGCTTCAGCTGCATCCAATTCTCCTCTGTCAGCCCTCATCTTGCCAATGCTCCCATATCGACTGAAAATATCTTCAAGTATAAATTTGCAAATCCCCTCCGTTGCTTTGGTTCGAAGAGCTCTACCTTCAACAAAGTTTGAGAGTTCTTCTCTTGCCAAAACAAGATATTTCATACCCCAAAGTCCAAGTGGCATTGCAACTAAGTCAATCATCCATTGAAAATGGATGGCAAGAGGATAAGTGGGATGTAGTTCATCCCTAAACCTCACTTTAGATTGCAATTGACAAACAACACATGAAGCCACAAATTCTTCAACATCTTTATATAATCCTTTCCACCAATAACGCTCTTTGATTTTAGTATAAGTGGCCCAAATTCCTCTATGACCGGCCCAAAGTGTATCATGAAATTCTTTAAGAACTTGGGTTTTAGTCTCAGAATCGTCCACTACTCTCAATGGCATACCATCACCCCTTTTTGCCCTCTTCCAGAGAAAACCATCTCGCAAAAGATAATCATAAGCACGATGTCTAATATCCTTGAAAGTCTTCTCTGACCAATCTTTATGTCTCTTTAAAGTGCTAAAATAAAAGCCAATATCTTTCAATCTTCCTTCATATAATTCTGCTTTAAATGGCAAGACTTCATCGCTTGAATTTTCTCCATTTGTAATTGATATATATACTTCATCAGAAAATTCTTCACTTCCTTCAAACGCCATCATTTCTTCTTCGTGAAAATACCGGGCTCTTGATAACATATCTGCCACTGGATTCTTGTTACCAGCAATATGTATCAATACCGGATTAAGTGATTTGATGTAGGCTATCCAACGTAGCATCGCAATATCAGGTGAAGAACAATTTGCTATCATACCAAGTAAAGGCAAACAATCGGTCTCCAACACCACATTTGCTCCTATCAAATAATTTTTATCTGCTTTAAGAGCAGTAAGTGCACCCCATAGTTCTCTCTTCACTTGTGGATATGCTCTTTGACGCTCTGTGAGAATTCTTGCCCCAAATCTTATAGCAAATCGTCTCCCTTCTGCATCATCTTGTCCCACAGCCCAACCAATAGCTATTGGACTAGAGTCAACTGTCACAATCACCGGTCTTCCACATTCATAATCAACTTGCTTTAGAATTGGTGGTGACTTCAAAATATTTTTCAACCCGTCCATAGCTAAATCTTGATCATGTTCCCAAGAAAACTTGTTCCTCTTTCTCAATAATTTGTATAAAGGTTCAGACATATGTGCAAAATGTGGTATCCAAATTTGATAAAAGACACATGCTCCCAAAAACCTCCTTACTTCAGTAATGGTGCTACAAGCTTTCATTCTCCCGATAGCATCAACCTTCTCAGGATTAGGTTTTCTTCCATACCACCCACATAAATGTCCAACTACCAAAATTTCATCAACTCCAAATTTTGACTTGTCAATCGAAAGAGTCAAGTTTACTTCTTCAAGTCTCTTCAAAATATTAGAAACATCATCAATATGTTCATTCACAAATATTCTGCAACCATTATCTTGAACACTCAAATTTTTATCATCCTCCTTGCAACCTTTGATAGGAATATCATCAACAAAAGGTATAGTCTTTTCAGGCACGAACTCTCGTAAAATTTGATTCATAGCATTTTGCATGTGTGCTACCGAATTAGTAGCACCTTGAGGCAAGGTACACATTCGTACAAGTCCAAGAGGAGTCTTCATGGTTGTCAAATCTCTACTTTCATTGGCTAGCTGAAACTGATCATAACCAGAGTACAAGTCCCCTATAGAATAAATTGCATGCCCAGCAAATGCCTCAGCTACTTCATCAACAATAGGTCCAGATCCTTTGTTTCTGATTGTCACTTTATTAGCCGGTTGCATATCTTGAATAAATCTCAAAGCTCCTGATTTCTTTGGTACAGTAAACCAACGATTCGAATACGGAGCCATAGAAGGTTCAAGTATACCCATTTGCATCTTTTCTTTCAATAACCCTACCAATTTCGGAAGCAATGCCCGAGGTACTGGTATAGGCTTCAAATCCCATGGCACATGTGGTACCGTGAAAATCACCATAGGTGCAACCACACAAGGATGCACACACCCAATCTCATCTGATGAAGAAGCAAAGGCTTTACCATGTTTGAGAAGCATGTCTTGAAACTTCTTCTTCTCTGGTTCAGTCAAGAATTCACCCCCTCCAATTTTCATATTTGCGAGTGTCTCTTTTGTAAATTTGTGTCCAATATTTCTTGCTTCTCTCAAACCAGGTTCTTTCTCTGCTTCTTTGATATGCTCATCAGTATCAGATGGTAACTGAGTTGCTACTGGTTTAACCTTCTTTGCCACCGTCTTATACTTTGTATGTACCATCACTTCATGCTTCAATCCATAACTGTTACAAACATCAAAACTTGTAACCGCCTTCAATACTTCATCATATAATGCCCGTGAATGAACTTCAATTATAGCATCATAAATATCACCATTGATCTCACTTTCTTGCAACTTCTTCAAAACATGGAGTACATCATCTCCAAAGCCTTCTTCTTCAAAGACACCATTGATATATTCATCATCCAATAATGCCTTCACTTTTTTTAATTTCTTTTCTGCTTTTTTAACGACCCTTCTGCAAATAGGGTCCAAATCTTTAATACTCTTAAAACTCAAAAATCCACACTCCGTCACACTCACAAAACCACAATCAATATTTTGTACATTTGGGGACATAGTAATTTCAGATGCATCTGCACCCGTGGATCCCCGAACTCCACGTGTGCATTTTAGAAATCCTGAAAGTCTTCACCAGATCTTAGAGGTGCATCTCTAAGCTGGATTCTGTTTCTTTCATGATCAGGTCTCACCGTTAAAAATTGCAGAGACCTCTTGCCATCACGACTCCGAATACGTGCATAATGAGACCCATCATCCAAGACCTTGGTCTCCATTCTAGCTGCTGTGATATATGGTTGTCCAAGTATTATAGGACATGTCCCATAGTTTTGAACAAAAAAGTTTTGCTCAACTTCAACATCGCCAATTTTTGCACATACAGCCGGACAAGCCCCATATAATTCTCCTCTTCCATTGTTTGCAGCCCTCATGACCCAACCGTGATGAGTATCAATCGGCCACTTGCCTTTCTCATAAATTCTCCTTGACATGATATTTATTTCAGAGCCATGGTCCACAAGTGCCAAGATAGAATCATCCAACTCACCAAGTCTCACTCGTGTCTCCGTAGTGGCCCTTGCCCAAAATGGTTGATAATAATTCAACTTTCCTCCTCTTTCACGATCAATTTCATCAACAATTCCACAATCAAAGACATTTGCCTCCACCTCAAATCTTTCTTCATATGCCACCTCAGTAGTCATTCCATCCACCATTTCTTTTCCCTCATCTTGAGTTAGTATGGAATGGGCTTCTTTCTTTGAGCTCTTCACTTCCATCAACTCATATCCCTTCATGCTCAAACCTTCAATAGAATGCTCAGTTTTGGTAACATCTCTTTTGATGTCAATCATACACTCTGCAGCAAACATCTTCAAAATATCATCTTCTTCTTCATCAGTAAGATAATCCTTCATCTCTTCAGTTTGATCTTTCTGCTCTTCCAATGCCTCGATATTCATGTTCATAATCTTCTCTTCATCACCCTTTGCATCACACATCATATTAAATACTTGCCCGATTTCAATCTCCTCATCCTCTGTCATATGAGTATCCAATGCATGCATCATAACTGTCTCAGCTGTCATTTGCCTTTTTCTCTTGATAACATCAATGATAAGATCGTGAAAATCTTTCTTGGCAATACCAAGAGCCTCTCTCAATGTAAACTCAATCTTGGCATCCAAAATCCTCTCCTCCAATATCCCCTTCATGTCAATAGAAGTCTCGATATCAGATTGAAGCTTGTAAGCTGGCCCTTTAGTTTTACCTTTGCCAGAATCTTCCTTCTCTTTGCCCTTCTTGCTGGTGCTTGAATCTTCCCATATCTTCTCTGGAAGTGGTGCATCTCCAGGATGATTAATAGAAGGTGATTTCTCAGGCCTTTGGCGTGTGTGAAAACCAGGTCCATCACCCTTTGCAGCCTCTTTAAGCCCTTGATTTTTCTTCTTTAATGTTGGCTCATCAGCATCATCTTCTTCTGCAGGTCTGCCCCGTTTTATTTCAACAGATGCATCATGATTCTCAATGTCATTTTGTACCTCACCCAAAAATGCTTTGATGCTAACTGCATCAACAGGATCCTCCCAACCGGTTGCCTTTCTGATAGCTTGTGCTCCTCTGATCATAATCTCTCTTGCTGGAGTAGAAGAGGCCTCAATAGTATGATGGTCCACCTCAATATGATATGACTCAACTCCCTTAGCACGCAAAGCACTCGACTTCCCCCTCTTCTCATCCATTATTTTCTTCATTCCACCTTTGCCAAAATTAGTGTCCATAGGCAGGTCAGTGGATGCATCACGAATCCTCCCATCCTTGAAAGAAACTATACCTTCTTTAAGTGCACCATCATAATCAGTGCAACCACGAAGAGTGTGGTCTATGACATCACACCAGATGCATCTCTTCACAAATGACTTTGCACCATCTGATGATTGAGAAGAACTTGCTCCTCGTGCCTTCTTCAATTCACTCATCTCCACCCTCAAATCTCTGATACCTTTGATAAGCTCTTCAATACTGTCTTCTTCAACTCTCTTGCTTGTTTTTGATGTCTCACCAAGAGTTGTAGGAGCCAATGATAATTTTGGAGCCCTTGCAACCATCATGGGGTTTGCATCAGTCCGTGAAATAATACCTCTAGACCTCACCCGTCGTTGTTTGGCCACAAGAGTCACCGTTTCTTCCACCCTCCTCCAATCATTAGTAAAACCACCTTCAGTGGTCCTATCCCCAAGAAGCAAGAGGAGTCTATCCTCTAATGCATCATCGGCTGCCTGCAAAAACATCTCTGCCTTTCTTGTATCAAGAAGGCGCCTTTCTGCTAAAGGCAACTGATTATATTTCTTCTCAAATTCTCTGAGCAGCTCATTTGGGCCCATATCATTCCCGGGTTGTTGCTCCACCCAATCAAGGAAAGACCTCTTAGTCATCCTCTCCGTATCTTCATCAAAATACTCATCCCTCAATCTCTCATCAAATGTGGCCCATGAAGTCACATACACATCTTCCCGAATTTCTTGCACCCTCTCACGAATTTCGGGAACCACAGCCAAGTCAAAAGTCAACATCATACGATCCTCAGATACTTGATGCACTTCCATTTCACAAACATATACCCTCAAAAAGTTTGTGATATTCTTCCCATCAAATCTCCCAATTTTGTCCACAACACCCTTCAATGCTTTGGTAGCCTCATGCCCACCAGAGTTTGCTCTATGATGCTCCATATACAGGGCCAATGCCCCCAAAATATTCTCCATATTCATTTGGCCCCCTCCGGAAGCCCCATCATGATCCCCCGTCATTCTTTAACTAAAACTAATTGCCCCAAAGCGTCTCTCAGTGGAAGCACCAAATGTCGGGTAGAGAGGGTTTTGCTCTGGGAAAACGCGGGGTTTCTAGCTGCAACTAGTTTGAATTCAAGGTATGGGGAAATATGATAGTGTAATTTATTGTTTATACCATTAAAAACCCAAATCTATGTTTTATTTTGCAAAATAGCAAACCGTGTAAAGGCTTAAACCTTTAAAAACACTGTCAGCATTCAAATGAATGCCACAGACACATACTTGCTCCAAATCAAGTGTGCTATAACTTTCTGGAAAGCTAACACAAAGCTACACAATCTGTAAAAATTTCAAGAGAAAATGATTTACCATTCAATATTTATAGCGTGCTGAAGTTGAGACTCCAAATATTCACGGCAGCTGTACATCTCTCCACTTCGGGACGCATATCATCTTCATAAAAGCTCCAAATACATGATGCCATAATTTTTTAGAAAGCTAACATCACCATCTACGTTGCCTGTAAATCTTAGCTTAAAATATCATACTGTCCGTTTTCTATACTTCGTCAAAAATGGAACTTCTATATTGAGCGGCAGTTTCACACCCTCAAACTTCTACAAGCATAACTTTCACGTCCTAACTTCAAAACAAGAGTTTAATAGCTTTTTAGAAAGCTATCAACATAACACATGTGCTCACAAAATTTCAAAACTAATCGATCATTATACAAATTTCTACAAGAGTTTAAAGCGACTGCCTTTGAATTTCGACGGCACTAAACCCTCTTTCACTTCTCAAGGCATAACTTTCTCATACTAACTCCAAATGACAAGCGCCACACACCATTGGAATCACAACAAGAAGAGGAACGTGCTCTCAAAATTTCATTGAAATCCGAGCTATACACAGTAAGTCACTTGTCCTCAAACACACGGCATAAAAACTAAAAAACTAAAACATGAACACAAGAAGAATGAGGTTCGGGAGAAGAAGGCCCCCCTTATCAAGCCACAAGGGGGAACACATCAGCCCATACCTAGCCACATGGGCACCCTAAAACTAATTGGGTGACCCAAAAGTCTCCCATACCTCTATCCATTCGCTTATTTTAATGATAAACTCACAAAAAACTAAAAGAAAGGTAAAACAATCTTCACCTTTCTTTTCAACAACTATCAAAACTCAAATTAAATATCAAAACTCATTCTAAGAAGATAAATGTAAAGTTTGACTCTTATTAGTCAAAACACAAGGCAATTAAAACCTTGTAGAGATTATGAATCAATTCATAATCTTTCTCAAATATTCCCTATTCATTTCTTCTTTAAATGAGATATCTTAAAACTCATCAAAATAACAATACTATAAGTTTTTACACTATATGCGCATTTGCATCGCGACATTCACCCCCTCTAAACCTGCACATCCTCCGGTATGTGCCAAACTCAGTCATCTTCTTGATCATCTTCACTCCCGAGTTGATCTTCATTAATTTCTTCATCTTCATCAACTTCGTGATCTTGCAATGCAGGCAATATTACATTTAAGTCTTCTTCATTAAATCTTCCATCTCTCCGTCGAAAAGCTTTGATCCGTTTGCCCGCCACTGGTATCCTACAAGGAGTACCATCTAATTCTCGAAGTGAATAAGTGGCGTTATCATGCACTTTTATTACCACATAAGGTCCTAACCACCGTTTAGCAAACTTCCTCAGTGTACTGTGTTGATGCTCCAAAGTGCTATCAAACACTAAAACCCAATCCCCTTCTTCAATATTTTTGGTCCTCAACCGATGAGTTCTATCAAATCTCTCCTTATTGCTCAGTCTCGCAGCTTTAAGTTTTTCTAATGCCATTTGTTGATCCTCGGGTAATTTTCCAAGCTGTCTAATACGGAGCTCTAAGAGTTTTTCTCGTGTAATACCATCTTCCCATGACAAAAATACCCAAGTAGGAATAGACTCCTCAACAGGCATTAAAGGTTTTTGTCCATACATAAGCTCCACAGGCATGTAACCAGTAACAGTGCTATGGGTAGTTCTGTCAGCCCATAAAGCAAATGGAAGTAACTTAGGCCAGAACTTTAGTTTCCCTTTGCAAGCCTTAACCAATGCTTGAACAATGGGTGGATGACCTCTCTCAATCTTTCCATTAGCCTCAGGATTATATGCAGTTGTTAACCTTAACTGCACACCGTATCGGTTGAAAAATTCTCTTGCTTCAGCTGCATCCAATTCTCCTCTGTCAGCCCTCATCTTGCCAATGCTCCCATATCGACTGAAAATATCTTCAAGTATAAATTTGCAAATCCCCTCCGTTGCTTTGGTTCGAAGAGCTCTACCTTCAACAAAGTTTGAGAGTTCTTCTCTTGCCAAAACAAGATATTTCATACCCCAAAGTCCAAGTGGCATTGCAACTAAGTCAATCATCCATTGAAAATGGATGGCAAGAGGATAAGTGGGATGTAGTTCATCCCTAAACCTCACTTTAGATTGCAATTGACAAACAACACATGAAGCCACAAATTCTTCAACATCTTTATATAATCCTTTCCACCAATAACGCTCTTTGATTTTAGTATAAGTGGCCCAAATTCCTCTATGACCGGCCCAAAGTGTATCATGAAATTCTTTAAGAACTTGGGTTTTAGTCTCAGAATCGTCCACTACTCTCAATGGCATACCATCACCCCTTTTTGCCCTCTTCCAGAGAAAACCATCTCGCAAAAGATAATCATAAGCACGATGTCTAATATCCTTGAAAGTCTTCTCTGACCAATCTTTATGTCTCTTTAAAGTGCTCAAATAAAAGCCAATATCTTTCAATCTTCCTTCATATAATTCTGCTTTAAATGGCAAGACTTCATCGCTTGAATTTTCTCCATTTGTAATTGATATATATACTTCATCAGAAAATTCTTCACTTCCTTCAAACGCCATCATTTCTTCTTCGTGAAAATACCGGGCTCTTGATAACATATCTGCCACTGGATTCTTGTTACCAGCAATATGTATCGATACCGGATTAAGTGATTTGATGTAGGCTATCCAACGTAGCATCGCAATATCAGGTGAAGAACAATTTGCTATCATACCAAGTAAAGGCAAACAATCGGTCTCCAACACCACATTTGCTCCTATCAAATAATTTTTATCTGCTTTAAGAGCAGTAAGTGCACCCCATAGTTCTCTCTTCACTTGTGGATATGCTCTTTGACGCTCTGTGAGAATTCTTGCCCCAAATCTTATAGCAAATCGTCTCCCTTCTGCATCATCTTGTCCCACAGCCCAACCAATAGCTATTGGACTAGAGTCAACTGTCACAATCACCGGTCTTCCACATTCATAATCAACTTGCTTTAGAATTGGTGGTGACTTCAAAATATTTTTCAACCCGTCCATAGCTAAATCTTGATCATGTTCCCAAGAAAACTTGTTCCTCTTTCTCAATAATTTGTATAAAGGTTCAGACATATGTGCAAAATGTGGTATCCAAATTTGATAAAAGACACATGCTCCCAAAAACCTCCTTACTTCAGTAATGGTGCTACAAGCTTTCATTCTCCCGATAGCATCAACCTTCTCAGGATTAGGTTTTCTTCCATACCACCCACATAAATGTCCAACTACCAAAATTTCATCAACTCCAAATTTTGACTTGTCAATCGAAAGAGTCAAGTTTACTTCTTCAAGTCTCTTCAAAATATTAGAAACATCATCAATATGTTCATTCACAAATATTCTGCAACCATTATCTTGAACACTCAAATTTTTATCATCCTCCTTGCAACCTTTGATAGGAATATCATCAACAAAAGGTATAGTCTTTTCAGGCACGAACTCTCGTAAAATTTGATTCATAGCATTTTGCATGTGTGCTACCGAATTAGTAGCACCTTGAGGCAAGGTACACATTCGTACAAGTCCAAGAGGAGTCTTCATGGTTGTCAAATCTCTACTTTCATTGGCTAGCTGAAACTGATCATAACCAGAGTACAAGTCCCCTATAGAATAAATTGCATGCCCAGCAAATGCCTCAGCTACTTCATCAACAATAGGTCCAGATCCTTTGTTTCTGATTGTCACTTTATTAGCCGGTTGCATATCTTGAATAAATCTCAAAGCTCCTGATTTCTTTGGTACAGTAAACCAACGATTCGAATACGGAGCCATAGAAGGTTCAAGTATACCCATTTGCATCTTTTCTTTCAATAACCCTACCAATTTCGGAAGCAATGCCCGAGGTACTGGTATAGGCTTCAAATCCCATGGCACATGTGGTACCGTGAAAATCACCATAGGTGCAACCACACAAGGATGCACACACCCAATCTCATCTGATGAAGAAGCAAAGGCTTTACCATGTTTGAGAAGCATGTCTTGAAACTTCTTCTTCTCTGGTTCAGTCAAGAATTCACCCCCTCCAATTTTCATATTTGCGAGTGTCTCTTTTGTAAATTTGTGTCCAATATTTCTTGCTTCTCTCAAACCAGGTTCTTTCTCTGCTTCTTTGATATGCTCATCAGTATCAGATGGTAACTGAGTTGCTACTGGTTTAACCTTCTTTGCCACCGTCTTATACTTTGTATGTACCATCACTTCATGCTTCAATCCATAACTGTTACAAACATCAAAACTTGTAACCGCCTTCAATACTTCATCATATAATGCCCGTGAATGAACTTCAATTATAGCATCATAAATATCACCATTGATCTCACTTTCTTGCAACTTCTTCAAAACATGGAGTACATCATCTCCAAAGCCTTCTTCTTCAAAGACACCATTGATATATTCATCATCCAATAATGCCTTCACTTTTTTTAATTTCTTTTCTGCTTTTTTAACGACCCTTCTGCAAATAGGGTCCAAATCTTTAATACTCTTAAAACTCAAAAATCCACACTCCGTCACACTCACAAAACCACAATCAATATTTTGTACATTTGGGGACATAGTAATTTCAGATGCATCTGCACCCGTGGATCCCCGAACTCCACGTGTGCATTTTAGAAATCCTGAAAGTCTTCACCAGATCTTAGAGGTGC
Source organism: Pohlia nutans (assembly GCA_022496805.1). Taxonomy (NCBI): domain Eukaryota; kingdom Viridiplantae; phylum Streptophyta; class Bryopsida; order Bryales; family Mniaceae; genus Pohlia; species Pohlia nutans. The sequence continues at coordinate 4,708,491 of CM040089.1, read as the reverse complement.
ATCTCTAAGCTGGATTCTGTTTCTTTCATGATCAGGTCTCACCGTTAAAAATTGCAGAGACCTCTTGCCATCACGACTCCGAATACGTGCATAATGAGACCCATCATCCAAGACCTTGGTCTCCATTCTAGCTGCTGTGATATATGGTTGTCCAAGTATTATAGGACATGTCCCATAGTTTTGAACAAAAAAGTTTTGCTCAACTTCAACATCGCCAATTTTTGCACATACAGCCGGACAAGCCCCATATAATTCTCCTCTTCCATTGTTTGCAGCCCTCATGACCCAACCGTGATGAGTATCAATCGGCCACTTGCCTTTCTCATAAATTCTCCTTGACATGATATTTATTTCAGAGCCATGGTCCACAAGTGCCAAGATAGAATCATCCAACTCACCAAGTCTCACTCGTGTCTCCGTAGTGGCCCTTGCCCAAAATGGTTGATAATAATTCAACTTTCCTCCTCTTTCACGATCAATTTCATCAACAATTCCACAATCAAAGACATTTGCCTCCACCTCAAATCTTTCTTCATATGCCACCTCAGTAGTCATTCCATCCACCATTTCTTTTCCCTCATCTTGAGTTAGTATGGAATGGGCTTCTTTCTTTGAGCTCTTCACTTCCATCAACTCATATCCCTTCATGCTCAAACCTTCAATAGAATGCTCAGTTTTGGTAACATCTCTTTTGATGTCAATCATACACTCTGCAGCAAACATCTTCAAAATATCATCTTCTTCTTCATCAGTAAGATAATCCTTCATCTCTTCAGTTTGATCTTTCTGCTCTTCCAATGCCTCGATATTCATGTTCATAATCTTCTCTTCATCACCCTTTGCATCACACATCATATTAAATACTTGCCCGATTTCAATCTCCTCATCCTCTGTCATATGAGTATCCAATGCATGCATCATAACTGTCTCAGCTGTCATTTGCCTTTTTCTCTTGATAACATCAATGATAAGATCGTGAAAATCTTTCTTGGCAATACCAAGAGCCTCTCTCAATGTAAACTCAATCTTGGCATCCAAAATCCTCTCCTCCAATATCCCCTTCATGTCAATAGAAGTCTCGATATCAGATTGAAGCTTGTAAGCTGGCCCTTTAGTTTTACCTTTGCCAGAATCTTCCTTCTCTTTGTCCTTCTTGCTGGTGCTTGAATCTTCCCATATCTTCTCTGGAAGTGGTGCATCTCCAGGATGATTAATAGAAGGTGATTTCTCAGGCCTTTGGCGTGTGTGAAAACCAGGTCCATCACCCTTTGCAGCCTCTTTAAGCCCTTGATTTTTCTTCTTTAATGTTGGCTCATCAGCATCATCTTCTTCTGCAGGTCTGCCCCGTTTTATTTCAACAGATGCATCATGATTCTCAATGTCATTTTGTACCTCACCCAAAAATGCTTTGATGCTAACTGCATCAACAGGATCCTCCCAACCGGTTGCCTTTCTGATAGCTTGTGCTCCTCTGATCATAATCTCTCTTGCTGGAGTAGAAGAGGCCTCAATAGTATGATGGTCCACCTCAATATGATATGACTCAACTCCCTTAGCACGCAAAGCACTCGACTTCCCCCTCTTCTCATCCATTATTTTCTTCATTCCACCTTTGCCAAAATTAGTGTCCATAGGCAGGTCAGTGGATGCATCACGAATCCTCCCATCCTTGAAAGAAACTATACCTTCTTTAAGTGCACCATCATAATCAGTGCAACCACGAAGAGTGTGGTCTATGACATCACACCAGATGCATCTCTTCACAAATGACTTTGCACCATCTGATGATTGAGAAGAACTTGCTCCTCGTGCCTTCTTCAATTCACTCATCTCCACCCTCAAATCTCTGATACCTTTGATAAGCTCTTCAATACTGTCTTCTTCAACTCTCTTGCTTGTTTTTGATGTCTCACCAAGAGTTGTAGGAGCCAATGATAATTTTGGAGCCCTTGCAACCATCATGGGGTTTGCATCAGTCCGTGAAATAATACCTCTAGACCTCACCCGTCGTTGTTTGGCCACAAGAGTCACCGTTTCTTCCACCCTCCTCCAATCATTAGTAAAACCACCTTCAGTGGTCCTATCCCCAAGAAGCAAGAGGAGTCTATCCTCTAATGCATCATCGGCTGCCTGCAAAAACATCTCTGCCTTTCTTGTATCAAGAAGGCGCCTTTCTGCTAAAGGCAACTGATTATATTTCTTCTCAAATTCTCTGAGCAGCTCATTTGGGCCCATATCATTCCCGGGTTGTTGCTCCACCCAATCAAGGAAAGACCTCTTAGTCATCCTCTCCGTATCTTCATCAAAATACTCATCCCTCAATCTCTCATCAAATGTGGCCCATGAAGTCACATACACATCTTCCCGAATTTCTTGCACCCTCTCACGAATTTCGGGAACCACAGCCAAGTCAAAAGTCAACATCATACGATCCTCAGATACTTGATGCACTTCCATTTCACAAACATATACCCTCAAAAAGTTTGTGATATTCTTCCCATCAAATCTCCCAATTTTGTCCACAACACCCTTCAATGCTTTGGTAGCCTCATGCCCACCAGAGTTTGCTCTATGATGCTCCATATACAGGGCCAATGCCCCCAAAATATTCTCCATATTCATTTGGCCCCCTCCGGAAGCCCCATCATGATCCCCCGTCATTCTTTAACTAAAACTAATTGCCCCAAAGCGTCTCTCAGTGGAAGCACCAAATGTCGGGTAGAGAGGGTTTTGCTCTGGGAAAACGCGGGGTTTCTAGCTGCAACTAGTTTGAATTCAAGGTATGGGGAAATATGATAGTGTAATTTATTGTTTATACCATTAAAAACCCAAATCTATGTTTTATTTTGCAAAATAGCAAACCGTGTAAAGGCTTAAACCTTTAAAAACACTGTCAGCATTCAAATGAATGCCACAGACACATACTTGCTCCAAATCAAGTGTGCTATAACTTTCTGGAAAGCTAACACAAAGCTACACAATCTGTAAAAATTTCAAGAGAAAATGATTTACCATTCAATATTTATAGCGTGCTGAAGTTGAGACTCCAAATATTCACGGCAGCTGTACATCTCTCCACTTCGGGACGCATATCATCTTCATAAAAGCTCCAAATACATGATGCCATAATTTTTTAGAAAGCTAACATCACCATCTACGTTGCCTGTAAATCTTAGCTTAAAATATCATACTGTCCGTTTTCTATACTTCGTCAAAAATGGAACTTCTATATTGAGCGGCAGTTTCACACCCTCAAACTTCTACAAGCATAACTTTCACGTCCTAACTTCAAAACAAGAGTTTAATAGCTTTTTAGAAAGCTATCAACATAACACATGTGCTCACAAAATTTCAAAACTAATCGATCATTATACAAATTTCTACAAGAGTTTAAAGCGACTGCCTTTGAATTTCGACGGCACTAAACCCTCTTTCACTTCTCAAGGCATAACTTTCTCATACTAACTCCAAATGACAAGCGCCACACACCATTGGAATCACAACAAGAAGAGGAACGTGCTCTCAAAATTTCATTGAAATCCGAGCTATACACAGTAAGTCACTTGTCCTCAAACACACGGCATAAAAACTAAAAAACTAAAACATGAACACAAGAAGAATGAGGTTCGGGAGAAGAAGGCCCCCCTTATCAAGCCACAAGGGGGAACACATCAGCCCATACCTAGCCACATGGGCACCCTAAAACTAATTGGGTGACCCAAAAGTCTCCCATACCTCTATCCATTCGCTTATTTTAATGATAAACTCACAAAAAACTAAAAGAAAGGTAAAACAATCTTCACCTTTCTTTTCAACAACTATCAAAACTCAAATTAAATATCAAAACTCATTCTAAGAAGATAAATGTAAAGTTTGACTCTTATTAGTCAAAACACAAGGCAATTAAAACCTTGTAGAGATTATGAATCAATTCATAATCTTTCTCAAATATTCCCTATTCATTTCTTCTTTAAATGAGATATCTTAAAACTCATCAAAATAACAATACTATAAGTTTTTACACTATATGCGCATTTGCATCGCGACATTCACCCCCTCTAAACCTGCACATCCTCCGGTATGTGCCAAACTCAGTCATCTTCTTGATCATCTTCACTCCCGAGTTGATCTTCATTAATTTCTTCATCTTCATCAACTTCGTGATCTTGCAATGCAGGCAATATTACATTTAAGTCTTCTTCATTAAATCTTCCATCTCTCCGTCGAAAAGCTTTGATCCGTTTGCCCGCCACTGGTATCCTACAAGGAGTACCATCTAATTCTCGAAGTGAATAAGTGGCGTTATCATGCACTTTTATTACCACATAAGGTCCTAACCACCGTTTAGCAAACTTCCTCAGTGTACTGTGTTGATGCTCCAAAGTGCTATCAAACACTAAAACCCAATCCCCTTCTTCAATATTTTTGGTCCTCAACCGATGAGTTCTATCAAATCTCTCCTTATTGCTCAGTCTCGCAGCTTTAAGTTTTTCTAATGCCATTTGTTGATCCTCGGGTAATTTTCCAAGCTGTCTAATACGGAGCTCTAAGAGTTTTTCTCGTGTAATACCATCTTCCCATGACAAAAATACCCAAGTAGGAATAGACTCCTCAACAGGCATTAAAGGTTTTTGTCCATACATAAGCTCCACAGGCATGTAACCAGTAACAGTGCTATGGGTAGTTCTGTCAGCCCATAAAGCAAATGGAAGTAACTTAGGCCAGAACTTTAGTTTCCCTTTGCAAGCCTTAACCAATGCTTGAACAATGGGTGGATGACCTCTCTCAATCTTTCCATTAGCCTCAGGATTATATGCAGTTGTTAGCCTTAACTGCACACCGTATCGGTTGAAAAATTCTCTTGCTTCAGCTGCATCCAATTCTCCTCTGTCAGCCCTCATCTTGCCAATGCTCCCATATCGACTGAAAATATCTTCAAGTATAAATTTGCAAATCCCCTCCGTTGCTTTGGTTCGAAGAGCTCTACCTTCAACAAAGTTTGAGAGTTCTTCTCTTGCCAAAACAAGATATTTTATACCCCAAAGTCCAAGTGGCATTGCAACTAAGTCAATCATCCATTGAAAATGGATGGCAAGAGGATAAGTGGGATGTAGTTCATCCCTAAACCTCACTTTAGATTGCAATTGACAAACAACACATGAAGCCACAAATTCTTCAACATCTTTATATAATCCTTTCCACCAATAACGCTCTTTGATTTTAGTATAAGTGGCCCAAATTCCTCTATGACCGGCCCAAAGTGTATCATGAAATTCTTTAAGAACTTGGGTTTTAGTCTCAGAATCGTCCACTACTCTCAATGGCATACCATCACCCCTTTTTGCCCTCTTCCAGAGAAAACCATCTCGCAAAAGATAATCATAAGCACGATGTCTAATATCCTTGAAAGTCTTCTCTGACCAATCTTTATGTCTCTTTAAAGTGCTCAAATAAAAGCCAATATCTTTCAATCTTCCTTCATATAATTCTGCTTTAAATGGCAAGACTTCATCGCTTGAATTTTCTCCATTTGTAATTGATATATATACTTCATCAGAAAATTCTTCACTTCCTTCAAACGCCATCATTTCTTCTTCGTGAAAATACCGGGCTCTTGATAACATATCTGCCACTGGATTCTTGTTACCAGCAATATGTATCAATACCGGATTAAGTGATTTGATGTAGGCTATCCAACGTAGCATCGCAATATCAGGTGAAGAACAATTTGCTATCATACCAAGTAAAGGCAAACAATCGGTCTCCAACACCACATTTGCTCCTATCAAATAATTTTTATCTGCTTTAAGAGCAGTAAGTGCACCCCATAGTTCTCTCTTCACTTGTGGATATGCTCTTTGACGCTCTGTGAGAATTCTTGCCCCAAATCTTATAGCAAATCGTCTCCCTTCTGCATCATCTTGTCCCACAGCCCAACCAATAGCTATTGGACTAGAGTCAACTGTCACAATCACCGGTCTTCCACATTCATAATCAACTTGCTTTAGAATTGGTGGTGACTTCAAAATATTTTTCAACCCGTCCATAGCTAAATCTTGATCATGTTCCCAAGAAAACTTGTTCCTCTTTCTCAATAATTTGTATAAAGGTTCAGACATATGTGCAAAATGTGGTATCCAAATTTGATAAAAGACACATGCTCCCAAAAACCTCCTTACTTCAGTAATGGTGCTACAAGCTTTCATTCTCCCGATAGCATCAACCTTCTCAGGATTAGGTTTTCTTCCATACCACCCACATAAATGTCCAACTACCAAAATTTCATCAACTCCAAATTTTGACTTGTCAATCGAAAGAGTCAAGTTTACTTCTTCAAGTCTCTTCAAAATATTAGAAACATCATCAATATGTTCATTCACAAATATTCTGCAACCATTATCTTGAACACTCAAATTTTTATCATCCTCCTTGCAACCTTTGATAGGAATATCATCAACAAAAGGTATAGTCTTTTCAGGCACGAACTCTCGTAAAATTTGATTCATAGCATTTTGCATGTGTGCTACCGAATTAGTAGCACCTTGAGGCAAGGTACACATTCGTACAAGTCCAAGAGGAGTCTTCATGGTTGTCAAATCTCTACTTTCATTGGCTAGCTGAAACTGATCATAACCAGAGTACAAGTCCCCTATAGAATAAATTGCATGCCCAGCAAATGCCTCAGCTACTTCATCAACAATAGGTCCAGATCCTTTGTTTCTGATTGTCACTTTATTAGCCGGTTGCATATCTTGAATAAATCTCAAAGCTCCTGATTTCTTTGGTACAGTAAACCAACGATTCGAATACGGAGCCATAGAAGGTTCAAGTATACCCATTTGCATCTTTTCTTTCAATAACCCTACCAATTTCGGAAGCAATGCCCGAGGTACTGGTATAGGCTTCAAATCCCATGGCACATGTGGTACCGTGAAAATCACCATAGGTGCAACCACACAAGGATGCACACACCCAATCTCATCTGATGAAGAAGCAAAGGCTTTACCATGTTTGAGAAGCATGTCTTGAAACTTCTTCTTCTCTGGTTCAGTCAAGAATTCACCCCCTCCAATTTTCATATTTGCGAGTGTCTCTTTTGTAAATTTGTGTCCAATATTTCTTGCTTCTCTCAAACCAGGTTCTTTCTCTGCTTCTTTGATATGCTCATCAGTATCAGATGGTAACTGAGTTGCTACTGGTTTAACCTTCTTTGCCACCGTCTTATACTTTGTATGTACCATCACTTCATGCTTCAATCCATAACTGTTACAAACATCAAAACTTGTAACCGCCTTCAATACTTCATCATATAATGCCCGTGAATGAACTTCAATTATAGCATCATAAATATCACCATTGATCTCACTTTCTTGCAACTTCTTCAAAACATGGAGTACATCATCTCCAAAGCCTTCTTCTTCAAAGACACCATTGATATATTCATCATCCAATAATGCCTTCACTTTTTTTAATTTCTTTTCTGCTTTTTTAACGACCCTTCTGCAAATAGGGTCCAAATCTTTAATACTCTTAAAACTCAAAAATCCACACTCCGTCACACTCACAAAACCACAATCAATATTTTGTACATTTGGGGACATAGTAATTTCAGATGCATCTGCACCCGTGGATCCCCGAACTCCACGTGTGCATTTTAGAAATCCTGAAAGTCTTCACCAGATCTTAGAGGTGCATCTCTAAGCTGGATTCTGTTTCTTTCATGATCAGGTCTCACCGTTAAAAATTGCAGAGACCTCTTGCCATCACGACTCCGAATACGTGCATAATGAGACCCATCATCCAAGACCTTGGTCTCCATTCTAGCTGCTGTGATATATGGTTGTCCAAGTATTATAGGACATGTCCCATAGTTTTGAACAAAAAAGTTTTGCTCAACTTCAACATCGCCAATTTTTGCACATACAGCCGGACAAGCCCCATATAATTCTCCTCTTCCATTGTTTGCAGCCCTCATGACCCAACCGTGATGAGTATCAATCGGCCACTTGCCTTTCTCATAAATTCTCCTTGACATGATATTTATTTCAGAGCCATGGTCCACAAGTGCCAAGATAGAATCATCCAACTCACCAAGTCTCACTCGTGTCTCCGTAGTGGCCCTTGCCCAAAATGGTTGATAATAATTCAACTTTCCTCCTCTTTCACGATCAATTTCATCAACAATTCCACAATCAAAGACATTTGCCTCCACCTCAAATCTTTCTTCATATGCCACCTCAGTAGTCATTCCATCCACCATTTCTTTTCCCTCATCTTGAGTTAGTATGGAATGGGCTTCTTTCTTTGAGCTCTTCACTTCCATCAACTCATATCCCTTCATGCTCAAACCTTCAATAGAATGCTCAGTTTTGGTAACATCTCTTTTGATGTCAATCATACACTCTGCAGCAAACATCTTCAAAATATCATCTTCTTCTTCATCAGTAAGATAATCCTTCATCTCTTCAGTTTGATCTTTCTGCTCTTCCAATGCCTCGATATTCATGTTCATAATCTTCTCTTCATCACCCTTTGCATCACACATCATATTAAATACTTGCCCGATTTCAATCTCCTCATCCTCTGTCATATGAGTATCCAATGCATGCATCATAACTGTCTCAGCTGTCATTTGCCTTTTTCTCTTGATAACATCAATGATAAGATCGTGAAAATCTTTCTTGGCAATACCAAGAGCCTCTCTCAATGTAAACTCAATCTTGGCATCCAAAATCCTCTCCTCCAATATCCCCTTCATGTCAATAGAAGTCTCGATATCAGATTGAAGCTTGTAAGCTGGCCCTTTAGTTTTACCTTTGCCAGAATCTTCCTTCTCTTTGCCCTTCTTGCTGGTGCTTGAATCTTCCCATATCTTCTCTGGAAGTGGTGCATCTCCAGGATGATTAATAGAAGGTGATTTCTCAGGCCTTTGGCGTGTGTGAAAACCAGGTCCATCACCCTTTGCAGCCTCTTTAAGCCCTTGATTTTTCTTCTTTAATGTTGGCTCATCAGCATCATCTTCTTCTGCAGGTCTGCCCCGTTTTATTTCAACAGATGCATCATGATTCTCAATGTCATTTTGTACCTCACCCAAAAATGCTTTGATGCTAACTGCATCAACAGGATCCTCCCAACCGGTTGCCTTTCTGATAGCTTGTGCTCCTCTGATCATAATCTCTCTTGCTGGAGTAGAAGAGGCCTCAATAGTATGATGGTCCACCTCAATATGATATGACTCAACTCCCTTAGCACGCAAAGCACTCGACTTCCCCCTCTTCTCATCCATTATTTTCTTCATTCCACCTTTGCCAAAATTAGTGTCCATAGGCAGGTCAGTGGATGCATCACGAATCCTCCCATCCTTGAAAGAAACTATACCTTCTTTAAGTGCACCATCATAATCAGTGCAACCACGAAGAGTGTGGTCTATGACATCACACCAGATGCATCTCTTCACAAATGACTTTGCACCATCTGATGATTGAGAAGAACTTGCTCCTCGTGCCTTCTTCAATTCACTCATCTCCACCCTCAAATCTCTGATACCTTTGATAAGCTCTTCAATACTGTCTTCTTCAACTCTCTTGCTTGTTTTTGATGTCTCACCAAGAGTTGTAGGAGCCAATGATAATTTTGGAGCCCTTGCAACCATCATGGGGTTTGCATCAGTCCGTGAAATAATACCTCTAGACCTCACCCGTCGTTGTTTGGCCACAAGAGTCACCGTTTCTTCCACCCTCCTCCAATCATTAGTAAAACCACCTTCAGTGGTCCTATCCCCAAGAAGCAAGAGGAGTCTATCCTCTAATGCATCATCGGCTGCCTGCAAAAACATCTCTGCCTTTCTTGTATCAAGAAGGCGCCTTTCTGCTAAAGGCAACTGATTATATTTCTTCTCAAATTCTCTGAGCAGCTCATTTGGGCCCATATCATTCCCGGGTTGTTGCTCCACCCAATCAAGGAAAGACCTCTTAGTCATCCTCTCCGTATCTTCATCAAAATACTCATCCCTCAATCTCTCATCAAATGTGGCCCATGAAGTCACATACACATCTTCCCGAATTTCTTGCACCCTCTCACGAATTTCGGGAACCACAGCCAAGTCAAAAGTCAACATCATACGATCCTCAGATACTTGATGCACTTCCATTTCACAAACATATACCCTCAAAAAGTTTGTGATATTCTTCCCATCAAATCTCCCAATTTTGTCCACAACACCCTTCAATGCTTTGGTAGCCTCATGCCCACCAGAGTTTGCTCTATGATGCTCCATATACAGGGCCAATGCCCCCAAAATATTCTCCATATTCATTTGGCCCCCTCCGGAAGCCCCATCATGATCCCCCGTCATTCTTTAACTAAAACTAATTGCCCCAAAGCGTCTCTCAGTGGAAGCACCAAATGTCGGGTAGAGAGGGTTTTGCTCTGGGAAAACGCGGGGTTTCTAGCTGCAACTAGTTTGAATTCAAGGTATGGGGAAATATGATAGTGTAATTTATTGTTTATACCATTAAAAACCCAAATCTATGTTTTATTTTGCAAAATAGCAAACCGTGTAAAGGCTTAAACCTTTAAAAACACTGTCAGCATTCAAATGAATGCCACAGACACATACTTGCTCCAAATCAAGTGTGCTATAACTTTCTGGAAAGCTAACACAAAGCTACACAATCTGTAAAAATTTCAAGAGAAAATGATTTACCATTCAATATTTATAGCGTGCTGAAGTTGAGACTCCAAATATTCACGGCAGCTGTACATCTCTCCACTTCGGGACGCATATCATCTTCATAAAAGCTCCAAATACATGATGCCATAATTTTTTAGAAAGCTAACATCACCATCTACGTTGCCTGTAAATCTTAGCTTAAAATATCATACTGTCCGTTTTCTATACTTCGTCAAAAATGGAACTTCTATATTGAGCGGCAGTTTCACACCCTCAAACTTCTACAAGCATAACTTTCACGTCCTAACTTCAAAACAAGAGTTTAATAGCTTTTTAGAAAGCTATCAACATAACACATGTGCTCACAAAATTTCAAAACTAATCGATCATTATACAAATTTCTACAAGAGTTTAAAGCGACTGCCTTTGAATTTCGACGGCACTAAACCCTCTTTCACTTCTCAAGGCATAACTTTCTCATACTAACTCCAAATGACAAGCGCCACACACCATTGGAATCACAACAAGAAGAGGAACGTGCTCTCAAAATTTCATTGAAATCCGAGCTATACACAGTAAGTCACTTGTCCTCAAACACACGGCATAAAAACTAAAAAACTAAAACATGAACACAAGAAGAATGAGGTTCGGGAGAAGAAGGCCCCCCTTATCAAGCCACAAGGGGGAACACATCAGCCCATACCTAGCCACATGGGCACCCTAAAACTAATTGGGTGACCCAAAAGTCTCCCATACCTCTATCCATTCGCTTATTTTAATGATAAACTCACAAAAAACTAAAAGAAAGGTAAAACAATCTTCACCTTTCTTTTCAACAACTATCAAAACTCAAATTAAATATCAAAACTCATTCTAAGAAGATAAATGTAAAGTTTGACTCTTATTAGTCAAAACACAAGGCAATTAAAACCTTGTAGAGATTATGAATCAATTCATAATCTTTCTCAAATATTCCCTATTCATTTCTTCTTTAAATGAGATATCTTAAAACTCATCAAAATAACAATACTATAAGTTTTTACACTATATGCGCATTTGCATCGCGACACCGGTCAATAAAAATAAAAAATGGAACAAACTCATATACCCGCCCTCCATCAACCCGGCCACTTTAAACACACCACCTCTACCAAACTTTGTGACGAACATCACACCTAAATTCCAACCGCAACATAGCTACTATACCGATGGATCCTTCATACCTCCTGAACAAGCCCCCGACGGACACCTGAAAAAAGAAAAAGCCGGATACGGAATATACAACTCTACAAAGGCTGACATGCAAATATCAAAAAGACTACCAGGCCTACAAACAAGTTTTCGAGCAGAACTAATGGCTATCCATAAAACACTTAGACTAATCACTACTAAATACCCAGACGAACCGGCACATATATTTACAGACTGCCTCAACTGCCTATACAATCTAAACACACATATTAAACACCCAACCATGCACAACAATCACGCGGATAAAACCATACTAACAAACATGGTAGAAATGCTAAAAACACGTACTCAACCCACCACATTCTACAAAGTCAAAGCACATATTAACATTGAAGGTAACGAACAAGCGGATAAACTTGCAAAAATGGGAGCCAGAAAAGAATACTTCAGAGCCACAAGATCATATGAATTTGCACATACAACACCATTCTACTTCCAAAAGGATCTATGGCTAGGACCTATAAAACGACCAGACAAAGGCCCTGTCAGATGTCTCCAAACATATCTAACCAAATACGACCAAGAAAATAACCTTGAAATAATGACAACCCAATTTCCCAACATTAGCAAATGGACTACGAACCCAAACATCGATAATGAACTATCCAATGCATTTTGGTCCAATCCTACAATCACAGACTCACAAAAAACAATTATTTTAAAACTTCGTACCGGTCAATACATAGGTAATGCTAGAAAACAACTATTCTTTGGTAGAGAAAGATTCCCCTCGATCACATGCTCCATCTGTAACTCTGCAGATGCAGACACATAGCTACACGGACTTCTAAAATGCAACCAGCACCATATACACGCCATCAGAGTCAAAAGACATAATAAAGCAGTATGGGAACTTAGGAAATTAATCCTCTCATCACAAAAATCTAGATGCTACACCCTCATGAACGCAGGAACATTCAACAACAACCCCCAAGAAAACACAGTACCCCCATGGCTACTACCATGTTCATGTGAACAACAAAGATGTCATTGTAACGCTAGATTCAAACCAGACATCCTTTGCGTAAAAGGACTCCCATACAAAAATGACCCACCATCACATACATCAGACAACCTCACAATTCAATTTATTGAATTTACATATTGTAATGACAGATTCCCACAAGAAACTATAGATATCAAAAAACAGAAATACCAACCACTTATCAACAACATTATTAATTTAGGATGGAAAGTTGACCCACTCATAGTCATCACGGCAGGAGCTAGAGGCACAACACATGTTCCCTCGATGAAACTCCTTGAAACAAAATTTAAGCTACCAGAAACCGCCATTAAACACACATTCAAAAAAATAAATACCATTGGTATACATCATGCCGGATCAATTATTCTACATAAAAGAAAAATAGAAAATAACCAACCACTACCAATAGATTACTAAATTAAACGAAACTACCAAAGAAAAGGAGGGTAATGGTGAAGACCACTACTTATTTCTTTTGTACTTTTTATTTTAACTCACAGTGCACACTTGTCTCAAGTAGATGGGACGGGGCCGGTTGGTTGGTACAAACTTTCCTGCCTATGAATAATTCACTAGCAGCACCAAGTCATGTATATCACAATAAACGCTCAAACGGACTCCACGGGAATCGAACCCGGACCGTACAATTGTAACATAAACGCCCTTCTCCAACCAACCTTGGAACCACGACTTGGCGACCTCCAGCAAAACAAACACCAATTTATACTCGTGCTAGTTCTAATCTAACGTATTTTACTAGTGTTACTAGTATTTATCTCTGGTTACTAAAGTGTCTATTCTCGAAAGAGGTGAGTAGTCTTGTACCAATGGACCTTTGTCCGGTGGGCATTGGCTCATTGTCAAGACGAACAGACACTTTATTCAAGCCGGCCTCGAAAGAGGTCCGGAGTTCATATCTATCTGGAGTCCATATGAAGTTGTATTCAAATCCATGAGATTAATCCCCATCACTAGCAAAGTTAAATGAACTGTAGCAATTGATTCAAAGTTGATGAGAGCTTACGAGCAAAGATCAATTCTCGGATGCGCTTCAACAAATTCTCGTCCGTGATACCCAAAAAAGGAGTGCTAGGAGAAGCTTCCAACCAGAAGGGTGACCCCGAGGCCAATACAGATCAATGAGTACTTTCTGATCTCCATCAACATTTGGCTTTAATAAATTTGAATCTAATAATAAGCAAGCTTGACAACTCTGATCTAAACTAGGACAACCCGGGCAATCATAAACAGGGATTAGGGTTAGGGTTCACCTCATACTACATACGCTCCGCCGCAAGCAACATTCAGCACCTGACTGCCACGACATTCAGCACTTGACTGCCGCGACATTCAGCACACTGAAGTCAAGACCGTTCAGCACTTGACTCCAGTGTTAAATGGGAAGCTCGCTGGACTCCATGTAGTGTGCGGGGTCGATGTCTTCACCTTTGCACAGGAGCACATCGTGGAACGATTTGAAGCTGTCGAGGAGAGAGGATACACCGCTGACGCGCGGGAGGATCACCAGCACCACGCAAGAGTATCAGGATTACTTAGCTCATCTCAAGATCGTCCGCTAATGTAAATGATCATGAATTTGTTCTTGCCGCACTGTGTGTTGAGAGACGATGAGCACGCGTGGCATCATTGTGCCCAACTTTGCCTAGCTGCCCTCCATCTCACCCAACTCGAAGTCTCGCTGAATCTCTCAAAATCACAAGAATTCGGGCGAATTCCAAAAAAAAATTCTTGAAATGATTGGCGGAGATGGCAACTGGAAGTGTAGGAGATGGCTTTGAAGGCACTTTGAGGAAAATAAATAACGATGCCGCCCAAGCAGTGCACTGATGCGAGTGGGATGCCAATGCGTGATGCTCTGCTTTTTGCTCATGTCTTGTTGTAGCATTCCATTCTTTGTTGCATATCAACGGATAATACATGCATAGTAGTTTGACATTTTCCATTTGACCTTCAAAGTGGAGGGTTAAATTAGCACATTGACCAAATTGGGTGTGTTTCTCTACCTAGATAATAGAGTATGTGATATTATAGAAGTAGGTGTAGGGTTTAGAGTCCTTGTATACCCGCTTAAAAAAAATTAGGTGAAAACTCTGATACCAAAGGGGGGTGGGCACATGTCCACCCCCCTCTAAAACTTTTAGGTGAAAAACTTTGATATCAAAGGGGGGTGGGCACATGCCCACCCTCTTTAAAGTTCTTAGGTGAAAAACTTTGATACCGAAGGGGGGTGGGCACATGCCCACCCCCCTCTAAAGTTTTTAGGTGAAAATCTTAGAGTGCAAATGGGGGTAGGCACAAACACCCACCTCCTAAAAAACTTTGATTACACATGGGGTGGTCATGTGCCTTTCCCTAAAAATTGTTTAGGTAAAAAAAGTTTGATTGTACAATAGAGTGGGTATGCGCCTACCCCTTTAAAAAAAATCAAATAAATTTTTGGTTACAAAGGGGCTGGGGGTGAGCAATGCCTAACCCCTTCACCAATTTTTGTCAATTTTCCAATGAAGTTGTATGTTTTTGGTTGTTTAGAATGCAAAAATTGGAGTGCATGCAAATGAATGTGAAATTCAATAGTTCTTTTCATTATGGACAAGTATATATTGAAAGCATTGATTGAATGTTTGCAAAATTTATGTACATTCAATTTTCGCACTAAAAAGGTAAATTTTGACTATGTTTTCTTCAAACATATAGAAATTTCAGCATATGCACTTTTTATATGGCATGTGCATTTTTAATGAAACAAGTGTTGTAATTGGACCCAATTCCGCGGTTGTAGGGTAAAATGAAAATTTAATTTATTACACCCTTGTTATGGACCAATCAGTAGGTTTAGGCATAGATTTTCTACATCAATATTATTTGAACTGAGTAGCAAATTGATGATATAGACCAGCTACGGATAAGGGTACAAAATAGAAGAAATTCCAAAGTTTAGGGTAAAGAATAGAACATGATTTTGAAAACTGCAGTAGTGGCCCTTTTAGTCTCACTACAATTTCATTGATTTGAAGAGTGAACATGTCAAAAATGGAACTAGAAACATTGAAGTACCCTAAGATGTTGGATGAGTCAACAACCCACTCTCAAGAACTAGCTTAACTTCGTTGAAGCTAAGAGTGGGTGCATGTATGAAGGCATCTACATCAACATCAAACCCACAAATGACCGTGAAGACAAAATACAAATGTTTGTAGTGAGCCCATTGACTGGGGCCTCCCTTTGCCTTAGTCAGCATCTCCTTGAAATAAGGGCAGGAGCAGTCTGGAAACTGGGAAATTGTGAGATGGTACTGCTGAATTGTCGAAGGCGTGCCCGAATCCAACGTGACGATGCAACCTAGGGCATGGACTGGAACCATGTCCACCTTCCTTATGCGACCTTTGTATGCTCCAGCACTGGCACAGTTGTTGGCTTGCTTGATGGATGGGCTCTTCTTGTTGCGGCGGACATTTTTGCCGTGCCGTCGCTTGGGAACTTCATCAGGGAATGCTGGAGTTGCATAGGATGACAAGTCAACGAGGAGAGGGTGGTCTTGGAAGAGCCTTCGCGGCGATATGACCTCCCGCTGTGGAAGTCGAAAGCCAGCATTCTGTAAGGCAAGTATCTCCTTGCGTGTTAGGTTAGTGCCGTTCTTAACGGGCCAGATCTCGGGGACCTCCGGGCGGGACATAACCCACTTTCTGCGGGTTCCTTTGACACACCTCTCAATGTCGTCATTGCAGAAGAAAAATTGCATGCGGTCCTTGCGATTTCTCCTGTAGTTGTCCATCAAGCCCGTGTACGTAGGAGCAGCGGTAGATTTTCCGTCTTGTACGATTCGAGCGATGCACTTCTTCTTAGTGACAGCCTGTTGCGCGAAACAAGCCTTCGCAGATGTTTTTGGCAGCCTAGCTATGTGCCACTGACTCTCGTCGCAAGCCGTTTCTTGCACGGAAGTAACATGGTTTAGGGCTGCCGCTGGGGTGGGCTCTGGTACCTGCACTGGCACATCTAATTTCTCTAATGCTTGGGGAGAGTCTGCCAGCTCTACAGGAGAAGCATTGAGGTTTAGGACGTTGTTCCTTGCAGACCTGGTCTGCACTCGAGGACGCGAGATGCTGATCATATCAGGTCGGTGAGAGTCAAATTCCGAGCCAATGGGAACGTTTGCTTTTCGCTTCAACGACAAGAAGACTTCTTCTCCTTCGAGTTGAGGCGTTCGAGTGTAGAACTCTTCAGCACCCGGCATTTTCGCTAATGCTTCGTGTAGGGATTTTGAATTCCCCGTGCGCTCTGTAGACTTCTGTGCAATCCGAAGTTTCAGTTCTTCTTTGGTAGGGCCGATTCCAGCTCTATCCCCCTTGAGGTATTGGTAGTACGCGACGCTCTGCATGAAGGATCGGACAAAGTCATCCATAGTAGCGACAAAAAGGTCTAACCCTTGATCACCGGACTGCTGTTTCCATTTGTTGTGGATACTTTCCGCTAAGTTGCAAGAGGACATTTCAGCCAACTCGTCCTCAGTGAGGTCCTGGTATATAGAAAGCAGTGCACCTTTAGAGTTTGTAGGTGAAGAGAGGAAAATAAACAATGGCAGAGACTTAGGGTTTCGAATTTAGGGTTAAGGAGCTCACCAACTGCATGAAGCCTCCCCATTGGCGGTATCGAAAATGCCAGAAGGCAAGCCAAAGGTCGAAACATCTCAATCCATCTTCTGTTGTAGCTCTTGAGGACAACCACCAAGCTCGGATAGCCAGGTACCTGGAATCTGCATCCGCTTGCGTTGAGGCGTTCTTGTATTGCTTGCAGAGCATGCGATGTTGGTCTTGGAGGTCAGCTCTGATGTCAGCCTTTGTGTGCATCTCCAATGATTGCACCCAATGGAAGAGACAAGTTCTTTCTTTATTCGGCATTGGGATTGATGCATCTCCACAGTCTTTTTTCCACAATTTCAAGAGCGCATAATATACCATTAGAAAGGTATTCTCAAGACCTTTCCAACGGTATATTACACGCTCCCAGATTCCAAAAACTGCAGTCGCTACATCGAAAAGAAACTCCAGCAGAATCGAACTTGAGAACTCTCAATCTTGTCATGGCCACTTCGAGACCCCAAAAAGGACTGCCGGTACCGGTAGTCCTTTTTCCACAATTTCAAGGGTGCATAATATACCATTGGAAAGGTATTCTCAAGACCTTTCCAACGGTATATTACACGCTCCGAGATTCCAAAAATTGCAGTCGCTACACCGAAAAGAAACTTCAGCATAATCAATCTTCAGAAAATCTCAATCTCGTCATGGCCGCTTCGAGACCCCGAAAAGGACTGCCGGTACCGGCAGTCCTTTTTCCACAATTTCAAGGGCGCATAATATACCATTGGAAAGGTATTCTCAAAACCTTTCCAACGGTATATTACACGCTCCAAGATTCCAAAAATTGCAGTCGCTGCACTGAAAAGAAACTCCAGCAGAATCGAACTTGAGAATTCTCAATCTCGTCATATTTGGGTCCCCTTGTATTCAAGTTTTGTTTGCCTTTTTGGACTGCCGGTACCGGCACTGCCATTTTGGGTCCCTTTGTGTTCAAGTTCTGCTTGTGTTTTTCGACTGCCGGTACCGGCACTGCGATTCTAGGTTCCTTTGTGTTCTAAGTTTTGCTAGTGTTTTTGCACTACCGGTACCGCCATTGCGATTTTGGTTTCCTTTATGTTCTAAGTTTTGCTTGTGATTTTGCACTGCCGGTACCGGCACTACAATTTGGGTTCCCTTGTGTTCTAAGTTTTGCTTGTGATTTTGCACTGCCGGTACCGGCACTGCAATTTTGGGTTCCCTTTTGCTCTAAGTTTTGCTTGTGATTTTGCACTGCAGGTACCGGCACTACAATTTGGGTTCCCTTGTGTTCTAAGTTTGGCTTGTGATTTTGCACTGCCGGTACCGGCACTGCAATTTTGGGTTCCCTTTTGTTCTAACTTTTGCTTGTGATTTTGCAGTGCCGGTACCGGCACTGCAATTTTGGGTTCCCTTGTGTTCTAAGTTTGGCTTGTGATTTTGCACTGCCGGTACCGGCACTGCAATTTTGGGTTCCCTTGTGTTCTAAGTTTGGCTTGTGATTTTGCACTGCCGGTACCGGCACTGCAATTTTGGGTTCCCTTGTGTTCTAAGTTTTGCTTGTGATTTTGCACTGCCGGTACCGGCACTGCAATTTTGGGTTCCCTTGTGTTCTAAGTTTTGCTTGTGATTTTGCATTGCCGGTACCGGCACTGCAATTTGGGTTCCCTTGTGTTCTAAGTTTTGCTTGTGATTTTGCACTGCCGGTACCG
Source organism: Pohlia nutans (assembly GCA_022496805.1). Classification (NCBI taxonomy): domain Eukaryota; kingdom Viridiplantae; phylum Streptophyta; class Bryopsida; order Bryales; family Mniaceae; genus Pohlia; species Pohlia nutans. Next base: position 4,689,255 of record CM040089.1, on the reverse strand, counting down.
GCACTGCAATTTTGGATTCCCTTGTGTTCTAAGTTTTGCTAGTGTTTTTGCACTGCCGGTACCGGCTCTGCAATTTTGGGTTCCCTTGTGTTCTAAGTTTTGCTTGTGATTTTGCACTGCCGGTACTGATACTGCAATTTTGGGTTCCCTTGTGTTCTAAGTTTTGCTAGTGTTTTTGCACTGCCAGTACCGGCACTGCAATTTTGGGTTCCCTTGTGTTCAATCTCATTAGAATTAGCTTGGCCAGCATTACCTTGGCGTATACTTGACATCTTTTGTAAATAGAATGTTCCAAATTCAGAGCCCAATATCTCATTAAAATCGAGGCAGGAAGGCAGGCAGGACTCTTGATAATGGGTTCTCTCTTGTTGGTTCTAGTATGTGTAAGTGTGGTTATGAATTTGTTGTTGTTGGTTTAAGCATCTTTAGTGTGTGGAATACAAATTTTCCTCAGACAGAAACAACTCTACCTATGTGCCGTGAATGGGATGTGTCATGCTTCAACTTTGGAAATTTATAACTAATTCATTCTTCATCCAAAAATTATGTTTCAACTTGTGTTGAAATCTATTTCTTCTTGCCTAACTCTAAAAAAAAATACTAAATAATATCAATGTCTCAAATCCGTATTTCTTATTCAGTTGGAAATGGGGTAACCACCTTAAAGGCAACTGTGGCACGCTCTCCCTAGCTCATAAAAGGGATGGAATTCAAAATTGTTCTTCTCTTTGTCGGTTCCTTGCAATGAAAGTTTTCTTTCGTTTGTCCAGTGAAAAGGAAGAAATCAACGTAGCTGCCTTCTGTGTTTTTAGGCTGATTGGGGCAGAGAAAGTCAAGTTGGCTTGACGGTGCCTTTTCCTTTACTTTTATTTAACCCAGATTTTTGAAATTTCAAACTATGAGTCCTAATATATCGATCATCAACATCACGATCATCCCCAATATAGGTTCAGTATCTCCAGTGGTTTGCAAAACATTTTCCAAGCACTGGCAGGTGACGTTCGTTGTGAAGGAAGCATTATTAAAACCGACTATTTCGCACATGTACACGGAATGTACACAGAAGTGTTGACTTTGCTCAGTTCTAGTTGTCTCTTGCAGTTCTCGCTTGTCAGTTGATAAGTTGCCAGGGTACTGCCGATACCGGCACTTGATTCTGAAGTGGTCCTCCATTTCGTTTTTATTCTTGCCCACGCTGGTGGTTTCAAATTTGAATCCGATTTGTGCATTTGCAGTTTTAGGCGATTTCATGGAATGTGATGAGGTTGGATGGAGATCGTGCAGAAGCGATTTCTGATGCGGCTCACCGATGCTTGTGGCTCACTTTTGTTGTTTGTTTGTGAATGTGAATATAGGCTGTAGCATTGGTGGCGAAATGAATGAGGCAGGGGAGATGAGCGAGCGCGGCCTTCTTTCCCCTGAAGGTCCGGTTGGATTTCATTGCTTTCCGTTCCTTTTCTTTCTGTTTTAGGAGTTTAGGTCTGCAGTTGATTTTAGGAGCGGAGTATGCCTTGAATTCAAACCTCAAATTCACTGCGACTCAATCCGGGAGTTTGTCTTCTCAGATCCGGGATTCTCGCTCCTCAAATCTTGTCTAAGTCAGCTCAATTTGCTCGAATCTCGAATCTTGAATTTGCTTGAATCTTGAATACTGCCACACGATCTTGAATCTTGAATCTCGAATCTTGAATATTGTCGCACGATCTTGAATCGTACATGCGTACTGCCGCATGAGTACTGCCGCATGATATTCCTGAACCCTTGATGAAGCACTGCCGGTACCGGCACAGGTCTGGTCGCCCCTCCGTCACCTGCTAAGTTCCCTTGTTTCAATATTCGTAGATGTAGCTAGAAAATAATTTGAAAAAGTAGATTTATAACTCAATAAAAATGAAGTCTTCAAAACAGTATTAAGATTGTCTTTGAATTTGATTCATTTAGTAAGTTTTCTTGAACGTATTCTAAGTCACATGTCTTTGAATTTGAATGCACAAATAAGCACAAGTTGTGTTTGGGGTTGTGCTCCTAATAATTGCTTATTATTTCAAACAAAAATTTGAGAAAATATCTAATCATGGTAGTGTAAGCATGCTTGTGAATATCTAATCATAAAATGCTCTGACCTCACTGCCGGTACCGGCACTGGTCTGCTCGCCCCTCCGTCACCTGCTAAGTTCCCTTGCTGAAGCACTGCCGGTACCGGCACTGGTCTGGTCGCCCCTCCGTGATATTCCAAGTTCCCTTGCTCAAGCACTGCCGGTACCGGCACTGGAATGGTCGTCCCTCCGTGATATTCCAAGTTCCCTTGCTGAAGCACTGCCGGTACCGGCACTGGTCTGGTCACCCCTCCGTGATATTCCAAGTTCCCTTGCTGAAGCACTGCCGGTACCGACACTGGAATGGTCGCCCCTCCGTGATATTTCTGAACCCTTGATTCTGCACTACCGGTATCGGCACTTGATTGGTGCTCTTTTTTTGCTAGTATTTGGGGGTGAACTCTGAGCTCATACTTGCGGGTGAGATTGTTCAGTTTTTATCCAAAGTGATTACATCTTACATTTTCCTGGTTTTTTTTAGTTTTCTTGAGGTTCTTCTTTATCCTCTAGTTTGTCACTTTGTCTAATACTAGATCATTTCCATTCTCATGCAGGTTAGTGCATCTAGGGAATACTACTTTGATGGTAAGCTTCTACAGAAACCAGGGATTGATTTGCTAATTGCAGAGTACCCAGACGGGCTCAGGGTCCCTGGTGTTTCTGACCCTCCTTCTCAAATTCCACATTGGAATGAGTACGTTGACAATTTTCTCAAGGTAACTATGGGATTTGCATATGCCTATCTTCATGATGATGGTTCATTCCTACTTTTCTATCCGGATAGTCCCATTGTGAGGAAGGAATTGATGTCGTACTTCAAGAATTACAAGATGAAGATTGTGGATGAATGGACTATAATCAACTATCTTCATCTTGCAAACCCTCTTTATCTCACCAAAAATGTAAGATTCTTCAACTCTCTTGGTTTCCTCTATTTCATTCTACTATTGCACTATTATTTGTATTTGAGCTACGGCATATTAACATTAAATATTCTTTGTAGACATTGAAGTTCAAGGCAATTCTTATAGTCCGTGATGTCCCATCCATTGCGGCCAAGCAGCCACCTCCGCTCAGCATTGCGAAAGATCCATCAGTTCCTCAGGTAGACTTGGCTTGTGATGACGTCCTTTTCAACTCTATTACATTGGAGTCACAGCTGTTGCGAAAGGACAATGGCAGACCATGGCGTGGTCCTAAAGAGAAGTCTGAAGTTCTCATGAAGCTTTTTGTGCACGGATTAACTCCAAAGGATGGTATCGTGGCAGACCTTACTACTTCCACAGGTATTTCTTATGGCAATTTTATGGATTGTACAATTTCATTTCATTCTCAAACTTCAATCTGATAAACATTCCATCCTCTGTTGTGAAGGTGCTTCTATCCGTATAGCCAGGGCCTGCAATCGTCACATTGTAGCTCTTGAAAGTGATTCGAAGCTATTTAACGAGGTCTTAAAACCACTGGTAGCTCCCCAAGTTCGTACAACTCCACCTCCCACCACTCCAATCCAGCTCGATGATGACGATGAAGACACACTTCCTGACGAGCCCTTTAACAAAATATGTGAGTAAGTTTCATTGGTCAAGTAATGCAAATTGCAAGTACAAGTTATTACATCTACATGTGCATGATGTTTTCTAATATTTGATGTCCTCTTATTTGCAGTTTGACAAGTCCGTCTCCAATAAAACGGCGCCATTTGATTCGTAAACGCGCGTTCCAGACTTTGCTCACTCCTGACAGTTCTCCTCAAGGATTGCCAGTATACGCCGAAGCATTGGCAACAGCCTTTGCCAATGCTAGCTCTGGTAGTTCCTCTAACTCTTCCACACCGCATCGACTATATGATCCACGAGTGCTCTCATATTTCGATGTGAGTGCTATTGAATCTGATGGAGAATCAATTTGATTGTATGGCTTGAATGCTTTGTATTTACAAAGCATTTGAAAGTTTATAATGATATTGAATACATTGTCTTTACATCACCTTGAAAGTTTATAATGATCTTGAATGCTTTGTCTCTACAATTCTTTTGAAATTTTATAATGATCTTGAATGCTTTGTCCTTACGATTCTTTTGAAAGTTTATAATGATCTTGATTGCTTTGTCTTTACAAATCCTTTGAATGTTTATAATGACTTTGATTGCTTTGGCACTTTCTATGATTTGAATGTTTTAAATGTCATTGTATGTTTTGGTGATATTCAATAACTTGATCGGTGTCCGTGGAGACCCTAAACCATTTGAATGTTTTAAGAGATTTAAATGTTCTGATACATTTGAATGTGTAGCCTCAATTTAAGGCATCAATGATTTAGGCATCAATGTTCTGAATGTCATACATTATTGTTGAATGGGATTAATTATTCAAATTCTTTGAATGTTTTTCATTGTTTTGAAGCTACCCTAAATCCTAAACTACCCTAAACCAGACTCTTCAAACCACGGCTATAGGTCCTTTTATTGAAACCATTAACTACAAATATTCATTTATTACACCCTAAATCCGCGGTAATAGGAGGTGCTTCAAAATTCAAAACCCTGAATTTTTTTCCAAAATCTCTGCTCACTGCTCACTGCTCACTGCTCACTGCTCACTGCTCACATACTAGCATTTCCCTCACACGAACATCTGAAGCAGTGTTTTTTTTAGGCGATTTATCGCCAAATTGCACCAAATATAATTGTTTGCCAACAAATAGTATGAAATTTAAAAGATTTTTTTGGATGAAAAAGCCAAATATTATATATTTTTCATAAAAACATTGGATGAAGTAGCTAAAATTTGGATGAAAATTAGATTGCTTATCTAATATATGGATGAATGTAGAAATATTTGGCTTCAACATTATACTTTATGGCGCTACCGAAGCATTGGCCCAAATATGAAAAAAAAACCCTGATCTGAAGGGGTCTCGGGATCTGTATACTCCAAAGCTTGAGCTACCATGGCATTGATCATCGGAGATGATACCAAGCGCACAGGCGACGCTTCCTCCATGATAGAGGCCGCCTGCTCATACGTATACTGTCCCTCAATCCCGTGACGCTTGTATCTGACTCCATCAACGTCATAGTAAAATTCGTCTGCTGCAAGTATCATACCTCGGCTCAGTAGGGCCCAATGAAACATACATGGGGTGGAATCAATATCCACAACTACTCCTGGCGTTGGCAACACTTCAGATCTACCGGCATCCAACCCTGATCGTGGCAACACCTCTATGTCACACGAGACTAATGAATCCTGTACTGGAAACGCTGGTGATGGACGAAGGGGAGATGCGGATACACCTCCTGATGATCCTGGAAATGTCACCTCGTGCCCCAAAGAATTTGCAAGTATCTCTGCAACTTCTTCTGGACGGATGCTCATGCCCCCCATCTCCATAGTCCCTCCCTCCTCCACAGTCTCATCGACCTCCATGAACTGTAGTGCATCTCCCCGTGCACCAGAAGCTCTAGTGGCGGCATGCCCCTCTGAAGAGTATACTATATGTGCAGAACTCTCTCCACCAACAACTGGCTCGCGACTCAGTGCTGCAACAATCTCATGCCTAGGACTCAACCTCGTGATACTATCATCCTGTTGCACGCTCCGGGCTGTGTCCTCGTGAGTCCTCTCTCTGTCTGGTGTATCCCTAGAGCCTAACGACACCTCCACATGTCGTACACTATCTGCACTGCGATGTATAGCAGACGGCTCCTCCTCAAAATCCTCACATGCTTCACTATGTGCACGGTCCATCAATCATGTGCTCCTACGTGTAGGCCTGACAATAAAAGGGTCTGCAGTAGCCCAAGGCTGAGTAGCAGTACCAGATGCCCAATCCATGTCACACCCATACGTCTCTACGCATGCATTCCCCAAGAATGTAGTACGTGCGCTCGAGCTATCAAGAACAATGATCTGGCTACCCACAAAATCGCCCTGCAGTATGTCTGGAATGGTTGTGGTGATGCCAAATACCACGAGACCCCATTTCTCCGGCAACTACATCTGCACAAGCCTCTGCAACTCTGTCGGCGACCTCTCTAAAGGATCTGCTCTACATGGTGCTCTGTCCTCAGTCCAGGAGTTCATAAACACAGTAGGAAGCTCCCCCGTGCCCTTTCGAACATTCTGCGATGCTCTGCCCCCTCGGGCATGTGCTAGCACAACTGCCACACCTCCAATAGCCTGTACTGCTCGTTCCACTCTCCCCTCGTGCCTCAGATCATGCTCATATCCGCTGATTGCTCCTGACTGAAACACCCACATTCCTCCAAAACACTAACTCTCCTCAAGAACGTGCAAAGTATTGCGCAACCGCTCCTCAAACTGCACTCCGGGTGGCAATAAGAAAATGACGTTCCACGTGTAAATACCCGTCATCCACCTTTGCAACCGCTCCATCACATGTGCATAATCATCATCTACCCAAGCCTTGTCCTCCCCGTGTGATGATCCCCATCTGCAATCAATAATCCATAAACATGGTTCCCCAAGCTGCATGTGCTCCTCAGTGAAAAAACCCCCTCGACCTCGTACCGGAAGCATGCTCAAAGCCTGACCTCCCCTCCTGATGGGTACACAAAACTGCCAGTCCCATCGCGCTGCTCCGAGATCTCCAACCTCTAGTCCATGCCCTCGATATCCACGACCACCGCTCGCTATATCCGTGTAGTGCTGTCTAATCAATGGAGGTATCAAGGGATCCAATTTCTCCAACATTCCCACTGTACGGACTAATGGAGAAGCCCAAGCTTTCTTCATGTCTGTCTCGATATTTTCCCCAAGCTCCTGAAAGACCACCCCACGATCCCCTCCATATCATTCCACTGGAATGGCAAAGAACTCCTCGATCGTCGGTAATGGATGTTGTCAATCCTTCACTATCAACCACCGCAACGCATTTTGTACCGCCTCTCTGCGCTGCATCCGATCAACCACCCACGCCAACGTCTCTTTCGGTGGATTCGGGCTGTTGTTGCCATTGAAGTAGTACTTCTGCGGAGCCCGACTCCCTCCCTCCACTGGCTGTGCAACCAAGTCCTTCGCCACCCGGAGATAATGTTGAGCTGGAATCCTCGACAATGGTCTGAGTCAGTTCTTCTCCATCCTCTTCCGCCCCACTCGCACGTCCACGGAGACATCCAAATTGTGTTTGGACGCATAATCCCTCCATTTCTTCTCATCCTCATTGCTGAACCAAAAGAACCCGCTCTCATAATCCAAACACACCTGCAATATGGCATCATAGCACTCATTGTCTCGGTGCCATGCATGACGGGTATGGTCTACCATCTGCTTCGCCAATGTCGCCAAACCCACTTTGTTGTCCTTCATGCTTGTAGTGAGATGAAGTGCACTCGCAGCCATCATCAATGCTTGACCCCGCCGCTCATCGTCGTCTCGCTCATACTGATCCGGTCTTCCACACGCAATCCATATAGCCCGGAGCTTCATAAGGTCCTCCACCAACGTGCTGTAGAACTGTCTCTCGAACTCCTTGGCATTGATCCTCACTAAAGCATCGATGTACAAACGCGGATTTTTGTACACCACAAACTTGGCCCTCCGTACTGCAAACACCTCCTCGTACTCCTCTACTGATAGTAATCCTCCATCACACTCGATCTTGGCCTCCAAGCAAGCCTGAACAATATGCTACCCATCCACTAGCTCCCAAATGATGTTGTTCTCCAACCAATTTGTCCTAGACCCGAGAACTCCATTTCCAGGCACCGCCTCCGCATAGTGCAAATACGCAGCCTCAAACTCCCGAACTGCACTATCCTCCGAGAATGGCACCTCCCGCCTCTGGTTCTTACCGTGCGGCCCTGTACCCTCCACAATGTATCTGATGGGCCTCAAAGTCAATGGACTAATCAAGTCTTTGTCGTTCCCCCTCAATCGTCGATACATGTCCATCACCCTCGATCTAATCAACACGCGGTGGTTCGTCTCAGGGTTCTCCACTGTACGGATGTTCTGCACTTTGACATTAAATACCGCATCTGCTCCCCAAATGTAACCCGCCCACAACTCATCCTCCTTCGGGAACACCAACCTCTTCCTCCGCCTCTTGCATCCACGTGCATCCTCCACAACCTCTTCCTCTGATGAAGTATCATCAATATCATCAGCCTCGTCCTCTGCAACTCTCTGTAATGATGGTGTAACAACCCTGGGCACTCATTGTAGCCTCCTCCTCTTCCTCTGTGGAGCAGCTGGCGGAGGTACAAGATAGGGCTTCGAAACCAAATCATCCAACGGTGCTTCCTCGGTAGGCCGAACTGTCCTGCACTCTGCCACTGGCACCCAATCCACCGTGACCAGAGCCGCAAGCACCCTATACAAGGGGTCAGTAACCTTTAGAACAGACGGAGGTTGCTCCATAGCAGCTTCCAATGGGGCACGTTCCCTCAGCAAGTCATACGCCTGATGCTCTAGAAACCACTGCCTCGCACGAAGCATCTCCTCGAGACCCAACGGCATACAGTTCATGACTGAAGCCTCACGTGCCATCCTCAACTCCTCTGAAATGACCTCCCACTCCCTTTGTAGCGAACGCACCATCTTCATCGCGGGAACACGATCAAACAGGCTTTGAGGGACCGGTGCCATAATCAACTCCCTCTGCACTCTGTACTTCATCGGAGGCGACCCATCGCTCTCTACCTGAATGAAAAAGAATCCATTCGGAGATAAAGTAATAGACAACACCACACCAATCACCCTACCGAGTGCTGACTAAAACCTACCCGGCAATACCGGAAACTCAGTCATCCACAGCATGGGCCTCAATGGATCCTCGCTCGTGACCCACTAATCATGGTTCCTATACTCGGACACCACGTTAGGCGCCATAGCAATGAGCCCAATAGCCTGCATATAAAGTATTACATATTAATAAGCAATAAATTGATATTAAAAAAAATTGTCATAGCATGATATAATTCAATTTCAAAAATTCTATTCTCCACACAACAACCCCGCCATTTGATAAAATTTATTTTCAATTCACTCGGCGACTCTATAACAAACCCCCACACATAAACCTTAAATCAACAAAGAGTCCCTATCAGGACCTTCGCGTCAACCCCTAGGTCAATGCCTTCATAGTGGTGCACTCCAAAGCCTCAGGGTGAGAATAAAAAATCAGCTTACATTAAGGCCCTAAACCGGGTCCCCAAGTGGTCTATGAGTTCCCGTGGGGCCCCCGCCGTGTCATTTCACTCTTAAACAGGACAAAGTAGGACAATTGCTATTTAGTTAACGAGTTCAACTCCTTTACAAAAATGTGCATAACTCAAGCATAGAAACTCTGTGATTAAGACATGCGTTTCTTAATTCTTTTACTTTTAAATTCACTTATTCATAATTAAGTTCAATTTATGGTAAAAAAAAATTGATTACAAATCCATAACCTTTACACTCTAGGTCCATAAATCAACGAATGACTTTCGTGCACCCCTACTCACCAAGAGATTTCTAACAATGCCAAGAATGACATCAAGAACTCCCAATTTCCATTTTTCATGATATAATTCAATTTGTAATGTCACAAATCACTCAAAAATCTATAATCCTCACAATGTACCTTTGAAATCGATAAAATGATTTTGGTAGACCTGTCCTAATCCAAAGTTTTCCAACGGTACCAAAAACGTGGCCCCGGGGGTTTACCGGTCGAGGAGATCTCAACAACCAATTTTGAATTTTTATTCGTTTTTCCACTTCTCCCTCATTTTCACTGATTTCCCTCTCCCTTCCCCTCTATTTGCCTTATTAACTTAGAGTAGGTCATCGATGGGCCCCCGGGGTCCACTCCTAGGCCATCAAGGTCCTAGGAGTGCGCCCCGGGGTGGGAAAATAATAGACAACCCACTTGGAGGGCCCGAACCGGGCCCCCAAGTGGTTTAAGAGTCTACGTGGACCCCCCGGGGTCCACCACTAGGCCCACGAGGTCCTAGGGGTGTGCCCCGGGGTGGGAAAAAAAATTCAGCCCACTTGGGGGCGCCAAACCGGGCCCCCAAGTGGTTTAAGAGTCCACGTGGGCCCCCGGGGTCTACCCCTAGGCCCACGAGGTCCTAGGGGTGCGCCCCGGGGTGGGAAAAAAAATTCAGCTCACTTGGGGGCCCCAAACTGGGCCCCCAAGTGGTTTAGGAGTCCACGTGGGGCCCCCGGGGTCTACCCCTAGGCCCACAAGATCCTAGGGGTGCGCCCCGGGGTGGGAAAAAAATTCAGCCCACTTGGGGGCCCCAAACTGGGCCCCCAAGTGGATTAAGAGTCCACGTGGGGCCCCCGGGGTCCACCTTTAGGCTCACGAGGTCCTAACGGTGCGCCCCGGGGTAGGAATACAAATTTAACGCACTAATTGATAAATAAATGCATAGTCTTAAAAGAAATGTTTACCTGGAGGTAGAAGATTTGTTGTTCGTAGCTCTTAGATTCCGCAGAGGCGAATTCTTCCACGACAGCAAATTAATTCCCCTTCAGAATTCCTGTCACAAACAAAATCAAACAAGAACAATACTTAGTTTAGAAAAAATGATGATTTTTTCACAATGTGCTTTAACAAAAAAATTTGGGTATATATATGAAGGCACTTCATTTCCCACATCACAATGAAGATGAAGTTCTTGAAGGTATGATGTGAGAGAAATTTAGACTTAGTGAATGATTTTGATGTTTTTTAAAAAAAAACAGTGCCTATACGCTGTAGTTCAAAGTGTAGAAAGTTTAGAAGAGGAGAAGGAGGAAAAAAGGCTAACTCTAAAGGCTAAATGGGGAAGAGGGTGCGCGGCCGCGCACCCTCAAGCCTTTGTATGAGTGAGTGAGGGTGGTCAACCGAAAGGGCTGACCGCCCTTGCAGCTGGCCCGCCGCCCTCAAGGCAGGCCAGTTGGCTATAGCCAGCTTGCTATAGCCAGCTTGCAAGCTAGCAATAGCTAGCTCACAAACTGGCTTTTAATGGCCAACTTGTGAGCTGGCTAAAGTCAGCTTGAGAGCTGGCTAAAGTCAGCTTGTATGCTGGCTCAAGCTGGCTTGGTTGCTTTTCATTATGTTTTGGGGTTTTTTTTTTTTTTCGAAGTTTTTTCGCAGTTTTCGCAGCTTTTTTTTTGAAATTTTTGAGATTTTTTTTTGTTCGAATTAATGGGAATTTACTGTTTATGCTGTTTTTTTGACCGTTTTGATCGTTTTTACTGTTTTTGAATTGTTTTTTACTGTTTTTTGTTCTGTTTTTACTATTTTATGGTTTTGTATTGTTTTTTTAATGTTTTTTACCCTTTTGCCCTCTTTAATGCTTTTTTACTATTTTTTATTGTTTTTTTAAATACTTTTACCCTTTTTACTGTTTTTTAACTATTTTTTTACTATTCTTTTAATTTTATTACTTTTTTTTGGAGACTTGATCACTTTTTCTTTTCTTACTGTTTTTTAACTTTTTATAGCCTAAGAGGTTTTGATCAATTAGTAAGAATAAGGTAACTATACCTAAAAGAGAGCATTTACCTTAAGGCATGCGTATCTATTATAGTGTGACATTTCAGCTGTGAAATGTCGCACTGTAGTAGATACGCGCGCTTTAAGGTAAATACTCCCTTTTAGGTATAGTTACCTTAGTGGTAGTCTTAGGTTCAAATTCATCATCACTGTCTATGCTTGAGAACATTCTTTGTGGAATAGTATTCAGATATAGTTGAAGGACACTTTGATACAGGTCAACCTCCACTCTGCCCTTTCTCGGTTTGTGTAGGAGTCTTATGTGTGAGCAGCATTATCAGGGACTCATTCTACTGTTTCATTTCATGACAGATACAAGAGGTTATCTCTTGGATGAAGAAGGATTTGACTGTGTTAAGCTTGGTTATATTCGTGAAATAAAATCCCACAACAAAAGTCTCAGGTAATAGCCATCTTCAAATTGATTATACTTTAAAGAGCTTATTCTTCCTTTCGTTGTCTCATGTATCTTTCCGATGACATATTCTACCTTTGGGTATTTTATGGATATATATTGTGTGTTACATTTACAACAATGATATTATAGCTTTAAAAATATTCAGCTTGTTTTTTTCTCATAAAAATTTACATTTTGATGGTTTTGGAAATCAATATTCGATTTTCTGGATTCTCATCAACTCCATGTGTCTTGTACAGAGAGTATACCAAAACGTACACAAGAGCAAAGTACTATGATGACATGAAGCCTTGTTTCTATGTAAGCCATTGTTCTGCAATTCTCTTCTGTGATGTTAACCCCTAAATGTACCAAGGTGTTCCTAGAATTGACAATCTGAGAAAAATCATAATGAAATAATATTTAGAAGAAAATTTTAGAATTGATATGCAAATGAAAGTTCTAGATTTTGAATTTTAGATTCTGTTCGTATAGTTTGATTTACTAATACTATCACCAATATTTAATTATAGAATGTAAAAGTTAAAATTAGTAATTCCTTCTAAATTGGATTACAAACAAAATTTTAATATGTTTTGAGTTGAATTGGTTGGAATGAATTTGATATACAATACTTTTAAACCTAGTGACACTTTGAAATTTTTTTAGTTTTTAAATCTATAACCTCATTTTTGCAAGGCCACAGTTTTTGAACTACAATCAATGCAATTTTGGCTTGGTCAACAACTTGACATACTTTTACATTTGTAATTCTAGAAAAATATGTAATGAAGTATGACTAAATCCAACTATTAAATAGGTCAAAACTTTGGTGAAGTATCATCTAAAAATTCGATGGCTTTCATTCAAGCATTGTGTGAGAATGTAGGGTGCATTTGAATCTGTTAGTTGTCCAGAAACTAGACATTGTGACGTTTAGGGGTTAAGATTGTAGAAGTTTTTGATGAATAACTAGCACATGAAATGAAGTGTAATAATTTTAGAAATAATTCTATTTCTCATCGATTCAAATTTGCATGAAGCTTTCATCTTATAAAATCTATAGATAAAATGATTGTAGTTATTGAATTAACAGTCTATTCCATTTCCTTTTAATTTGTGAAAGGTATGTATCTAGGAGGATTTATTCAACACTAGTGGAGTACTGATCAACGGGGTTTTAGGAGTTGTCAACAACGAATTCAAGACTTTCTGGTAATACTTTATACTTAAACCATTGACTTATCATTTAATTCATGTTATAAGCATTAGCGGTCTGAACTCTTGCATTAGCGGCAATAAGCATTAGCGGCAATAAGCATTAGCGGCAATAAGCATTAGCGGCAAATGGGCAATGAAAGTGAAAGTGATATGGTACTGGCCTATTCTGAGGCGAGGTATGACGAATGAAACAAGTTCTAAGCCACAACGATACAGGAACTGCATGGAAGCATCTTGGGAGCCATCTTGTGAGAGACATGGCTGGGTGGACAAAGAAGCTGCTATATTTTCGTGGAGAGATGTACCAGCGAAAACAAGAAGTGAGCATTTGAAAGTGAAGTTCATTTCTATTCAAGGAGTTCGAACTGAGAACCAAATTACTATTCCCAATGAAGCAAAGCCACACATATTTGAATATATTGCATTACAGGTAGAAGGCATGGATGACGAGAGGATGCAAAACGAGCTAGACGCTTACTAGAATAGAATTGTATATGTTATACAATATATGTTTTTCTATAGTAGATGTCAAGGTACTAGGAAAAAAGTATGTACTATTAGTATAAAACGTGTATGAGAACACGATTTTAATGTAACAGAAAGAATATTTAAGTCTTATGTGTATGTTTGTACCCCATATCCAAATGCATACAATGTGCTTGTATGATTATGTAAGATGCGTGCACAAATGAGGGACTTAGAATTCCCACTTTCATACCTCACACAAAGTATGTGCAGAATCAATATCACAAGATAATTTTGTTGTGATAGGACAAAAATTTGACATATAGAAAATACAAATACAATTTTTTTAAGAAAATCCCTTGTCAAAAATCTATAGGATTTTGCAATTTATCCTTATTGGAAAGAACTTGTTGAGAAAAAAAATTGCCCAATTTTTTTGGTAATTTTTTTGGATTTGAATTTTTAGAGTGTCCGGGGCGAAGTGCATGATTATATGGCCAAGTGCGTAAATAGCGAATTGCGTGTTTGAAATCAAAGAATTGTTTGAGTTGAAGAATGGAATTCAGTGGAAGTGGAGGTTATGGGTAGCTTAGTTTTCAATCGTCGAGTTTAAATTCCATATTTGTGTGTGGCAGTTTTGCATAAGTAGTTATTTAGTATTTGGTTATTGGAAATAAGGTGTAGCCAAGTATTGCAGGTTCTCAGATCTTTGGTTCAAATTTTTGAAGAGTGGTAGTTGATCCTGGAGCAACTAGTTTTGTGTACGTCAGTGTTTCTTTTTGAATCTGGGCATTACCATGATAGGACCTTCATGGGCCTGCTTTGGGAGTGTCTAGTTCGGTTATCACGCCCTTGTGGAGACCTCTTTGTACATGTGTGTGTGTGGACTACCAAATCCTTTGTCCCTATAATCAAATATCTTTTTATAAGTGTAAGCATCAACTATGTCATGTCTTGGATTCAAGTTCGCTTTACAAGCAGTAGCATTAAAGTTCAGCATTTAAATTCAACATCAAGTGCTTAGGGTCCAATAGTACACCTGCATCCATAACACAAGTGATTCAACATACAAAGCTCTAAGTCCCTAACAATATGAACATCAAACCACCCCAAAAAACTGTTGAATATTAAGGAAGTGTCTAGAAACACTAAGCATTTACAATGGAGTCTAATGCACACAAGGGAAAAATGTGTACTCTACGATAACAAGTATGCTATAATAGGAAAAAATAGGAGCAAGGTGCAAAAAACAAAAGAAAACACAAAAAATTAAATGCCGGCATAGAAATATATGGTTTAATGCTACGCGTGGGATCTTCTGAGACGCTTTGCTGGTGTAATCTAGTGCGTCGAGGACGAATAGAGGGCAGCATAACTGGCGCATTCGAACGCAAGGTTTCCATGGTGTTCTAGAATATGTTGCAGCGACGCCAAATCTTCTATCACCAACTACTCAAGTGGAAGAATTTAGAGGTGTGGCTCCACTATTGGCTCCACGAGCACCTACGAAGACCAGAAGAGCTTCACGTATCGCTGAAACTTGCTCATCTTGTAATCGGATTCATCTCATATCCAAGCATTCCCTCCATCGTCGTGAATGTCCCGTTTGACAATACGCATCGCATTGTACTTAATGCTCTCCTCTACTGTTGTGCAGCATGTCTCGGAGGACTCCCGTAGCAAATACAGAATAAGTGAAAACCAAAACCCTATAGCAAACAATTGTTTTTACAAACCCTTGCCTAAACCGCATGTAAGTCAAAAAAAAATGGAAAACCTTGATACAAGACTGAAAACAACGTAAAAAAAAAAAGGGACAGATTATCTGATCCGCCGGCTCAAACCGTAGCCACTTCAAATCGCATGAGGTAGTGCTTCAACAAACCCTAAACCACTAGAGATTGCAAACAGTAGAAGCCTGAACACAAAACAAAAACAACAGATCGGATAACGTAAAGCAAATTGGAAGAAGCAGGGCGACGGAGCCTATGCACTTGTAGAGCGAACTCAAAGATCTGCAATGGCAAGATCCTAATCTGCAACTGCGCTAGCCACACAACAAATGTATGACAATGGCGTTGGCCACAAAGGCAATGGCTTCATAGGCAACGGCCACACTGATTTCTACACTCCCCCCCCCCCCCCCTCTCTAGTATCAATGCTCCTATGAGAGCAAGGTAACCATGTGCGAGAGAACAACATCAATGTGTGAAAGAAAGTAGCATTAACATGTGGGAAAGAACATCATCAGCATGTTCGAATGAATGAAACCCCAACACATGGGAGAATGCCCATGAAGACCCTAGCATCTGGATGAATTGCCTAACTCAAACTTGAAAAACGATGATGCGGGCGATGGTGAAGGCATGTTTCATCCATCAGTGATACCATTTGTGAAATTCATCCAATTGCTCACAGTGCTTGCACATTTTTCATCCAATGTATGTACTTATAGTTTAGTTATATTGATCCTATAATTAAAAAATAAAAACTTAATTTCTTCTACGGTAATTTACATTTAAATAAATAAAAATGCCACAACTTAAACCACACCGTAAATTATATATAATTCCCAAATTCACATTTAGAGGACGCTATTGTATATCTAAAAAAAATGTAAAAATTATGTACCTTGAATAAAATCCACCCTACATTTTCTCGCACTTGGTTTTCTACGTTTTTGATAGTGCCCGCCCCTAGGATATATTCTACTAAATAGAGTGTTGCTTCTTTTTTCATTTGGTGAAAATTTGTAAAAAGTATTGAGAATTGAAATTTGAACGTGTTTTATTGTCTTGCCTTTGAAGTAATAGATTTTGACCCCCAATATCTTGCTTGTTCGTTCACTAAATGAGTCAAATAAACATTCTATCTTCAACATCTTGAGAAGATTTCAACAAACCTAAGTTTTTGATGTGAACATTTGAAATTGGTATCATTAAATTAGGGACAAAAAAAATCCAAAAGTGCCAAGGAAAATAGAAAGGAGGGAGTAGAAATTAAATCAAATTTGTGATTTACAACCTAACATTTATTTGTGTAAATTTTATTCCGATAATTTTCTCAATCCAACATATGTTGAATAGCTTGAACTCACAGAAATACCTATCTCTACCTTGTCAAAAGCACCCAATTGTGCCATTTACTTGCCCTTACACGGCCATTGTTCATTGGTGACACAAATTCACCATTATGAACATAATAGTTGTTGTATTGCCAAATGTAACTATCATTAACAATAGTTAAACACAAATGAGTTGGTGTACTTTCTTAACCCTTAACTACCTGAGTGTCTATTTTTTGGATGATGTAAAAATTTCATCCATGTTTTCTCATCCATCATGTTCTTTTTATACTGTGGATTTTTTACTGTAGATTTTATGGGAAGTTAGCTTCATGCATGTGTGATCTGATTAGAAAAGGGATGATTTGTGAAAAATTTATGCCTCATTTCATAATGTAGTGATTCACCCAAAATTTTCATTATCTTATTTGTAATCAAATTACAAAATAATTTGGAATTTTGAGTTTCAAATTTTATACAAAAACATTGGTGATAGCAATTATAGATCTAACTGTATGGATAGAATCTAGAATTCATAATGTACAACTTTAATTCATACATCAAGTTCAAATTATCCCTCGTAGTTGCGTTTTGTAATGCATCTTTATGAACTGCCGAATTTGGAGAGCCCGGCTCTTACTAGGCATTTAGCGGTTAACCTTTAAACGTCCTCACCCCTCTCCAAATTCGGCAGTTTTGCAAAGATGCATTATAAAATGCAATCTAGAGGGATATATAAATATATTGAACTTGATTTATGAATAAAAGTTGTATATTATGAATTTTAGATTCTATCCATACGGTTAAATCTGCGATTGCTATCACCAATATTTTGTATAAAATTTGAAACTTAAAATTCAAAATTATTTTTTAATTTTATTACGAATAAGATATTGACAATTTGTACATGAATTTTTTTGTGATTGGTTGAAATGTAATACTTTAACCCCTAAGTGCCCAAGGGTTTTCTTAAGAAACTAAACGTGTTATAATGTTCATTGTACTCAACTTTTATGACTTACAAACGTTAATATGTAGAGCACAACAATAAGACAACATGCATAAGACAACAATAAGACAACAATTTAATTTTGGAAAAATGCTATGAATTATTTAATAATCAATTTATAAGAATTATCTTTGAAAATTCATAAAAATGCACGTTTAGTCATTATGTCTTGGAATCAAGTATGATAGGACAAAAACATTGGTTTTACATGGTGGTTACTTTGTTCATATTAGAGCTAATCTCATTTGATAAAAACCTAAAGATTTCATTCTGAGCAAATTTTCAAATTTGTGACAGTTTGAGATACTATCACTTTGAGGGCTTTAGAGAATATCAATAAATACTTTTTTTAGGTCTTTTATTTGGGAAGGTTGATCAATTTGAATATCTACAAGGGAAAAAAAATTACGCTCAAAAATTGTTATTTTTGCATAAGATATGGACATTTAAAGTTGGTTGAAATTTTGGTAATCTTGAAATTTTGATGGACCAAATATGGTCGGTTAGGCAGTTAGGGGTTGAGACATAAGTGCCTTTGAGTCTCTCCCTAAATTAAAAAATTTATCTTTTTTGGTTGAAAATAAAAAATTCTAAAATTTAACTCTTAGTACTGCCCGTTTTTTTTTTAAACCAATCATGGGAATTATACTGCCCTCACAGATTTGAGCTGAAATTTTCGAGCGACCATATTTGGTCGCTCAGGCAGTTAGGGGTTAAGAGTAGTGATTTTTGGAGATTTTTTGGTTGCTCAATTTTATTAGTTGACTTTTTGAAGAGCACTTTTAGACTAAAATTTTCGAAATTTTGAGTGAATCACTGCAACATGAAATGAGGCATAAAAATTTCACAAATCATCCCCTTTCTATCGGATCACACATGCATGAAGCTAACTTCCCATAATTTTTATGATATAAAATCCACATTGCAAAAAGTCAATGACAGATGAGAAAATTGTTTGATTTTGTACATCGTCTACTTTCTGGACAATTGGATGTTTAGGGGTTAACAAAGTATGTTTCGGTTTTGAATTAACCCTTTAACGCCCCGACTCAACACTGTTTTCAAATATTTCTTATAATTTTTTTAGTAAAACAAGAAAATGGAGTTGATGTACAAAGAAAAGCTGTAAATGTCAATGTAAAGATCGCATCTGTACAGTTGGATTCATCATATTTATTATTAATATTTTTAAATTAATTTTGCAAGGCTTTCTCTTTAAATTCAATTAAAAATCCCAATTTAACACACAATTTTTTTTTAAATATTGTAATAAAATTGGAATAACATGCACAACGAGATGGTATGGTTTCCATTATTTGATTCTACTTATTTTGGAAAATCATGTATAAGGTCTCACTATTTGAACTAAGAATGAAACTTGACATAAACCAATTGTGTTGTTTTTCAAAAAATCACAATATCTTATTTTGAAGATCCATACTGTACAAATGATAGTCAATTAGCACAAGAACCAAGAGAAATTTGGATGAATGAAAACTATCCATGTATATACTTAGAAGAATAATTTGAATCTGTTCAGCGTCCATTATGTCAACGCAGGCACCTGAAAGGGTCAAACACATAACCGTTTAACCCTTAAACGACAATTCCTTTCCTGATACCACACCCAAAATCTCCTCTTAAATTCCATTTTAAGCATGATTCTGTGTTTAATTTGCTTTAGCTTTATTCTAAAGAAGTATAGATCTCTCTAAGGTGCTCGGTTTGGAATTTTAAAAACCCCATTTGGTGCAATGGTGTAGAAGTTATGAGCAAGATTCTCCCAAACTAAAACCAAGCCCGTGGGGCTGGGGTTGTCGTTCAAGGGTTAAACAACGAATTTTGGCAATTCTGAATGACAAGAAGCTATACATGCTGCCATTTTGTTCAATGTGGAATACCCAAGTGGCACTTTCGGATCTTCAATAAATCATATAAATTACATATGCTGTCAGCAAAATATGATTCTACTTGCTATGAGTTTTTGTTGTAACATTTTTTTGGAACTTTCAAGATGGCACAGCTAAAATTAAGGCACAAATGGGGTGCACTACCTTGGTACTCAAATTCACAGGCTATGGTGGTACTCTCCACAAGTCTAAGCCTCCAAGGACAGAGCCAAAACACAAAAGACTGACTTTATTGACAAGGAAATCAGAACAACCCAGATGAACAATGAATAGCAGAGCTGTAAAAAATGAAAGCCTGTTACGATTCCATTTCCAGTGGTACGTTGGTATACATATTTCGTTTCTTGTCTCTAGTACTTTCCCCTCTCTTACATAGATTGAAACGGTTCAGGCTACTTAGTTCTGCTTCATGCATATAGTGTAGCATCAGCTCCCTCTCCTTTGGCTCAAAATCCCAACTATATTATCAAAATTGCTGTTCAGCGGTGGTTGGCAGTATTTCTTTTTCAGACAGTGAACACCTTTGGGGGAAAATCCAGAGATTATGTGAAGCTTTTCCAGAGTGTAACTGAATCAAGTCAAGGCGTCTAAAAACCGTGAGCTGTGACGAGGTATGCAATGACAGAAACTAGAGCTGACAGATATGAGCTGGAGTTTCTCGTTTGCTGCTCAGCAGTCCCGCTTGTGGAATTCCCTGATATGATCGAACTTGTCCTGCCACAACCAACAGCCACTTGGAAATCAGCTCCTTACTGTCTGTGATAACAAACTCTGTTTAAGTATTTGTATCCTGCTGAGCAGTATCTCACTACAGAGATTTCCAAATATTGGTTTGAAATAACAGATTGGAATGCCAGATATTTCAAAACAATGGCCGAGTACCAAGGTAACAACATCTAGATATTTCAAAACAATGGCCGAGTACCAAGGTAACAACATCTACCACGGATTGTTGGAAAATGACATCTCGCACATCGTGAAACCCACAGAACACAACCCTAAAATTCCTGGCCAGCAATATCTGGTCTAAATAGAAGAGTAGAAAAACTGGTTTCAATTCGAAATCTATTCACAACAAGTGCTATAACCCATTAACCCCTAACTGTTCAATTGATCATATTGTGAAATTTATTATTCAGATGGGGTTAACTTTTATATCAATAGAATAAGAGAAAGAACGTTGTGTGTATTGGTAAAGAACCAAACACAATCAGTCTCGATGTGACGTACTAATCACTGATAAAAATATATACATGAAGCTCAGTTTGACCAGTCTTTTTTAGGGGCAAAATTACTATACTCAAAGTTGATCAATAAGCTTACCCACTGGACCCCGTATATGGACAGGTCGCTGTACCTGAAAAGAGAAATAGGAACAAAAGGTAATGAGTCCACATACAATCACTATCTTGCAAGCCTCTGCGCCCATCACAGACTCATGAAGACCAACGAAACCCTAAACCTGAATCGTAAAGAATAACAAGGTAGCATGAGAAACTATATAGCTGTCATTGATTTCCATGTCAACGAGAATTAACACTAATAGACGTGAACTGAAGAAATTGAGTGAAGTGAAACATTTTGCTGTGCATCAAAGGATGGACGAGAGGATGGATCGAAGTGAGTCTCACTGGGGTCAGTGGTAGTGAGGATTGCTGTGCCCTGGAAGTCACACGATTGCGATGTTTGTCCGTGGGTTTGATAGTATACATTGAAGGCCCAACTAGCATGGCTTTGATAGGTATTAGGCAGATAGCAACTCTGCGTAGCTTGAAGCGGTCCACAATTCACTTGTCCTTGGCCAGACAGCGGCCCACACACCCAGTCCAATGCACCTTGATAATTGGCGTTGTCCAGATTCGGCTTCGCAATACACCATTGCTGTGTGGCAAGCCTCCGCCCTTGAGGTCTACCTGAGGTCTTCTCGTCCTTGAGATCATGCATTAAAGCATCCACTCCTGGTAATACAAATCGATCATGACTTAAAACCAGTTTCATGTATGAGTTAGAAATATCATACTTTACAAACTAATTATTATCTTTTCTGCAAAGTTCTCTGCGCAATTTGGAGATTCAGTGGATCTGATGAGAGCCATAGATATTCAAGGCATTGACCAGTGTTAATTATTTGGCGTCTCTGAAATGCTCTTACTAAATAACGAGAATTGTTAAAAAGCAGAAGCCTCATTCTCCAGAATTTTCATGAACAGATGCAGACTTGATTTTCATTTTAAATAGGTGATTGTGGTCACGATTGATAGGGTAAATGTTTCTTGACCGAATAATGAACGCGGAAATGACGCCCAATTCATGTGGGAAACAAAGTGCTTAAAAAATAATAGCTCTAAGTTTTCAGTGACTAACTCTTACATTTAGCTACTTCTTAAAGTGGTCTGTAGAAATTAAATTTCAGAGTCTGCGGTTTCACAGAAACGTTAGTCTGCCACTTATCAGGGGCAATCCCTGGCCACCATAACGCGTACTAAAGCATGCACGATATTCAGAGGGTTCGACACCAACTTGAAATTGCCTTTAAAGTCGTACTATCTGTAAATGTAAGGAACATAACGTAATCAAACCAAACTCTACTGGAGGAAGTCAAACTAGAGAATGCTCACGGACTATTCCATCTTGAGGTTCGACTCTCCTGATACTTGCAGCTTCTACAGATATAGCGAAAACTTAGCTTCTGAGAAGCTCAAGTAAAGCTAGACTATCTACTCAATCTACGAAGTGTACAGCACCGCTTCAGAATGGCCTCTTCAGTTCCAAAGCAGTAAAAGGTTTGTAGACTATACAAAAAGTTAGGAAACTCAACATTTGAGAGGTTTGAACTTAGAAGATGTTCGGGTCCTTGCAAACTATTCAATCAACTGACCACGTACGTCGAGCTAGTTCATGTACACAGCAACCAAAAATTAAAGCTCAAAGATAGAATCCGGCCCGCATCGACCTTCTAACTCAAGCGCGTTCAGTACGTGAGGTTATTAATCAGATAAATCAATCAACAATGTACATATTACAGCGCTTCCGAAGTGAATATTCAAAGCATAATTACTTCACAGCCTCATCGACGAGCTCAATGGCAAACCATAGAAAGGCTAGTGAAGGCAAACCAAATACCTAAAGAGCAGTGGTAGGCGAGCAGCAGAGCGAAGGCCAGAGTCACGCCACTGTGCATGAAGAACTTCATGCTGTAGTTAATGATCGATCAATCTCGATCCCTGCTGCTCGAAATGCGACACTTGATCAAATGTTCAGCTGCTGCGAATCCCTTAAATGAATATGAAGTAATTTCAGAACAACTACTTACAAAACTTCATAGCTTTGGAATACAGTATTTATCCAAAAAACGCAGTTTCTGATGCATTGCGATCCTTTTTCATTTACCAACTTGAATGTGAAAGCATTTTAACCAGTCTAACAACAACCAAACAGAATAATAAAGTGTCCTTACCTTGTAATCTGAGAGTGAAGCTCCGGGCTGGATGATAGTCGCGTACCGATGAACAGCTAGCACGGTCTACTTCTAGAGACCCATTGCTCAAGGATAGGTCCTCAATCGAGGAGCTGAATCTGGAATAAAAGTGATCGAACAACTTCCGATCCGGCAAGCAAAAGTTTCAGGAACTGAAACTTAATCCAGCAACACGGTCGATGCTAGCGGGAAGAGAAAATGTTCAGTGGAGGGCTAAAGAGGTGGGGTCTTTCTAGAGGCGATGAAGAGAGCAGTGGAGAGTGATGGTGGCCATAGCGATGGCGTGCGTGGGAAATGTCGGCGCCCCTGGAGCTCACATTGAATTGGTGTGACACTGCAGATATGTGAGATATGAGAGCAGGCAAGCAGGCAAGCAGGCAGGCATAGGATTCCCTGTGGCCAGGTGCCTTGGTTATTAATGAGGGAAATTCACTGCAGGACTTCATACACCGCCACTTGCTCAAGTCAAGGACTGCCGGCACACATGTCACACTGACTTCAGTTGCAATTGGAACAGGGAGAAGAGAACTCTGCAATGAAATTCTGTTTCATTTCTTCCAAGAAAAAAATTTAAAAAACACACACACCGCACCAGTGATGTTTTTTTCAATTTTCCCAGGTAGCCAGCTCTTTTCACGACCCTTGGGTGATCCAAGGGTGATACTTGGGCGATACCTGGGTGATACTTGGGCGATACCTGGATGACACTTAGGTGATACCTGGGTGACACTTGGGTGACACTTGGGTGATACCTGGGTGATACTTTGGGTGATACTTTGGGTGATACTTTGGGTGATACTTTGGGTGATACTTTCGGTGATACTTTGGGTGATACTTTCGGTGATACTTTCGGTGATACTTTCGGTGATACTTTCGGTGATACCTAGGCAAAATATGGCTACTCACTTAAATTTTTCTTAAGTATTTGGCTATTTTTCCTTTCATATTTTAAAAATCCTTCATTAAAATTAGCCGCTATATTTCAACCATTCATTTTTGGACGATGTACAGTGGGGTGACACCCAAATTGGCACCTTGTGCAATTCCAGGGATAGTGCCCACACTGCTGCCAACTTTGACACCCTCCTGAGGGCTTGAAAATTGTTATTTTAACATGAAATTTTAGAAACAAAATTATTATTATGTTGAAAACGTGTGTACCAAATTTCAAGGCCAGAAGATTGAAACAAAAAAAGATATTCAAGATTTACTAACAAGGGGTAGCTGTAAGAAATGTTTCACTACTGCCAACTTTGACACCCTCCCAAGGATTGAAGAAATTATTTTTTCCCATGGAATTTTTGGAGTAGGAATATCTTTATGTTGATTACACATATGAAAAAATTCAAGTCCAGAAGACCCACAAAAAAAATGATATTCCAAATCTACCAACAGGTGTAGTTGTGAGAAACAAAGAGAAAAATTGTCTCACAACTTTGACTGCCTCTCTAGGGTTGGGAATTTGTTATTTTAAAATGGAATTTTTGACACAAAATCACTTTTAAGTTGATAACACGTGCAAAAACTTTCATGTTCAAATAACAAATACTCAACTCTAGGGAGGCTGTCAAAGTTGTGAGACGATTTTCCTCTTTGTTTCTCACAACTACACCTGTTGGTAGATTTGGAATATCATTTTTTTTGTGGGTCTTTTGGACTTGAATTTTTCCATATGTGTAAACAACATAAAGATATTCCTACTCCAAAAATTCAATGGGAAAAAAAAATTCTTCAATCCTTGGGAGGGTGTCAAAGTTGGCAGTAGTGAAACATTTCTTACAGCTACCCCTTGTTAGTAAATCTTGAATATCTTTTTTTGTATCAATCTTCTGGCCTTGAAATTTGGTACACATGTTTTCAACATAATAGTGATTTGTTTTCTAAAATTTCATGTTAAAATAACAATTTTCCAGCCCTCGAGAGGGTGTCAAAGTTGGCAGCAGTGTGGGCACTATCCCTGGAATTGCACAAGGTGCCAATTTGGGTGTCACCCCACTGTACAAATTCAATCCACGTTTTCTCATCCGCCATGCACTTTTTGTAGTGTGAATTTTTTACTAAAAAATTACAAGTGAACGGATTACAAGTGAATTACGAACGGATTTAAGTTCCTTGGATGGCGGTTGCTGAAAGCACCAATAGGACGTCAAGGCCAGAATGGAAAGTTAGCGCATTTCGGTTATTCCACCATAGTTTCCTATTCCCATGATTGTTGTTGAGTGTTTCCTATTAGTAAAGAAAAAAAGGAAAAAAAAATTGTGGATCTTGTATTCTTGTCCCCATTTTGAAAAGGATTTCAAATACATATTGTTTAAATATTGCATCAATAAGTTATGACTTTTTGAAATTTTCTTTATAGATTTTCGAAAGGAGCTAACTTTGCGACTCTTTAACTATTTTACCAATATTTGAATTGAGATTTAGTTTTAGCTTATTCATCACAACTCAACTAGCTAGTCACAAGGCATAACAAACTTGTTTATTGTAAACTATATAACTTGCTAAAGTCGGGTAGAGAAAAATACTTCAACAACAAAGCAATAGTAACATTACTAAGTCTTGGTATTATTAGAGCATGCTTTTATCACAACACACTTAACAAAACAAATGTTTTAAGAGCAACCTTGTTCACCAACCTTTGAAATCATGAAAATATTAGAATTATTTGAAAACATAAAAGAAGTTGAAGAGGAGTTCAAGTGGAGTTTGCTCTCTATAATTACAATTTTTGACAAGCATTCTTCATGAACAATCCCTTGGTCCCTTCATAAATAATCCTTTAGGCTTAGAAGAACTTGTGCAAACTCTCCTCTAGCATTGGGGAGCGAGTTGGGGAGATCACAAGTTCCACACCCCATGGCAGTGTAGGGCCTTGCTTAAAATCATTCTCCAACTCACCTGTTTTGATAGACTAGTATTGCAATCTTTTTGAACTCAAACGAGTCTAAGGTGAGTTTAAAGTTTCTTTCCACTTTGAGACACTCTTTTTAGTTAACTCTATTACCCAAACAAAAAAATTAAGTTTGGTACAATAAGTCAATAATCCACATTTTTGAATGGATACAAATCTACATGTATTTGACCCTTTTTAATTGCAATACATTTGAAGACAAATCAACTCCTATACCATTTATTTACAACTTGACACGTGGAAATTGTTTGATTAAATGTACACATAATACGATAAATTTTCAAGATATGTTGAGAAAGTAGAATTAGATATAGTTGAATATTTGAATGTATAACTTAGGAGAGAAGTCTTAACACCATTAAAGCATACTTATTCAATGCCACGAGGTACCCTAGATCATGCCCTAGATAAATGTACACAAACAATTTTATCACATCCCTTTCAAAAGGACGCTCGAACAATGTTGTGAGGAAGGGGATCCTAGGAGTGATGTCCTAGACTTTGCAAGAAATAAAGTAGAGAAACTAAAGATGTCCCAAACAAACAACACATACTAGCGTTTCTATAAGGCTAAGATGAAGGCATGCTACACATGCTTGTAAAACTTGTGAGAGCATACACCCATTGGTCAATCGTCTAAATAACAGTCACGTGAATAGGAAATATGAGTCAAAGGTTATGACTTCTCAAAGTTGGTAGTGTCCCAAGATACATAAATTGGAACTCATAGTAGGACTCAAAGTTCTCAATGACACCCTCAATGAAGTGGGGACATTTTCATGGTAGGTTGGCCAAAATATGTAGTTATAGGATGCAATTTTTGATACTTTTTTATTATTGGTGGCCTATTAAATATATTTTTGAGCGAAATTTAATTTAATTTAAGGATGCAAAAAATCTTTTGAAATAAGTTAATTAAAAAAATACCACCAATTGCATTTATACCCAAATGTATAATTTTGAAAGTCGACTATATGTTGTAACAGGATTGGTTAACGCCTGAATTGATATTTATAAATGAAGATATGGTAATGGAAATTTTTAACTTCAATTCCTACTATAGAAAGGTATCATAGACCAAAAGATTCCCGAAAGGTCTCCAAGAATATTCCAAAATATTCTTAGTTGATATAAAATATGCTAAAAAGATTTTGAAAAGATTATATTTCTAATATATATAAATATTTTCTATAGTTAATAATTAGTGCTATTGGCAAATGTTTTACACACTATACAGTTGAGCAAGGCTTAATAATTATGGCTCAACAAATGAGGGGAGAGCTAGAAATGTGAATCTTTGGAAGGCTATAACTTCCTCAATACGGGTTGGAATTAAAAAAATGAATACATCATCATGATCTATTTGAAGAGTAGATTACTAAAAATGAGCTCGCCCCTTGGGCTTAGTTTCTCATTTTAAAACCACTTTGACCATGAATTGCTAATAGTGGATAAAATGTTTTATGAATTTTTTTCATGCATCATTCGAGACAAGAATAGTATGTACCTACATTTTTAGAATGTAAATTACATCTATACTTTGTGGTTAAAACTCAAAAGTACTCCTTTCTTTCTAAATTAGGAGTTGTCCTTTAAGGGTTAAGATTTGGACAATTAAGGTAGAAGTTATGCTATTTGGAAGTTTGGAAGTCCCTTGAAGGGCAATTTCTAGACTATAACAAGGAAGTGGGTGGACTTCCAAAACAATAGTATGTATAAGAAATGTCCCAGATTAAGAAGATGGGGGGAGTTTGCCAAAGACTACATAGATTACTATGAGGAGGGGTAGTCTACTTCTTCACTCCTGCATGGTGTCTAAGTGCGCCGCAATGCCTCCTAAGAAATGAGGATAGTGTTGGGTCCTCGCTTCTGTACCTTTGACATTGTATATTACTTGGTTCCACCTCTTAACACTGGTTAGGAGTTGTCCCACTTTACACTAGGCCACTACCATAGTATTCAGAGTAGTGAATTCCGCAGTGAGATAGATCACTAAGGGTACAGTGGAGAGCTGGGTGTCAATTAAGGGCGGTTAGTACCGTCACGACACACTTGGACATTTGTGGAAGTTTCGTCTTGTGTCATCAAATGACATGTTAACCCCTAAAGGACCGGAGTGTTTTTTCTCCAAAAACACTTCAATGCTGCCATTTTTACTTCCCTATGCAAAAAATCCAAAAAATGTTATTTTTTACCTTCCAACCGTAAGATCTTGTTCTAAACTACTTGAAAAACATACACTACAAATTTCGTTGATTTTGACCGCATGGATTGCAAGATAATTGCGTTTGATGGAAAAAAACACCCCAAAAAAACACATGCCCGAAAATTTCAGATGCGTTTGACCATGGCTACATCAAAAAAACCTCACTACCAAAACCTGTCGCACTTCACTTTCACATTCTATATGATGTTACTTAGTTGTGTACCAATTTTCCTTACATTTGGAGATGTTTAGGATGTTGAAGAACACCCTACACTTGTTGGGGTTTAAAAGTTCAGAAAAGACTCTTTGTTTTTGGAATTGCAATATTTTTTACTTTTGTTATTTAAATACGAATCCGAGCGGTGAAACATAAGTACATTCCACCCTCTATAGAATGGCAAAAAAAAATTTGAAAAAAAAAAAATCTTCAAGTTTTAAAAGACATGTAGCACATTTTCTAAGAATTTTGGGGGCTAGGGGAGAAATAAAGGGTGGAGGAAGGGAATTGAAGTGCCACCTTACCCAATCCATTCCAATGTTCATGACCCCACTAACTGTCAAGGTGGACTGCCACGTGGCAGTCCCTCATTGGACGTTTTTTATTATTTATTATTTATTATTTCATTTTTTTTTAATGATTTTAATTTTCAAATTTTTAATAATATTTTTTAATTATAAAAACTGAACTTTTAGTTTAAAATAATATTTATTAATTTGAAATAATATTTTTCAGTTAAAAATAATATGATTTGATTTAAAATAATATTTTTCAGTTTCAAATAATAATTTTTATTTATAAAAAAAAATTCAAAAATTTTAAAAAAAATTCAAATTTTAATGAGTTTGAAAAATGGGGTGGTCTTCTGCCCCCCACAGTTCACCCCATTTTCCAGACTCCACCCATCTTGTTGCCCCTCCTAAAATTCAACTATTTCTCAACTGCCCCGCTGTCCTTTCTCCCGAAAAAAACACATTTCCGCTCATAACTTTTACATACAGTGTCGGAATTCAAAAAGAAAAGAATCTCCATTTTCGTGGCACATTGGGGAATCCATTATTAAATTTCCTTCAAAATTCGATTAAAAATGTGTTCACCGGAACCTACCCGGTTCTCTAAATGTCCTAGTTAGGACACTTGGTCCTTTAGGGGTTAAATGTCTTGTGAAGTCAAGTGTGAGAATCACAAGGCTGGTTGGGACCTGAGACAAGTATGGGAGCTAATATTGTGAATGTGTGGCATGTGCATGCACTTAGCTCAAAATTTATATGTAGATCTTCATATAAAAATAGACATGTTCAAAATATAAAAAGTACAATAATGATTAAGTCTTTCAATTTAGACTTCAATCATTTTTAAAAGTTATGTAAATCAACAGTTTGTTTCTTCTAAATCTCTATTTTATATCTTTGAATATTTAGAAGGTGAACTATGGGAGTTTAAATTTTTAACTAAGTATTTGAACAGATCATGTTCTTAGTCATCAATCTTAATCACAAGTCAATACAAAAAAATGATGTGATTGTTTTTTTAACCCCTAAATGCCCACAACCCTCTATAGATTTGGAGAATTACAAAGATGCATTATAAAATATAACTAAGAGCGATATTTTGGACTTGATGTATGACTAAGAGTTGTACATTATCAATTTTAAATTCTATCTATACGATAAGATCTATAATTGCTATCACCAATATTTTTGTATGAAAATTGAAACTTAGAATTTAAAATTCTTTTGAAATTTGATTACGAATAAGATATTGACAATATGTGGATGAAATTTGTTGTGATGGATTGAACAGTAATACTTCAAGTCTAATGAGTTTTGGAGATTTTTTGGTTACTTAATTTTATGAGTAAACGTTTTGAAGAGCACTTTCAACTATTTTGAACTAAGATTTTAGAAATTTTTGGTGAATCACTGCAACATGAATGAGGCATAAAAATTTCACAAATCGTCTCCATTCTAATTGGTTCACACATGCATGAAGCTAACTTCCCATAGAAATTTTAATATAAAATCCACACTGCAAAAAGGCATGACGGATGAAAAAACGTGGATGAAATTTGTACATCATCCAAAAAATGAACACTTGGGCAGTTAAGGGTTAAAAGCTTTAGTCAATATATTCAATGCTAAGAAATGATAAAAATGACCATAGAATTTTATATTAGTATTTTACAATCGATTTATAAATAACTAAATTTCACCTTTGACTTGGTTAACCCCTAAACGTCCAACTGTCCAGAAAGTGGACGATGTACAAAATCAAACACAGTTTTCTCATTTATCATTGAATTTTTGCAATGTGAATATTTTACTATATACTTTTATGGGAACTTAGCTTTATGCATGCGTGATCCGATTAAAAAGGGGATGATTTGCTAAAAAAATAATGCCTCATTTCATGTTGTAATGATTCACCCAAAATTTCTAAAATTTCAGTGTAAAAGTGCTCTTCAAAAAAGTTAACTCATAAAATTAAGTAACCAAAAAATCTCCAAAAATCACTACACTTAGAGTATTACATTTCAACCAATCACAACAGATTTCATGTACAAATTGTCAATATCTTATTCGTAATCAAATTACAAAGAATTTTAAATTTTAAGCTTCAAATTTTATACAAAATATTGGTGACAACAGTCATAGATTTAACCGTATGGATAGAATCAAAAATTCATAATGTACAACTTTTATTATATATCAAGTTCGAAATATCCCTCTTAGTTACATTTTATAAGACATCTTTGAAATTCTCCAAATCTAGAGAGGGGTGAGGACGTTTAGAGGTTAATCCTTAAGCGTTCACACTACAATTATCCGGTCAAACCTCATCAATTCCTCACATTTTAAAATATACAATATATTTTTTAATATATTTTTCTCATATAAGGTATTGTTAAATTGATTTACAATGATTTTTTTCATAATTATTTAAATAACAACAAGTTTTATAAGATTTTTCAAAGTTTTTTCTTGTAAAAATCATAGTATTTACAAAAAAACTTAGAATAATATGAAATTTTAAAGGAAAATGTAAATAATAGTGATGAACAACAAGGGTATAGGTGGCATGCTTCTAGAGCTTACATAAAATGAAATTCGATAGAAAAACATTTTTTGCAGTGTATATTGGAATTTTAGGGCTTTAAGCTTTATAGTGCTACAAACACTGCAGTTTTTAACAAATTTGAAGAACGGTAAATTAGACTAGAAAGTAAAAGGTAGCTCCCACACTTTCTTAGTTGGAACCATTTTCATTTGAAATTAGGAACTAGTTGAAAATGATCCTTTGACTGAAAATTGATTAAACATGGCCCCACTGGGACATTCATTAGCCTTCAAGAAGGGTGCCTTTTTGTTTCATCCACCTTTATTTATGGAGTGACCAGTGACTTGTAATTGAATGGACTATTGAATCAAATAAATAATTATAGAACACTGTTGACATCAGGAACTTCAAGGCATGTGAACATGGTGTCATGATGGTGCATTGAAATGCAATTAAGATAATTTGGTGCCAACCTCCATACCAACTTACTGTGGATAAAATGACACTAAAATGACCTGTATGTGGCCTTTGGTGTTAAAATGGCACCAAAATAGTCTGGTCCAATTTTTCTAATGGAATTGTGATTGAGGAGTGCTTTCAATTACTGTTCACCATGGTTGATTGCTCTTGCTTAACCCTTTAGTGCCCAACAAACCACATTATGGTCACTACAACGTCCGAAATGCAAATAGCAGAGAATCCGTGAAGAATTGGAACTTCAGTTTTGAAGTTCAGATTTGCGCACATACATTCCGCACCTTCCAGAAAAAGAAATTTTCAATTTGGAATTGTACAACTATCAAAATACCTATCAACAAAACGCAAAAATACTGCAAATACTTGAAAATACAGTAAATACTTACAAATACAACATATATATTGTGTAGTATTTCTTGTGTTTGGAAGTTTGTTATCTTGTTTTATTTTTTTGGATTGTGTTCTCTTCTTCATCTTCCATTAGTGTGTGTAATCCGATCTTGACTAATGTACCCACTCCTGTCAATTTTCAACGTATAAAATTTTGTCCTAAACCGTACATGGACAAGTCACTTTCACTTATAAATCTCACAATAATTATGTGTGAGTCTATTTTTGATATGAAAGATTGCAACGGAGAGGTGTTGACATAGGGCATAGCTGAACTTCTTTGCTTTTATTTTTGAAAATTTACCTCAAATTCTATTTAACTTTGAAGTCACACACCCCCCAAAATCTCGTTTTTGAGCTTGCATTATACAGTTCAAATACATACTATAATCTTCCGATCCCACCATCGGATGATTCTCAAATTTTAATAAAATGTGTGCTCTCGAGTTGAGAATAGAATTGTACGGTTACTTTCTAATTTAACCCATTCTATTTTTGGTAGTCTCAACCATAGTGGAAAAACCCACTGAAATCCAGAGCTGTCTGCTACAGTACCCTGGGCACTAAAGGGTTAAGGGATGGCCAGGAAATGTAGACAGTTGCTTTGTAGAGTGAGTGTACCAGTTGAATGAGGCCATCAGCTTTGCTGCAGGAAATCGCCTTCCAAGTGCTTGGAGGATCTGCAAGTAACAGGCAATCTGCGCATGTCAATATCTGACCACGACATGGATGTTAGACCAAAAACTGACACTCCAGTATATTACTCAGATTTCCAACATTTATAACATTATTAAGCAAGTCAAAGTGAGGCTCTCAATTCAATTGTCAATGGGTCAATCAATTATAACATTATTAACCCTTAAGCGTGCAAGAAGCCCCGTGGCATAACATTCAGTAGCCTCTTTGACTGCTGCCTTCCCCCATCAGAATGATGTGGAATATCTCACATCATTTCATCCCCCCAATGAAATGATGTGGGATATTCCACATCACATCAGTAGCTATGGGGGCAAGTGGCATTAACCCTTTAGTGCCCAGGGTACTGTAGCAGACAGCTCTGGATTTCAGTGGGTTTTTCCACTATGGTTGAGACTACCAAAAATAGAATGGGTTAAATTAGAAAGTAACCGTACAATTCTATTCTCAACTCGAGAGCACACATTTTATTAAAATTTGAGAATCATCCGATGGTGGGATCGGAAGATTATAGTATGTATTTGAACTGTATAATGCAAGCTCAAAAACGAGATTTTGGGGGGTGTGTGACTTCAAAGTTAAATAGAATTTGAGGTAAATTTTCAAAAATAAAAGCAAAGAAGTTCAGCTATGCCCTATGTCAACACCTCTCCGTTGCAATCTTTCATATCAAAAATAGACTCACACATAATTATTGTGAGATTTATAAGTGAAAGTGACTTGTCCATGTACGGTTTAGGACAAAATTTTATACGTTGAAAATTGACAGGAGTGGGTACATTAGTCAAGATCGGATTACACACACTAATGGAAGATGAAGAAGAGAACACAATCCAAAAAAATAAAACAAGATAACAAACTTCCAAACACAAGAAATACTACACAATATATATGTTGTATTTGTAAGTATTTACTGTATTTTCAAGTATTTGCAGTATTTTTGCGTTTTGTTGATAGGTATTTTGATAGTTGTACAATTCCAAATTGAAAATTTCTTTTTCTGGAAGGTGCGGAATGTATGTGCGCAAATCTGAACTTCAAAACTGAAGTTCCAATTCTTCACGGATTCTCTGCTATTTGCATTTCGGACGTTGTAGTGACCATAATGTGGTTTGCTGGGCACTAAAGGGTTAACCCCTAAACGTTCTCACCCTTTTCAGATTTGGCAGTTTTCCAAAGATGCATTATTAAATGCAATTAAGAGGGATATTTTCAAGTTAATGAATGAATAAAAGTTGTACATTATGCATTTTAGATTCTATCCATACGGTTAGATTTGCGATTGCTATCACCAATATTTGTGTATTAAATTTCAAACTTAAAATTTAACACTCTATTGTAATATGATTATGAATAAGATATTAAAAATCTAATAATGAAATTTGTTGGGATGGGTTGAAATGTAATACTCTAAGTGTAGTGATTTTTGGAGATTTTTTGGTTGCTTAATTTTAGTAGTTGAATTTTTCAAGAGCACTTTTAGACTAAATTCTTCAAAATTTTGGGTGGTACACTACAATATGAAATGAGGCATAAAAATTTCACAAATCATCCCCTTTCTAATCGGATCACACATGCACGGAGCTAACTTCCCATAAAAGTTTCAATAAAAAATCCACACTACAAAAAGTACATGATGGATGAGAAAACGGACTTCAAATCCGTACATTATGCAAAATATGCATGGTTGGGCGGTTAGGGGTTAACCCAAACGTATCAGACTACCAGGGTGTCCCTGGAATTGGCAATTTGAGAAAAATCGTCATAATGTACTATTTAGAAGAATATTTTGGAATTGATATACAAATGAAAGTTCAAGATTTTGAATTTTACATTCCATCCGTATAGTTTGATTCATTAATACTATCACCAATATTTAATTATCAATTTTGAAAATTAAAAATTAAAAATCCTTCTAAATTCGATTACAAACAAAATTTTAATATTTTTTGAGTAAAGTTTGTTGGAATGATTTTGAAATGAGATACTCTTAAACGTGGTGATTCTTTGAATTTTTTGTGTTTCTTAAATCTATGACCTCATTTTTGCAAGGCCACTTTTGAACTACAGCCAATGCAATTTTGGCTTGGTCAACAACTTGACATACTTCTACATTTGTAATTTTAGAAAAATATATACTCAAGTATGACTAAATCCAACCGTTAAATAGGAGAACAACTTGGTGAAGTATCTCCAAACAAATTGATAACTTTCATCCAAACATTGATGAGAACGTGGGGTGCGTTTGAATCTGTTAGTCGTTCAGTTTCTGAACACTGTTACGTTTAGGGGTTAAGAATTTATGACAGTAAGTAATTTAGCATGCTCTGGACGGAAGTCTAAGTTATATCATCCTCTATTGTGTCCATCAAATGAGAGCCACTTTACACCTAGAGGCCGGGCCAATTCCCCTTGAGGTCGATTGCATGAAATTGGGTTGAAGGCCGGCCTCAACTATCCATTATAATAAGATTATAACGGGGGCCAATTCTCCCATATGTAAAGGCCTTGGGGCCAAGAAGCCAAGCCGATTCAATAAATGTAGCAAATTTCAGCCCCTCTCTCTCACTTTTCAGAAGAGCCGTTTAGATTTCCACATAATCCAACAGATCTAGTTCAATGAAGAAAATCATCATTTACATAAAAAAAGTTTGTTTATTGAAATTTGACATTGGCCCTGAGGCAAAGAATTGGCCCTCCATTTTGGATGCACCCAATTCAACGAGCTCGAGCCATGTCGGACCATGCGTTTTTTAAGTAAAAAATTCATATCACCAAATCGACCCGGGCTCTAGGTGTAAAGGGGTTGGGGCCGATTTCAACTTTTTGACCAATCACATGTGAAAATTTCAGGCCTCTTACACAACGAATTGGCCCAGCCTCTAGGTATAAAGCGGCCTTGAGAGTGTTAGAGCATCTCCACCCTTGGCAGTAAAGGCCGGTGATGCCAACGCCATATTTATCATCATGCTAAAGGATGTACTCCCCCACCCATTCACACCAAACATGCATCCATCAAGGCTACTTTTAGTTGGTGGACCACTCACAAGCCACGACATACACACTAATAGACAAACAACTCCATGATTGCATTATCTCAAACCAAGATTTAACTAAATATATTCTTGGCGTTCACTCTTAACTCCCTGTATTTGGCCGTGTGAACCATGATTATTTAGAGTGACCAGCCTCCTTTACATTCATTTTTTATGTTGGCGTCACTTTTACTGCTAAGGGTGGAGATGCTCTTAAACTGGCTATACCTAATGGCCTCAAAATTGATGAGGAGAAATAGGATTTAGTATGACAATTGTGGCGGTTCTTACTTAGAGCATCTCCACCCTTGTCCAACAACCAACATGACAAGAGGGTGTAATACAGGGCTTGGCGGGGTGGTATACATCCATGTCTGGCTAGCTCCACTACGAAGGCCACCCGCACAACCGGCGCAACCTATATATAGCCCCAATACATGTTGGTCACCTTGAGGTCCCGATTGTCGCTGCCATGGCGCCATCTGACACTCCAAGTCCCCTCCGGTCCCTACTTAGTAGTTTCCCCACATGTTTGCCTTTCCTATGTATACCAAAAAGTCAATGCAAATATGAAAACAATCACGCTATGGTCGAGGCCTAATCTGGAAACTATTGGCAAGCCACGACAAAGAGCGTTACCGTACCACTCATTGCGTAGGGTGACGATGGTCTTACCATTGTGACACATTGTACTTACCAATTGGCTTAGAAGGTGGTACTTACATGTGATAATGACGGCCTACTTTCTTCTTTGTACTACATTCCTAGGGTATAGAGACAGTCTTCCAATTCCACCGCCACTTTCCTACTATACATTAGAGAAAGTCCGAACCCTCAACAAGGTCCCACTATTCTCCAACAAAGCTAAATACCACCGTAGGCTTTCTAACATACTTGGGCATGAACTTGTGTGAACTACAGAGTTTGACATAAATTGGCCAATTAAAAGAGTCCACATCCAACCTCCTTAGGCAGAGATAGGAAAATGGCCATGTAATATAAAAAATAAATCTTCGAGACCCCCTTGTACCCTCTTCTCTAGCGGCCTTGTTGAGGGTACATATTTTCTCTAATGCCTTAAAGGTGAATTACACTATAGTTGAAAGTCAAAAGTCCGTCAAAGGTCAAAAGTCCGTCAAATTCCACCAATCAGATTGCAAGAAAGACGGAAATTAGCCTCTCGGGCTTCAACACTAGAGTCCAAAGTGCCTACATGGCAACACTTTTTGATAATTTTGGCAAAAATGCTATGGCTTTTCAAAAGAGAATTAGGTCAATTGAGAACAGAAATCTAATTTTCTCTTAACCCTTAAATGCGCAGATGTACGTTTGAAGGAAGTGAGTACAAAGAGGTCTTTTTGGTAATGTCAATAAGTTAATGCCCCAAAAATGACTTTTTGAACCTGAAATTTTTTCGCCACACATGCGTATGGAACAATGAGATGTGGGAATTTTGGTAGAATTTTGTGAGATGATTTAGTTCACCAAAGAATTACTTATATGCGTGCATTCTAGAGGAATATCTACATTGGTATTTGTACAAATACGTATAAACAACCATTCATCAGGCCACAAAATCTACAAAAATATTCCATTTATTTTTTTGAAAAGTCCACAATTCTCTACATTACAATGCAAAGAACTTTGATGTTCAACATCCAGTTCAATTCAGCCATTAGCTACAAGTTTTTCACAATATGAGCTGAACCATGGACCACTATGGTCCACTTGCACACTTAAGGGTTAAGAGGCCGTTGATTATATATATATATATATATATATATATATATATATATATATATATATATATATATAACTTTTGCTATATATTTTTAGCCCAAGACTTTGGACTCTTTGCATGAATTGGGTTTGGATTGCAACGACCTTTGGCCATAGTGTGAATTGACTTTGAACTCTTAAGCGTTCATACTACATTTACCCACTCAAACCTCATCAATTTCTCACATTTTAAAACATATTATCTTTTTTTGGTATTTTTCTCATATAATTTATTGTTAAACCGGTTTACACTAATTTTTCATAATTATTTAAATAAGAATGAATTTTAAAAGATTTTTCAAAGTTTTTCTCTTGTAATAGTCCTAGTAATTACAAAAATGTCTAAATTGGTATGCAATTCTTAGGAAAAATGTAAATACTAGTGATGAACAACAAAGTGTAGGTGGCATGATCTTGAGCTTACATAAAAAATAAATTTATTGAAAAAACAATTATGTAGTGTATATTGGAATATTAGGGTTTTGTGCTTTATAGTGTTGTAAAAAACGCAACTTTTAACAATTTTGAAGAACAATAAATCGGACTAGAAAGTAGAAGATAGCTCCTACACTTTCTTAGTTGGAACCGTTTTCATTTGAATTTAGAAACTAGGTGAAAAGCTACGTTTGACTAAAAAATGATTAAACATGGCCCTACGGGGCTCCTTGCAGGCTTAGGGGCTAACAAATGTCATTGCAGTCTCCGACTGTAGTGCACTTATAGCATCTCCTCAAACTTGTAAACCTGCATGCAATTTACATGCAAGTCACAAGTGCATAACATTCAGTAGCATGCACTGTCTCTGCCTTGGTTCTACAGTAGATGGTGAGGAATATTCTACACCCAACAATACTTTATCAGTAGCTAAGTGGACATGTGGAGACTGAAGGTGATGAGCAAAGTGCATGAAGGAAAGTCACGTAATTGTAATAATGTTATGATAGTGTTATTGTTTTCATGTCATATTTGGATAATGTACATTATTACAATTAGGTGACTTTAGATTGTCCAATATATGTATCAACTCAATTTTGTTCTTTGCTTATCTAAAAAATAGAGCAAACAAATATATTTTTTTGAAATTTCTTTTGTGAAAGTCAAACAATTTTAACTTTCTGCACTACCTAAAAAGAATTAAATTTATTATGTAAGTTTGGATCGATGGTCATAAATCCCTTAACAGGTCGGAATACGGTCCCTTTATTTTAAAAGGTACCAAGTATCAATTTCATAAACTCAAGACTTCTAGGTTGTTATAGAATTTTGTACATGTAAGAATTTACGAAGACCCAATGGAGGATCACGTTCCATGTAAAATTACTATATCATTAAAGTATCCACGTACCATGCAACATGTTCAATTAAAAATTAACCCCTAAAAGACCAAGTGGCTATTTTTATTTTTTGGCGACATAGTGTTTTTCAATCATTAAATTATGATTAGGTCATTTGGGTATTCATCATATTTTTTTGATTCTTTCATACAACATGTGGTCAAGGAGGAGCTTTGAGATACACTAATTTTCATAACATTTCACCAAGGTGTTGGAAACTTATGGTAAGATTAGTGATTTTGGTCCCAGCCTAGATGTGGGCATCGTTATTCAAAATTGTAAAAAATCTTGATAGAGTACATCCATATCCAAAAGAATTTTTTTAGTTCAATCCATTTTCATTAGTATGGTGAAAGATATATAGAATTCGTTTTGCGGACAATTAGGGAATCTCTTAATAAATAAAAATATGCGAGGTTTGTTTTTTAACTCAATTTTTATAATTTTTGGAAACAAGAAAGTTGCATATCATGCAAATGGCATGCTAAAACAGTTTTACCATCAGGATTAACATTTTCAATTCCATGTTAGATTAATTAAAAAGTTAGTATTTTTTCGTCACCTTGTGCCTTTTTCCACATAATGATTATTCCATGGATGAATATCAAGTTTTTTTAATTGGATATTTTGAGATATATATATCATATATTATATATTTTGATATAATATCAACTGGCGCATGTTGCAAAATGTACATATATTCTATTCTAAAAAGTTTCAAAGTTAAAGTTTCACCTTTTGACATGATTGGAAAAGGCCTTGTTGTACCACTTTGAACGTTGTGATTTTGGAGATACAAAAGAATTAGGTTTTGAAAATTTGTTGACAAGTTAAGATACAAGATCTTACAATTAGAAGTTACAACAAAGGTCTAAATTTTGTCTTAGAGCTGACCTTGTTTTCAATATATGTTGTTTTTTAGAAATTTACTCCAAAAGTAATGAAACACCTCTAGACATACTTTAACCCTCAAACGATCATTTTCTAGTCGTTGTCCAAATCTAACAGGCTGCTTGAAACAAAAAATATGTTTTTGAAAAAACAAAAAATATTTTAAAATACTACATCAAGCCTACTTTTCAACGCAATTTGAATTATGTCAATCCAAGTTAAACTCCACCGGGGAGAATTTTTCAAAGTGGATCACCTCAAAGTTGACCTAGTGTTATAAAATTTACTATTTGGAGAAAGTAATGATATTCCCTTCATCATTTCTTTTGTTTTTTGAAGTTTACGATAGATAAACCAATTTTAACTACTCATGCTAAATTTTGAACTCTAAAAGTAAAAATTATAATTTATACAATTTTCCAAAGGTTAATGCTTTTAAATTCATTAAAAAAACATCTAAAGTTTTTTTGGGAAGTTTGAATGTATGGATAATTTGTAGAGATGATGCCAAGCTACAATTTGTTTATTGAACCAAACTTCATCAAACATATAGAAGGCACATATTATAACACATCTATGTTATGTCCAGTGCTCCTCGGGCTTTTAGGGGCTAAATTAATAATGTCAAAGAGGAAGAAGTAGTAGCCACCTAAGTATAGGGTAATCACTTCGAATTAGGGCGAGGTGGCAACTCCTAATTTCTAAAGTAAATCAATAATCACTCATCGCATACACAAATTTGAGAGTTAAAAATTGGATAGAATTCAAGGGGGGACAATCTATGCTTCAATATAAAACCATGTGAGTTAAAAAAAAGAGATCTAATACTAGGTAACAAACATGTAAAACATGTAATTAAAAAAACATGATTTTTTTTTCACGTGTAGATCGATATTATATTTATCACATATCAAAAGTAGAAGACCAATTTTTTCATTTTCTATTTTCTACAAAAATCCATCGTTTCTAATTGGAATGACAAAAAATTAGTTAAGAAAAATTACCAAAAAAATCATGTTGACGAATTAAAACTTCAAAAATTTACAATATAATATTTGAATTTAAAAAAATCCCAATAAAAAAACTAATGTCATTTTAATGATTTTATGATATATTACATAGGGGTAAGAAATTTTAACTCACGTGCATTTTTATAATGATATTATAGAGTGTCCCCTTTTGATGGAGTCTCAATGGATTTGGCTCCAAAATCCAATCTGATATCTATATTTAAAAAATGATGTCAAGTAGAGTAAGAAAATGTCCAAAAACAAACCATAGTAAGGTTAGAACAATGGATCTTAAACGCTTATAACTTACAAATGATTGAGAAATAAAAAATAAAAAATAAAAGAACTTAGGCTTTTAAAAAGTCAAGATGATTTTTTAAAAGATTGAGTGATTTTTTCTTGCTTGAGTAAAATATTGAAAAAAAAAACTGATTTTTTTCTTTTATTGTGAGAGGTTGAAGTGAAAATGAGTAGTCTTGGGTCCATGATGGGGACCTACGAGAGTCTTAAAGCATACACACCCTTCACTCCATTGCAAAATAATCACATTCAATATTTGGTGTCAAAAGTTATGCTCTGTACACCCTTGAACCGCT
The DNA here is from genome assembly GCA_022496805.1 of Pohlia nutans. Classification (NCBI taxonomy): domain Eukaryota; kingdom Viridiplantae; phylum Streptophyta; class Bryopsida; order Bryales; family Mniaceae; genus Pohlia; species Pohlia nutans. The sequence continues at coordinate 4,647,739 of CM040089.1, read as the reverse complement.
ACTATATAGTGCGTGAACCAATCACAATCACTATACATGGGTAATCATTATTGTTCATTAATCTAAGATACCAAACCCTTCCTTGAATTAGTTATAGAGGGATTATAGAGGGACTATCTAAAAGCATCACTATATTTAGTCCAAAAGGCGTGACTTTCTCACTTGCCTTGCAAAAACATCATTAGAGTTAACTGAAAAGTCAGCCCAAAGAGGAAAGTTTTAGCAAACTCGTATTGAATTCCTCTTGAACTCATATTGAAATATAAATAGACCAAAAACTAGTCTATGATGAGTTGGGAGACAATCTAAAGCAAGCCATTGTCATTATTCTCCACACCTCGCAATGACTCCCACACCTTCCACCAAAGCTCCAAGCCCATGGCCCACAATGTGACAATCTATGACACGACACTAAGGTCGAGGCACCTAAAACCGACTAGGTACCCAAAACCAACCACCCTAGATTCTTGCCTAATTTCTAGATTTTCAAAGGGAAGATGTACCTCATTTGTACATTAGAGCATGTGATCGGTTTTAGGTAAACCAATGACTTTCACTTTGAAAATTTGTACTTATTCAAATAATTATCAAAAAAATTAAATTAAGTATGAAAACTTCTTAATTTCATATTGCTAAAAGAGGAAAATACTTAAAATATCGATTCATCTATCCCATGTATAGTGAATGTCTTAACTGATTGGTTTAGGGTGCCTCGACCTTATTCGACCCAAGTATAAGGTAGGATGTCCTAAAACCACCAACCCTCCCAATTATGACATGTAGACCTTTCTTGGGGCCACCACAGTTGAGACTCAAAACCACCAGTGTTGAGACTCAAAACCGCTTATTTCACTATTCAAATAGACCAATGGCATGTCAAGCATTGCGAAAAAATAGTTGGTGGTTTTGGTTATCATTATTAGTGAAAATTAGTACCACATGGTGTGGACATGGGGAAACCTAGAGGTCTGATTTGGGTGACGAAGTTCTTTTCACTTCGAAAATTTGTATCAATTTGAATATTGAGAATTAAATTGCGAAAATTTGTGCATTTCGTGAGAAATCTTCTTCCAAATTACCGAAAAACATTTCTCATGAATAACCTTGAAAAATTGAAGCCATATTTCTTAAGTTGGTGGTTTTAGGACATCCTACCTTAGTTCAAGAAAGAGGTTAGAAGTAGAGCAAAAAAGGGAGGTCAGATGGGCTTCTTTTCGATTAACTCAATTATATACAAAGATATTACATCCAATTTCCAGAGTGAACGGATAATACAGGCGTAGGATGCGCTTGCTCTCATATTGTGCTTATACCAATTTAATGCAGCATCACATATTCACATCCTATACAATTACACCAAACTTCCATGCAACACGAAAGTGAATGCAGCACATGCAAAGTTCTACAGGATGGCTTGAGCCACACAATTGCTATGAGGTTGCCTTCCATGAAGGCCTAAGAAACAGAATCTGTGAGAGGCAAGGGAGTGATAAAACTGCCATTGATAAGTACGTTATTGATTGCGGCAGCCATGATTTGATTGCCTTGCACTGCTTTCAGTACATTAACCCTTAAAGGATGTTCTCAGAATGGCATACAAGAGTCATTCCAGCGTATTCTGAGGGCAATTGATGTACATTCACCATTTATTAACCCTCAACCATGTCTTTTGAGGTGGGATTTTTACACATCGAGCGCCTGCAAGTGTGCCACACAGTTCCGCAATCGAAAGTGGATTCAAAGGATCTGTGCTCCTAAAAGAAATTTGTGAGTGCGGATGGGTGCTGGGCCGCAAGTATGCAACTCTGTACTGTAGCAAGGCAGAGAAGGAAAAAAATAAACCTCCCACACGCCTGATGTGACGGGTCTGCACCGGTTGCACCGGTAGCCAAGCAAGCGTCTGCACCGGTAGCCAAGCATGTACAACAACGTTTTCTGACCCAGCAAGCTCATAGCAAGACCTGAAGGATCGTTGAAGTAGCTTAGTATAATTGCAGTCTGGGCAATTTCTGGTCAGTTTGAAGAAGGAAAGATATCCTAACACTTTTTAAACGATGCGCTGCACTTGGGGTAAAAGTTATCTTTACTTGCCTCGACAACGAAGAAAAGTTCTGGGTGTACTGCATGTGCAACTCGACCTCGCCAAGTTGATTGATGAATGAGTGAATGGTCGATGTTGTTGTGGCAGTTTTCAAGTACAATCCGGGGGCTCACAATTCAATGTGCTGGTGGTGTCCCTGGCGGATTACGTGATCTGCAACGCGCTCTTGCCCATTACCAAGTACACGATTGGAGACGACAGTGTTATAATTCCTGGGGGACTGAGCTACTACATTTGTGGAGTGTCCACGCATTGTGACTCGGGCCAGAAGTTCAACATCACCGCTGCAAGTTCTGCTTCATCATCGAGTTCCATTGCCGTCCCTGTTGCAATTGTGCTACAGGCTTTCGTCGTCGCCACCCTCACTCTCTGGTAGTCCAGATAATTCAGTTCTACATTCATCCATTCATTCCACGGTGGCTGGCCGGCCGGGCTTTGTTTTGTTTTGGTAGCACTGCATAAACGTTGTTGCAAATCAGAGAGTAAGTTAGTTTTGTGAAGGGATTGGATTGAGGAGCCGAGCGAGCGAGGATTGGAACTGCAATAGATATGAATTCAATTCTTTTCGATTCACTGAAGGTTTAAGACAAGGTTTAAGTCTGAGTCCACCGTACGTGGAGCTCACGTGCACTTGGAAAGTACAAACTGCGATGTGTAGAACTGCGATTTTCTACTTCAAGAATTGTGAGGTTTAGCCTGGGGCTAAAAATCTTGTGTTGACAAGTGTCAATGTGGAAAAAATGGGCTTACGTGAACATTTTAGCCCCCTCTTAATTATTCTATGAAATCCGTGTTAATAAGATTTAGAGCATTCAAACGTACGCAATTGGAGAAGGGTCATAATGAGACCTATATGACGAACTTCTCAATTATTTGACCATGTGGCATCGATCCAACTTCAACCATGATGCTCAAGTCTGGATAAGAGCACCTCTACGAAACCTAAACGAGGGTTTAGCTGAACATGTGTCGGGAGGGGGTGAGCAATCGATTTGCCTGCGAGATGGAAACAATGAAGATGCAAGTGCAGAATCAAGCAAAGAGGCGCAAAAGATGAGATGGGTACCTTACAATTTGTGCCGACAAGAAGCTCCTGGTGCAAGTGTGCTTGATTCACCTGCTTCGCTATATGACCGTCTGAGGCAGTCACTTTTCCCACGCAGCATACGCTGTCTGACACCCCATGCAAGATCCTGAAATACAGCAGACGGCCTTGTATGTGTTGGAATACGTATAATGCGCCACTTGCGCAGGCACAAAATCTTCGGTATGACTCAAAACAATTCCCCAAAAATCTTAGAATATTCTCAAAGTCTGTGCCAAAAATATTGTAGAAATCTTAATCCATGAATACCTTCATCTTCATGAACTAAATCCACAAATACAGAAAACGTAGGCCAATTCTGGCCGCAACATCCTAAAGGGGTTAACCCTTAACCCTTAAAGGGCTGATGGGTATAGTAGATACGTTGGCGTATATTTGACATTTGTTGTAAATAGAAAGTTCCAAATTGAGACCCTAATAGCTTATTAAAATCATGTCGACGTGAATTTTAACTTCACTTTTGATTTTAAACCCATAGGAGGTGTTGAACCATGCCATATACAATGGAATATTGTTGTATAATACTGGTCGGAAAGGGCTCTTTGGACCTTTAAGGGTTAAAGGGCTGATGGGGATAGTATATACGTTGGCGTATATTTGACATTTGTTGTAAATAGAAAGTTCCAAATTGAGACCCCAATAGCTCATTAAAATCATGTCGATGTGAATTTTAACTTCACTTTTGATCATAAACCCATAGGAGGTGTGAAACTATGCCAAATACAATGGAATACTGATGTATAATACTCGTCGGAAAGGGCTCTCTGGACCTTTAAGGGTTAACTGCACGGAGAGCTCATTTAATGTTTCTGTAGCTCCATCAGGACATTTGTTTGAGCATATACACGGCAATTATGCTGCAATTATACCGCAATTATACTGCATACACCAAGTTGTCGTTCTACTCATGTGTGATACTGTACGTCACCGTCTGTCTCCTTCATTCAAATACCTTAGGGCCTCTTTACACTAGAGGCGAGAAGCCGTGAGGAGAGAAATTGATCTTCTCGATTTCTAGGCCTTTCATTGGCTGAAATTTCTCTCCTCACGGCTTCTCGCCTCTAGTGTAAAGAGATCCTTATTCACATCCGGAAACGTGGATTTACACACTGCACCCTATATACAAGGAGGATGACACTTCTGCCGGCCTTCCCTAGCTTGGCTCATGCACTTGCATTTCTTTCAAACTTCTCTACTGTAGCCAGTGCCTTTTCTCTCGTGAACTGTAGTGCATTCTTCCTAAGATCCTCTCCAAAAGTATCACATATGAAGAGTTGGCAGGTCAACTCTCCTAACAAAATGCACTGCATTGTAGTGATAACACCCCCTAGCTCCCACATACATTGAATGGAAAACATCAAAAGAGCACGCCTTGACTAATTTGTGACGACCTTGTTGGACTGTTTCCTTCATACAATAGAGTTAACCGAAAAGTCAGCTCAAAGAGGAAAGTTTTAGCAAACTCCTCTTGAACTCCTCTTGAACTCATATGGAAATATAAATAGACCAAAAACTAGTTCACAATGAGTTGGGAGACAATCTAAAGCAAGCCACTGCCATTATTCTCCACACCTCGTAATGACTCCCATACCTCCTACCAAAGCTCCAAGCCCATGGCCCACAAGGGGACAAGTTATGACACGACACTATTCAACCCAACTATAGCTGAAAAGAGAGGTTAGAAGGAGGTTGAAAAGGGAGGTTCCATGGCCTTCTTTTCGGTTAACTCAAATGACCCTTGGACATTGAAAATGCATTTTGGGTCGGCAGCCGCCACTATGTTGCGGTTGTAGGAGAAGCTACATATGGAGGGTGTTGTCACCGTAGGGCGTCCAAAATGTGTAGTGATACATTGCACAATAGCAAATTTTGGCGGTAGACGTTTTATATTGGTCATTTTCTATTGGTTTTTTGGCAAACATGTTGACAACAGTGAAAAGGTATTCTAGGATTGTGTGTATATTAAAAAATTCAAAAATAATATAAAATAGTATTTGGATCAAACTATTATACATTGCGTCCCGTGACATTGCACAATAAGTACATCAAAACGCCTTAATTGATATGTTTCATTGTAGGTATACTAATGACAATATTTTTCTTCAATTCCTATTACATAAAGGTATCGTATTCAAAAAAGATTCCCAAAAGATTCAGTGAGTAAAGTAGATATAAGGGATTTATGGCAACAATTCTTGTTACTTTACAATAATGGCCCTAATAATAGCGAGTTTCCAGAAAATTTCTTGTGAATTTGGTTAGCTTATGAAAACTGAGCCTGTAGAATGGCTGAAACATGCATTCGGCGTGGTTTGCAAGCAGATGAAAAGACACCAATATAAATATTCCAAAATATTCCAAGAGATTGTAAAATACTATAAAACACGTTAAAAGATTCCAAAAGATCCTATTTTACACGTACACTCCAATGTGTTTTATACATAGATTCCAAAAGATTCTATTATGTCTTTAAATCAACTGCTTTACAGTAGTGGAGATTGTTTTTGTTCACAACCTAAACACCCGTAGTGTAAAAACACATTGGAGTGAATGGTGGGCAACGTGCAAGGACAAAATGTAGAGGCCCGAAGACTTTGTCTTCTACCAATCGAGCACTCTAGACTGCGCCCCCTGCAATTTGATGGTGCATGGTTCATATTTGGCCAAACCGTATGAGACGCTCTAAGACCATCCTCAATCAAAACCGCTTGAGAGGCTCTAAGGGCATCTTTAATCCAAACCTATATATTCACCCTTTAAAATACAGTTTCATCTATACTTTAGTTTCAAGTGATTCAATCACACTTTCCATATGTGCATGGTATATAGTTCATGGACCAGTCACAACTGTTTTTTATTTAGAATATATGACAAGATTCCATTATGTATGTAGTCAAATACAAGAATTTACCTAAATTTAATCTTAGAGGGTGGTTTGGAGGACTTGACATACTCTCCAAATTTGACGTGTCTACTTACCTTCTATGTTATTTTAGGATGCCTTTTATCCATTTTACTGAGTTTCAAATGGTTTGCAAAGCTACATTGACGATACCCTAACATAATCAATGAACCATTTGTATTGGAGTCTTCTCACGGGTTTATTTCCATGGGTTGAAAAATCATCCATTTATAATACAAGCATCATCCAAATATAGATATTTTAGGCAACTATTGTTTTTCATTTCAGCAAGTTTTCTAACTATGTCAAAAATAAATATTCAATTTTGAGATATCCATGTAGATTTCAAGTACTAATTTACAATATCTATAGATTTCATAAGCTGTGGCTAATTTTTTCTTTTTTAAAGTAGAGAATCTTACTCTTTAATTGGCTATGCTCCAAAATCTCCTTTAACTTTAAAGGACATACCAAGCTCTATGGGCTTTCTAGTATTTTAGGAGAATCTTGCTCATAACCTCAACTTTGTTGAACTAAATGGGGTTTTTCAAATGCCAAACCAAACATACTTGAATGATTTGACTTCTGTAGAATAGAATCAAAGTAAATTAAAAAGAGAATCATGCTTAAAATGGAGTTTAAAAGAGATTTTAGGTGCGGGAATCGAGAAATCTATGTCCATTAAGGGTTAGTAAAGTAAGCCATAAATTTTCCATGGTAGAAATTTGGCAAATATAGCATAATAGACCTTCACTACTTATAGGTTCTATCATGCTCAAAATGCTTTTATGAAGATGCAACTCTCATGGTTTAAGCATTCAAGGATAATCCAGGTTCTTAACCCCTAAAGGACCATAAGGCCTCCACGGGGCTTCTGAAACTAGAAAGTGAGGAAATTCGAGTTGTTGGGCCGTAACTTGCAGGTGAGAAACAAAGAGACCCCGAGTCTTTTTGAGAGCCGAATCCCTGAATACTTCTTGATCGGAAATTTATGAAGTATGCAATTTTTGGTGATTTTTTTGAGCTGCAAAGAGGGTATCTGGGCGTCACTTTAAACCCTCATATCTTCTTCCTCACACCTCCAAATTACGTGAATCTTTTTTCACATGTTCAAAATGATGATCTCTACGCATGGTAAAAATTTCTAAAAGTTTGGAGCACTTTTGAACAATCCGATTTCAACATGTGTTCAAAATGCCCCGAACAAGTTCCATCAATCTTCTCAATGGTGGCATTTTCTCAAAAATTGTGCGATTTTGTCGATCCTTTTTTCATATGAAAGCTATGTAAGTCTTCTTTAATTTCAACAGTGCCAATCATCAAAATTTCCCCACACGAATGAAGAATTGAGCTTGTTACAAGAAAACTAGTCAAGAAAACAAGAGCTCAATCCAACACCCCGGAAGTGCTGAAGCTTCTTGGTGTGAATGGGCCAGGAGGAAGTCTAAATACACAGTTTTTTGGGGCTTCACAACCTCCATGTGGGTTTGGATTTAGAACCATGAGTCTGAGGGCCGCTTCACACTATGGCCGAAGGTCAAGAGGCCGTCGATTTCCACCAATCGGATTGCAAGAAACCAAGAATTTGGCCTTTGGACCTTTCACAGTAGAGGCCAAAGTCTAAAGGCCGTCGCCCTTCAAAAGACCTACATGGCAACACTTTTTGACGAAGGTTGACGGACTCTCGAAAGAAGTTTGGGTCGAAAGGGAATAGAAACCCAAACTATGGTCGAGAGGCCGTCGATTTATTTTCATAAAAAATGAAAACTATATTTTATTGCCTATTTTCAACCCATTTCTTTGGACTCTCAACAAAGTTTGGCCACTCAATACCACGGCCTTTCAACTTGGACGGCCATAGTGTGAAGCAACCTTGATTCTACATTACATGTTGTCTTGACCTATTTTGAAAGTGTTTGTGTTCTTTAAACTTGGTTCTAGAAGCTCCAGCACTTCTGGGGTACATACACTAATGGAGCATGAACAAGAGAATACAATCCAAAAAAAACTTTTAAGCTACCGATGAAAAAAAACTTACTTGATGAATGCAGTTTCTCTGCCGCACTTACGTTGGGTGATTGGTGTGAATGGTCCATTCTTAAGAGCATCTTCACCGTAGGGTCAATTGAGGGCCGACGCTGATCAATTGAAGGCCTGGGCTAAGTTGGAGGTCCCAACGCTTGGGCTGTTGAGGGTCCGCCCAAAGCTGCCTTGCCAAAAATATGTCGCGGCCCCCTTCGCTCATGGCCCATTCACACCAGTCACCCAACGCGAGTGCGGTAGAGAATTTGCATTCGTCAAATAAGTTTTTGGTAGATACAGTGTGCTCCTGTAATTTTTTATTCCTTTTAACCTAACCCATGCAAGAAGCTGCTCCAACACATTTTGGATGCTGCAAGAAATTTGCGCTACACCAACGCACATGCGTTGGCCAAAAGTAGGAAGACAAGGAACTCTGACACCGCAAGAAATTGTATATTGTTTTCAAAATTTACCTTCCAACATTCTAGGAACGCAACGCAAGTGTTGGAGCTTCTTGGTGTGAATGGGCCATCATGTATAATGTGCCCTCAACATGAGTCAAGGTCGAGGTCAAGGTAGGATATTCTCCACCATGCGGGCCCTTTGACTGCCTCTCGTGACCGGGCGGCTGCTAATTTCAGCTGTCAAAGATAATCCAAAGTTATCGCAGGTTCGCGACCCTCATGCGGTAGCCTGCCTTGATTTATCAGGGGGCCCCCTTGGAATCATCAGCCTCGCCAAATGGGCTTGGTGAGCCTCCGGCCGCATGGATGCTCTAAGGTGGGAGAAGGGACCTCATGGCACATCCCAGAAACACATGTTGTGCATTAAGGTAGGATGTCCTAAAACCACCACCTCCCCCAAATATGACATGTAGAGTTTTCTTGGGGCCACCACAGTTGAGACTCAAAACCACCATTTTCACTATTCAAGTAAACCAATGGCATGCCAAACATTGCGAAGAAGTAGTTGGTGGTTTTGGGTATCATTATGAGTGAAAATTAGTACCACATGGTGTGGACATGGGGAAACCTAGAGGTCTGATTTGGGTCACGAAGTTCTTTTCACTTCAAAAATTTGTATCAATTTGAATATTGGGAATTAAATTCAGTTGCAAAAATTTGTGCATTCCGTGAGAAATCTTCTTCCAAATGACCGCAAAATATTTCTCATAAATAACCTTGTTAAAATGAGGCCATATTTCTTAAGTTGGTGGTTTTAGGACATCCAACCTTACCCATGAAGTTTAGACATGGACAAAAGGAGATGACAGAACCCCGCCAAGGTAAAATTCTTCCCACCAGTATTCATGTCAAAGTAAACATTGCTTTTAACCCCTAAACGTCCCTCATGCCTCTCCAAATTTAGCAATTTTGCAAATGCATCATAAATGCAATCTAGAGGGATATTTTGAACTCAATGTACGAATAAAAACCGTGCATTATATATTTAGATTCTATCCATACAATCAGATTTGCGATTGGCTACCACCAATATTTCTGTATAAAATTTGAAACTTAAAATTCAAAATTCTTTTGTAATTCAATTACGAATAAAATATTGAAAAATTGTACATGAAATTTATTGTGATTGGTTGAAATGTCATACTTTAAGTGTAGTGAATTTTGGAGAATTTTTGGTTGCTTAATTTTGTGAGTTGACTTTTTTAAGAGTACTTTTACACTGAAATCTCCGAAATTTGGGGTGAATCACTACAATATGAAATGAGGCATAAAAATTTCACAAATTATCCCCTTTTTGATCAAATTATACATGCATAAAGCTAACTTCTCATAAAACATATAGTAAAAAACCCACACTGCAAAAAACCAATGACGGATGAGAAAACTGTGTTTGATTCTGTACATTGCCCACTTTCTTGGCGGTTGGATGTTTAGGGGTTAACTCTATTTTGGTCAAGAAAGCAGAAAAAACCGTCAGTCGGTGTTCTCACAGCAGTACAATTGGGTACAAGTTGCTTACAAATTTTTTGACTCCTCCCTCATAAAAACATGACTCCTTCCCTAAATTGTAATGTGCTTGATATGCACTCATGAACCTACAAATCAAAAGGGACATTCCTACTCTAGTCCTCTACTGGTAGGAATTTTTTCTTACCATATTTGCAATCTTCAGAATCAATGCGGCCGCTTGATATAAGATCTACCTACTTTCAATGCTTACAAAAAAAATTGTAAGCATGTTGTACCCGGCTGTACAGTAAGGTAGGAATTGCTTACGAATTCCCACTGCAGGGAATTTTTTTTAGAAACTTTGAACAATACGTGTACTCAAAAATGATCCGATTTGGAAACCGCAAAGTGCGTTGGAATCACATCGGCGTGTACTACAATACAATTACAAATTTACACATGTATTAGTGAAAGTTATACAACAAGTTAAAAATAATATATACACTATCTATCATTGAGTGCTCTCACCGTTTGCTTCAGTTACAGTGTCCATTTTAGCAAGAAAAATCAAAATGAGTGTTTAAAGTTGTTTTTTAGATACTTGAGCTCATACTTGTTAGATGATTTGTATCATTTCATCAGTCTCCTTTGTAATTTCTTCTTTTGTAATGGTGTAGGGGCTTTCATGGGTTTTGATAAAAGTCCATTTGTCAACATTCCTCCAACTAAACAATCAGTAGTTCATTTTGTGGAACTTATTTATGAAAATCTATTGATTGGCTTCTATTTTATGCATGATAGACCTATTCAATTCACATTGATTGAGGATGGTGATCCAATACACCGTAGTAGATATCATAATGATTAGAGACAAGCCCATAGAAACAAAAAGATTATGAAGGAAAAAGATGAAATGATACAAATCATTCAACAAGTATGAGCTCAAGTATCTCAAAAACAACTTCAAACACTCATTTTGATTTTTCTTGCTAAAATGGACACTGTAACTGAAGCAAACGGTGAGAGCACTCAATGATAGATAGTGTATATATTATTTTTAACTTGTTGTATAACTTTCACTAATACATGTGTAAATTTGTAATGGTATTGTAGTACACGCCGATGTGATTCCAACGCACTTTGCGGTTTCCAAATCGGATCATTTTTGAGTACACACGCATTGTTCAAAGTTTCTAAAAAAAAATTCCCTGCAGTGGGAATTCGTAAGCAATTCCTACCTGACTGTACAGAAGTGTGATATATCTTGTACCAAAGGTTCCTACAGAGGTGTACACTGACAAACCATCACTTGACGAGGCCAAGGAAACTACTGCCAACACCAAAGCAGCTTTAAATGCAGTCCAGCACAAGCTTGTACCATCTCACTTCAGTACACTAATTACAGTCCTTCAGTAGCATACACCTCAAAAAAACAACAACGTCCCCTCCTGCCTGGGGAGGTTTGTAGCTTTGTATTCTGGCCTCTTTTGCAATTAAATTCTGTTTGATTTCAACAATATTACATTTCAACCAATCACAAAAAATTTCATCCACAGATTGTCAACATCTTGTTCATAATTGAATTTCAATAGAATTTTGAATTTTGAGTTTCAAATTTTATACAAAAATATTGGTGATAGCAATCATACATCTAATCATATGGATAGAATCCAAAATTCATAATCATGTGCAACTTTTATTCATACATCAAGTTCATTATATCCCTCTTAGTTGCATTTTATAATGTATCTTTGCAAAATTGCCAAATTTGGAGAGGAACAAGGGTTTCGTTAAAAGTGCCTATTGAAATGTGCACTATTTTTTGGGATTATTTTTGAATATTTTAATCACAAATTTTGGTATGTATAAGCAATAATATTGTACTTTGGCTAGAGTCTTTTCAGTTATATTTTGATAAATCTTAAGGGGTGAGGCACATGCCACACCCCTCATGATGATATTTTTCTTACTAGGATAATTATAAAATGATCATATTTTCAATGAAATTTATAAATTTCCAAAAAATTGTTCATGTGCACTTTTACATATTGAATTGCACTTTTAACGAAACCCTTGTTGAGGGCTTTAGGCATTTAGGGTTAACCCTTTAGTGCTCAAATGACCACTTTGTAGTCTTTCATGTGTCGAAAACGTGAATAACGGAAAATCCATGAACAATTGGATTTTGAATTGTGAGGTTCAGCGTTGGAGACTTATAATATACATCTTCTAGAAAAAGAAAATTTTAATTTAGAGCCATGCAACTATCAACATACCTATGAACAAAAGGTGAAAATACTGAAAATACTTGAAAATACAGTAAATAATTACAAATATAGCACATGTACTATGCGGTATTTTTTGTGTTTGGAAGTTTGTTATCTTGTTTTATTTTTTTGGATTGTGTTCTCTTGTTCATGTTCCATTAGTGTATGTATTCCAATCTTGATCCATGCACCAACTCCTTTTATAATTTAACATACAAATTTTTGTCCTAAACCGTGCATCGATAAGTCACCCTCACTTATAAAATTCACAATCATTATGTATGAGTCCGTTCTTAACCCTTTAGTGCCCAGGGTATTGTAGCTAGGAGCACTGTATTTCAGTGGATTTTTCCACCATAATTGAGGGTACTAGAAATAGAATGGATTAAATTAGAAAGTAACCGTACAATTCTATTCTCAACTAGAGAGCACACATTTTACTAAAATTAGAGAAACATCCAATGGTGGAGTTGGAAGATTATAGTATGTATTTGAACTGTATAATGCACGCTCAAAAATGAGATTTTGGGGGTGTGTGACTTCAAAGTTAAATAGAATTTGGGTTAAATTTTCAAAACCGAAAGTAAAGAAGTTAATGCCCTATGTCAACACCTCTCCGTTGCAATCTTTCATATCAAGAATATACTCACACATAATTATTGTGAGTTTTATAAGTGAAAGTGACTTATCCTTATACGGTTTAGGAAAAAAATTCATACCTTGAAAATTGAAACGAGTAGATACATTAGTCAAGATTGGATTACACACACCAATGGAAGATGAACAAGAGAACACAATCCAAAAAAATTAAACATGATAACAAACTTCCAAACACAAGAAATATTGTGTAGTACATTTGTTGTATCTGTAAGTATTTACTATATTTTCAAGTATTTGCAGTATTTTCCCGTTTTGTTCATAGGTATTTTGATAGTTGCACAATTCCAAATTGAAAATTTCTTTTTCTAGAAAGTGTGTAATGTAACTCTGCAAATCTAAACTTCAGAACTGAAGTTCCAATTCTTCACGGATTCCCTGCTATTTGCATTTCTGAGGTTGTAATGACCATAATGTAGTCAGCTGGGCACTAAAGGGTTAACATGAAAGATTGCAACGGAGAGGTGTTGACATAGGTCATTGTTGAACATCTTCACTTTCATTTTAGAAAATCTAACCCAAATTCTATTTAACTTTGAAGCCACACACCCTCCAAAATCTTATTTTTATGTGTACATTATACGGTTCAAAGACGTACTATGATCTTCCAATACCACCATCGGATGATTCTCTAATTTTGGCAGAATGTCTCCACTCTAATTGAGAATACAATTGTACGGTTACTTTGTAATTTAATCCATTCAATTTTTGGTAGTATCAATCATAATGGAAAAACCCAGTGAAATCAAATGAACCTAGCTACAGTACCATGAGCAGTAAAGGGTTAATCCTTTGACGCGCCTGCGTCCATATAATGGACTTTGAACAGATGCAACCTTTCTCAATACTACATCTTGTATGGTTTTTCATCCACCAATCATTTGTACGGTATGGATCTTCAAAATAAGATATTGTGATTTTTCAAAAAACAACACAATTGGTTTATGTCAAGTTTCATTTTCAGTTCAAATAGTGAGACTTTAAACATGATTTCTCAAAATATGTAGAATCAAATAATGGAAACCATACCATCTTGTAGTGCATCTTATTCCAATTTCATTACAATATTTTTATTTTTATTTTGTTAATTTGGGATTTTTAATTGAATTTCAAGAGAAAACCTTGCAAAATTAATTTTAAAAAGATTAATGATACTATTAATAGTATCCCTAATTTCAACAGAGAGAGTTTTAAAGAAACATCACCCAAAAAACTGTGGTTGTGGATCTTGTTCCCATTTAAAAAAAAGATTTCAATGCTTGTTATTACAGTACTTTATGAATAGTATAATAAATATGATGAACCGAACCATACATATGTTATCTTCACATTGACATTTACAACTTAGCTTTGTACATCAACTCCATTTTTGTTTTTCATAAAGCATTTTATAACAAATCTTTGAAAACAATGTTGAATTGGGACGTTAAAGGGTTAACCCCTAAATGTCCTCACCCCTCCAAATTCGGCAATTTTGCAAAGATTTATTATAAAATGCAACTAGGAAGGATATTTTGAACTTGATGTATGAGTAAAAGCTGTACATTAAAAAAATTAGATTGTATCCATACAATTAGATCTGCGATTGCTATTGATCACCAATATTCTTATATAAAATTTAAAACTTGAAATTCAAAATCTTTTGTAATTCAGTCACGAATAGGATATTGACAATCTGTGAATGAAATTCATTGTGATGGGTTGAAATGTAATACTCTAAGATTAGTGATTTTTGGAGATTTTTTGGATGCTTAATTTTATGAGTTTATTTTTTGAATAGCACATCATTTAGACTAAAATCTTCAAAATGTTTGGTAAATCACTTTAACATGAAATGAGGCATAATTTTTTCACAAATCATCCTCTTTCTAACGGGATCACACATGCATGAAGCTATCTTGCCATAGAATTTTGTAGTATTTTTTTCCTTGCCAAAAGTGCATGACGGATGAGAAAACGTGGATGAAATTTGTACTTCGTCCACAAAATGGATGGTTGAGTAGTTAGGGGTTAAGTTCACCTCTTGTCCCGGTCATCCATTCGCCTCCACCTGTGACAAAAGGATCAACAAGAGTGGAAAATTCCTCTATACAGCTCAAACTCAAAGAACCCTAGAGGCTACACAATTCTTCAAACTTAAAGAACCTAAGGTAGCTGCACCAATAACTGGGAGGGACTAGTTGTTGAGCTAGAAATACACCAAGAACTGGGAAGCATGGAACCAATATCCTCGTGGCAGGAATGTGACAAAATTCCTTGATTTTTTGGTTCTCTTGCACACGATTTTCATTGCCTCCTATTGTCACTCACTAGTCCACATGGTTCTAGAGCTTGAAAAAATCTTATAAAATCGAATAAAGTCGGAATGATTCGTTTTCTATTTCCTCGACATTCTCTTTGTTTGCCCGGTCTCTGAATATTTTTTCCAAGATTTCTTCACCAAATCCCCAACCACGAGGCTCCAAAAGTCACGATTGTTGGTGCTGCTACTTTAGAGGCTACACAATTCCTCCATGCATCGCAAACTTATTCTCAATCACTTGAACACTGCTGCAATCCCTGCCCACAATCTCGTGCACACTCATTCCAGTAGTATTGGCTTTGGGAATGGCTGACAGTGGGGAATTCACACAACATCAACGACTATTTAAAGTATGGAATCAAGGTTTGACTCCTACAATGTGTACAATAGGAGATTGGTTACTTCCCAATCTAAACTCAGTAGGCTTTATCCTTCTCGACATGCTATTGATGCAAAGGTTTACTGAGAAGGTTCACAACACTGATAGACTTAGAGCGGGTGAGGGCTTTAGAGCATGCCCAGCAACAGTCAAACGCCAATACAGCGAAGGTTTGGGGTAAACATGGCCTCGTAGCAGAAAGAAATCACCAGTCAAACACCAAGATACGTTGATGGTGGCCTTTATTTGAGTTGGGGACGCCATATACTACTCTCTTGGCGCCTTTGATATTCTCACATTAAACAAGGAGTCAACCAATTATCATTCTCCTTGCAAATCCACATGCAGTGACTATTACACTTGCGCTACTTTTATTGGTTCTTTCAACATTTAACAACACTTTTAGAGCTCTTAGAGCAAGCCCAACAGAGCCAGGTCAAATCCTCACCCAACGTCAAGTCAATTTTGGATTCAAATGAGATTTAGGGGGCTTGCCAGCAAGCCACCCCAATAGCACCTTGTTTCATCAAACCAAAAGTATTGATAAATATTGGAAGAACCAATAAAAGCAGCGCAAGTGTAAAAGCCGCTGCATGTGGGTTTGTAGAGAGAATGATAACTGGTTGACTCCTTGTTTAGCGTGAGAATATCAAAGGCGCCAAGAGAGTAGTATATAGTGTCCCAACTCAAATAAAGGCCACTATCAACGTATCTTGGTGTTTGACTAGTGATTCCTTTCTACTGTTGGGGCCATGTTTACCCCCAAACCTCCACTATATTGGCATTTGACTGCTGCATCTGGGGCCATGTTTACCCCAAACCTCCACTATATTGGCGTTTTACTGCTGCATTTGATTGCTGCTGGGCATGCTCTTAGAGGTGCAAACTGGACCTCAGCATGGGCCTGTTAATTTGAAATGGATAGTGTTGAAGAAGACCCATCTGGTCTTGAACAGAATCTTACCGAGGTCAGGAAAGGAAAGAGCTCCAGATAGGGTGGGACCGTGGGAGATAATGCGTCCCAGGGAATGGCTGCACATAACTTAATTCTGCAGGGCTCCTGAGTGCATATGTGGTCAATTACGTACCCTGTATTTAAGAACCTGAAGGAAACACAATAACACCATCAGAAAAGTTGGGCCAGACTATTTTGGTTCCATTTTGACACCAAAGGCCGCATACAAGTCATTTTAATGTCATTTTATCCATACTAGGTTGGTATGGAGGTTGGCACCAAATTATCTTAATTGCATCTCAATGCACCATCATGGCACCATGTTCACATGCTTTGAAGTTCCTGATGACGTGCTTTTTTCACGCAATGTAATAGCCACTTCTCTTTTCTGAAAATGAAAACAAATAAAACAATCGTTATTTGATATTCACATTATATCTTGCAAGCCTTTTGATATTCACCCTATATCTTGCAGGGACAGTTTTAAATGTTTTCACCTTATCTACGGTATGCAAACCTGTGTAGTCTTTCCACAACCAGATTCTTCAGCGATGAACACCCCCTGAGAAGAAAACAGCTGATACATACACACAGCCACTTGTCAACTGATCGCTTCAACAAAGACAAGGAATCCAACTTCACATAAACTAAAGGCATGAGAATCAAAGATTTCCCAGAAAACTAGCCCAGACTGAGTATGCTCTCAAGAATGTCGGGACCAAGCTCTAAACTCCCACTCAATGCTCGTCAAAATGTACTGAACTTATGAATGATTCTCAATGACATTACCAGTTTCACTCCTTGGAAGCTCATCCACTCCAGCCCCTGATTATCCCATGTTGACAGTACCTTATCCAGTAAACTGAACCCTTCGCCACGTGAAGTGAAAATTCCATTGAAGTGAAAAAATAACATAAAATCCCCCACATTAAGGCACATTTTTTGGAGGCCTAAACTCTTGGGTTAAATGTGATAATTCAGTATGCATCAATGTCTTATATGTGACATTGATGCGTACGTTCTATAAACGAATACAACTCCTAAATCATCGGCAAAACTTTTCAATACACCATTTCCTCCATGGGTACCGTCTGCTTGGGTTTTGGTTTCTGGTCTTTGGACTTCTTGTTTCCATTGCTGGGAGACTTCATTGCCGTGAAACCAGGCTTTTCAAAGATAGCGGCCATGTCATACACCATGGCTTCATGAGTCGTCACAGCAACACCCTCGTATGTCCAAGCTTGCAGAACTGCAGTGCCCTTCACACCAATGCCCACCCAGCCCAAACCTGCCACCGCCACGTCCACACTACTCTGCTCCCAGGAGTCTCCCGTGACGGTCACCTTACGTGGTACCCACCGGCCTATCTCAGCAGCTCGCTCCTTGTCCGCTGGTGGCTATTGAAACATGGAACCATTCTTATCAGCTCAAGGACAGCGCCAGAAAAAATGCATACAAAGACTACACGAAACTAGACCAACTAACTCATCCAAAATGCATGTTTCGACAACCAATGGTAACTCATAACTAAGATGGGGTCAAATGTCATTGATCACCAAGAACGTTGCATGTGCTGGTGAAAAAATAAACAAAATTGAACAAAAGAAAAATCACCATATGACATACTCAAAACTACTAAACTATGAGACTCAATTTGAAAAGGATCCAGAGCATGAGTTAGCGGACTCAATTCAGGGGTTAACCTCTAACGGACCAAGGATTCATGGTTTTAAAATGACATTCAAACAACCTTATTGTGAAAAACGTAATTCAGATGGGACCAAATGTTAGGTCAGAAAAGTCAGCGATAGAAAGAGGTGCTGCAAGTGGAAGGGAGAATGAAAACAACAACATTCGAGCAGAATATGGAGTGAAATACCGTCAATCGATCACCCAGGTGCTTCTCGAACAGCTCATCAGCTTTCTCAGACTTGCCCATGTGCAAGGGAAGCTGCGCAGATGCCCACACTGTCACATAGATGCTTTCAGACGGGGCTTCCACCACGTCTAGTCTAAGCAGTCCTCCTACGTGCACCGTACTGCCTACCTGTTTCAGATCCAACATCCCACCACGATAAGCATTGGCATAAGGAAAGTGCTGCAAACTCTAGTGAAGGATCATAAGGTAGAGGATAATAAAACCGTTAGGGACCTGATTTCGTCCCCTGTTACCAACAGCAACTCATCTATTCATACACTTAGGTTGGACTTGCTCGCAAGCAGTGTAAGTATGACTTTGCAAAATGTTCATGGCCACCGATCTTTGAATGGAAATGGGGTTCTTTACTGTCACTTATAGTGGTCTACAGCCTCCCATAGAGATAAAAATCTGATCTCAATAGAGTTTGTGATCACTCCACAGCTCTACAACATACATCTCCCAAAAACCACACTCCATACGTGGCAAGCATTACAGCGAAATTTTTAAATAGTTCTTAGGACTAGATACGACGATAGCTAGCAAAATGATTTTAAGTGAGCATGACAGAGGATGAAATGAGTCCAAATCTCACCTTGGCACGAAAGGTTCTTGGTTTGAGCTCCTTACGCACTTCGACGAGCTTTTGCTCTTCTCGATTGAGCTTGGTGCTAAGCTGGTGCGGGTGGATGAGACCAGGAGTGTCGAAGAGGCGAGCCCTAGCTGGCAAGATACCTTCCACCTTGAGAACCCCAAGTGTGGTCCCGGGGACAGCAGCCTCCGTCAACACAGTCTTCTTCCGCTTCTCTCCTGCAAACTTCGCCAAGGAGTTGATGAGGGACGATTTGCCAGCATTCTGGGCACCGACCACCCAGCAGTCGCCTCTGGGACCCGCAAGCTGCTTGATATGCTCTGCCAATTGCTCCACCCCCCACCCTTTGAATGCACTCACCAGGTGCACGCCCGCAATTCGCGTCACACCCCCGGATTTCGACCTCCGCCGTACCCACTGCTCCAGACGATTGGCAGAGATTTGCTTGGGCAGCAGGTCGACCTTGTTCATGACAACCAACAACCTGGCCAGTGACAATAATAACGCTTTCATTCTTGAACTTAAGATGTGAGAGAATTGTGCTGAAGAAAGATGTCAGAGAATCAGAGATCTTGGATACCCTAATTCTTCCTTGAAATAGCAGTTGGGCACAAGGTGTTCACAGCTCCTTTCAAGAATGTTATGATTCACTCCTTGAGCTTCCATATTGCTAGCATTCTGTCTCAAAATCGTTACCTAACCCCAGAAGGACTAAGGATTCATGGTTTTAAAATGATAAATTCAATCGATCATATTGTGAAAAATATAATTAAGATGGGACCGAATGTTATATCACCGGAATCAGTGAAGAACATTGCATGTGTTGGTCAAAGAAGGTACTACTTTCTTCTTAATTAATTTTTTCGTTGATCGAATGGTTCCAGTTTTGATGTATATGCGCAATTTGCACAACTTTTAGCCAAATGGCCAGAAGAGAACATTCTTGGCTAATCCATCAAAGGAACTTTTGGAGGCAAAAATGGCTATCATTGTTGAATATTCTTCAGGCTGTAGTGATTTTGCTAGTTATGAGAAAACGTGACAGCATCACTGAACCTGGGGGTGTTTCCGGCTTTGCCTTCCTGCCAGGCCGTGCCGAGTTCTTCGTCCGCCTCTGCAAGGACCTCGGCAGCTTTGCGAGGAAACGAGCCATCGAAATCTGAGCCATCGACGACCATCAACACCACAGCTCGTCTGCCATAAGCTTTCTTCAACCGTGCACCGACCACACGCTCGAAGTCGAAATCGGGAAGAAGATTTTCCAAGCTTTCGTCCTTGACCTTTCCATAGTTCCGCAATGTATGACAGCGCGCGCACACCACCACTTTCTCTTCGTCTTCCTCCTCATCGGCTACGACATCGTCTTTCTTCGGCCTGTACTTCCCACCGAGAATCTCAGCCCAGGCATCCTTCCCTGCCTGTCTGCTGCCACCCCCAACCTCATTCCACTCTGTTGCAACGCTCAATCGCGTGTCCATGTCCATATCCTCTTCGTCTTCGTCTTCGTCATCATCAATTGCATCAAAATCCGAATCGTCTAACTCCGCTCTTCCTTCAAACTCCGCATCCATATCCAATTCCTCTTCAACATCTTCCTCTGTTTTTTCCATAAGGGCAGGCATTTTGAAGTAACCGGGTCGGTTTGGATCCTTGTCTTGCATGTACACACCACAACCAGGACAAGCTAACTTTTCCAAGTACTTCTGGCGTCGTCTCTCGTAAGACACATCCGCTGAGCGTGAGTTCATGCATTCTAGGGTTTGGAGCTCTTTACGTCTATCGCCACCCTCTGACCTAGTACTAAAACGAAGCAAGCCAGAAAAGCGGACATTACTTGGAGACGCCCTAAACCTATCAGCCAAGCTGAATGCAGAAGCCACATTTCGTGATTTAATAAAGCAGTACTTCGGGAACTCCTGCTTCACGGGTTGACACAAAGCGTATAACCTAATCGAAGAAGGAGAGACGATACTCCCCTGGGCCCATTGCAATGTCCTCGCAGCGTGGCAGGAGATGCATCCCGAAACCGAACGAGCTAAACAAGCCATCGTTGCTGCCTGAATTCACCACGCTGAATTCATTCCTCCCAGCTGCTGCTCCTCCAGTGCATCGACATTTCACAAAGGTCTCCAAAAATTTGCATACCAGTGCGCCAAAACCTAACTGCCAGTGAAGAAGCCCTGAAGAACTCGAAACCTACACACCTCGTAGATGAGCACCAAACCCTAAACCCTAAGGACGATGAAGACTGGATGTGGATAAGGATGTATCGTGAACGATAATCGTCATCCGAGTGAACAGAACTCCATTAGGAAACTTCAAGGAAGGCAATGAAACATTAACCCCTAAATGTCCTCACCCCTCTCCAAATTTGGCCGTTTTGCAAAAATGCATTATAAAATGCAATTAAGAGGGATATTTTGAACTTGATGTATGAATAAAAGTTGTACATTATAAATTTTAGATTCTATTCATACTATTATATATGCAATGGCTATCACCAATATTTTTGTATAAAATTTGAAACTTGAAATTCAAAATATTTTGTAATTTGATTAATTACAAATAAGATATCAACAATCTGTGAATGAAATTTGTTGTGATAGGTTGAAATGTAATACCCTAAGTGTAGTGATTTTTGGAGATTTTTTGGTTGCTTAATTTTATTAGTTGACTTTCTTGAAGAGTTCATTTAGACTAAAATCTTCGAAATTTTGGTTAATCACTTCAACGTGAAATGAAGCATAAAATTTTCACAAATCATCCCCTTTCTAATTGGATCACACATGCATGAAACTATCTTGCCATAGAAATTTGTAGAATTTTTTTTTCTTTGCAAAAAGTGCATGACGGATGAGAAAAACATAGATGAAATTTGTACATCATTCAAAAAATGAACGGTTGGGCAGTCAAGGGTTAACCCCTAAATGCCTCGGAGGCCAAACTCTGGCTTGTGAATGTAACTCGCTATTGAATTCCAACTGCTACATGGATGATTTTCATCCAATTCTTTTCATGAAGGATTTTTGTTGGTCATGCCACCTTTTCAAATTAAATTCACATCATTCAAGCTATTTTTGGATTTTACATGGGGTCCTAACTACAAAAGAGTCGTTAAAACCATAGCATAATAGAGCAGTGCAATAGAGCATGCTTTTGAAAACTGGATTCAAAAAGAATCTTCACTTCGTTCCACTTTTTTAAGTAATGAAGGAATGTCATTAGTATTCCATGAATTTTGGGACTACCATGTCATTGCCACATAAACTTAGTTTCTAATTGGTAACTAGATTGTGGTCCCATTGCAAAAGGGTGTTGGCTCCCATTGCTCCATTGTGCTATGATGGTTTACAATGTAGTGTATTTTGGATTTTTCTACTTAAACTAAATTTAGGCCATAAAAATGAGTTCCATTGCATTTGAGCTTAACTAATAAAATGAAGCTTACTAAGTCTAGTTTATACTCCACTTTGAATTTTGGGAAAAATCTGAAAATTGAGTGTTTTATTGGAGTTATAAGCTCGAAACACTTGTTTTGTTAAAAGTGCACATGCCATATAAAAAGTGCACATGCTAAAATTTTCTACGTTTGAAAAAAGTGTAGTCATATTTTACCTACAAAGTGCCAAAACTGAATGTACGTTGCATAAAAAAAAAATGTAATGCAAATTTTAGAGGGGGGTGGGTATGTTCCCACCCCCCTCCCTTTAAAATTAAAAAAAATGTAGTGCAAACTTTAGAGGGGGGTGGGTATGTTCCCACCCCCCTCCTT
Source organism: Pohlia nutans (assembly GCA_022496805.1). Classification (NCBI taxonomy): domain Eukaryota; kingdom Viridiplantae; phylum Streptophyta; class Bryopsida; order Bryales; family Mniaceae; genus Pohlia; species Pohlia nutans. The sequence continues at coordinate 4,624,854 of CM040089.1, read as the reverse complement.
AAAATTAAAAAAATGTAGCGCGAAATTTAAAAGGGGGTGGTTTTGTTCCCACCCCCCTTCCCCTTTTTAATAAAAATAAATGCAGTGTGCATACCACTAAAAAATAGTGCACATGGCTATGTGCACTTTTAACGAAACAAGTGTTTCGACATGTATTACCATGTTGTAGGAAAAAATTATGAATTTAGGTACATAGATGATTTTCATTTACTTTAATGTTCTTCATTGTGATTTACACCTTTGGTAAAATAATTGGAATTTTTTAGTACATTTTGTAATTGATATGAATTTTCTTTACAATCATTTCAACAAATCATAGTAATTTCATAATTTCACCAAATTTTATGGAAAATTCATGATTTGTAATAGACACATGGCTTCATCTACTAAAAACATATAATTGAATATTTTTCTTATTTATAGTGGCAAAATTGAGTGTGACATGTAAAGCATGATTCCATAGTCACAGGCCCAAGCATTGAGTGTTAAGGTAAAAGTACCTAATTATCTTTATGAATGGTTTTCATTTTCAAATGTATTTCTATGTTAGTCATTGATCACAGTTTTCAAGATAAAGTGTCACAATTGGGTACTCCTACCTCATGATAGATGAATTTTAAAAACATCACTTGCTCTAATTTTATCATTTAGATAGGCATATATGTTAATTCTTTACATGAGATTATTAACTTTTCAAGCGGAAATTCAACCCAAGCCATTTTATAAATTTTTGACACTTTGATTTTATTTTGTAAATTTTCCAAGTTGAAATTATAGAATAATCTAAAGTTGATATTATATTCCTTTTAATTTGATATCTTTGACACACAAAATGCTTCAACTTCAATGGATTGTCCTAAAAGAGCTTTTCAACTCCATTGGTTGCTATACAGAGTTTGTGGTGATTTTAGAGATAATGAAACATCTTTTTTTGTGCTAGAACTAACTATGCATGAAGATGTTTTTATTAGAGCAACTTACGTTAATCCGTACAGGGCAACCTTGTGTGTGTGAGTTGTGAAAGGGGGAGAAGGGGCACTTCCAAATATTTTATAATGATGTGCAAACAAATAATAAGGTCCAAATAAATCTTTGAAGGTAATTTTTTTAATAATTTAGATTAATATAGGGTGCTTAAAATTGATTACAAGAATGAAAATGAGAATATTACAAATTATAATAAGAATTACTTTTATTTTATAGGATATTTTAAAATACCCTATTATCTCATTGAACATTTAGGGGTTAAAGGATAGAGTTGGCCTTAAAAAAAGGTGATAATAAAATTTCGTTCTACAACTCTTTGAAGGGGTCAAGGTTTTGAAAGAAGAAGAATTGTGTAATGCTAAATTTGGTAACAAGCTTGCAAATTGCATATTTATAGAGTCCTTCACCTTTATTGACATGAAGAATGAAAAATAATGAAGTTTACATGAAGAATACACTAAAACTTACCACATGACCTTCCATTTTTCTGTGTCAGGATAATAGAGACAAAGTTCTAAATTGAATGAGTTCACCAAAATCTATTATAGTTTCCCCTATTGCATTAAATTTTACTACAAGACAATAGTAGAGATATAGAATGTATTTTGGGCATGCCAAACTAAAATATCAAAAGATAGATAGATAGAAAATTTGGCGTGAATAAAAACACTGAATTAGGAATTTTTTCACTTGGCCATATGACAATGCACTTGTCGCCCGTCGAACAAAAATGTACCTTTTCGAAGTTGCAGGGGGGGGGTATAATTTGGTACTCATGGGTTTTACAGGCCAGGAATTGACGAAGTGTTATAGTAGGAATTTTGGGGGTTTCAACTTACTCCAATCATGCAAATTTGGTCACACATACATTAAATGTTGCATTGGTACTTCATTTACTCCAAAACAATGTATTAAGGGGGATGTCAAAAATGGATACAAAGTTATTTGTATTTTCTACCAAAACATCAAATCATTTCAAGCACTCATGCACAATCAACGGAGCACTACACGCTGCGCTATACCATAAGACTATTGCTGCTACGTAATGCAGCTCATAGTACCATGTGTCTCATACGACGTACTAACCCTATTAATATGCATCTAGGTTATTCTGCAAACGTTCGTTGTCCATTTCTTCCAATTGTAGTGCAATATACTCCACCAAATGCGGTTTTGCCTCTGTTGGAATTTTGATCTTCGCCTCCGTCATCTTACCATGCACTCGCAAATTGTTCTCTTGTACAAGTCTACCCCTTGTTCTTATCGGCACGTTTTCCTATGAGACTATAGCCGCGTCTTTGACAACCCATCCGTGTCCCTCACCAGATGGCTCCGAAAATGCTTCTATGCAATTCGTATACCTCGTTCTACTAGATCCCCGCTCATCTTGCATTCCCCGTCCTCTCATAGGCCAATACCACACAACTTTCATCTTTGCAACCCATTTGCCTTGTCCAAACTCCAACATCTTCCCCACATAGAACGGTACGCCAGTTCGCACTTCTACTGGTTCCACAGTGAGGTCCACAAAGTGCCAAACTCTAATATCACTCTTCTGATTGAACAGTGGAAAAGGATCATCAACTCAAATGATGTTGTGGTTGTTGCTCGATCCATAGCAACAACAGTTCTTCTCCTTGGTGCCATTATCACAGCCACTGCTGAAGGTCTCTCCCTCCGAGGACCGAAGTACCTTCGAGCTTTTGGATTTGGCATAGTTGCCATGATTAAACCGACCTCCGTATTCATTGCATTTGTGACATCGTCCCCTTCAACTACTCCATCCCGTTCAGTGACTCCATTTGTATCTCTTCCAGGCTCATCCACCCATAATGGTTTTACCTTCTCATCATCCCTTTTCATATTTGGAAACTGTTTCATATATGATGCCAACCATTTCACTTCGTAAATGGCTTCCAGATTCTTTTCTACATTTTGTAATCTCTCCACACATCTTTCTTTCTATCCAATGAACTCATACAAAGCTCTCAACTCCCTCTCATCCACACCAAACACTTTCACGAGATCAGGCTTCTCCGACACGTTCAGCACAGACCGTAAACACAAATGCCCCTCTGTTGGCTCCCATGCGTCCTTGCTGAAATGCTTGTATTGTACGCGAGGCATGCCATTTTCCATATAAAATCTCATGTGATGTGGGAAGGTTATGCCGGTGAGTGTATCGCCCCCCCCTCCCCTCTCCCGTTAGAAGATGAGGTGTAATAAACGACTTCCAGTCTCACACATTCTCCAAATGTCTTGCGCTCACAAATGCCTTTGTGTATGATGATCCTTTCTCCACCAGTTGGAGAAGCTCTTTCAATGAGTCGATGATCGTCCTCTTCAACGTGTTTGATATGATGCTGAAGTGTTGATCAATATCTTCGTGGGTATGGCTCACTATAAGAAAACAAAGTTGTACCTCCTTAAAGAACCCCAACTCCACAAGTGATGCACACATGACAAACATGAAAATGTTCATGTTCTCACGGGTTGTGTTATCCGCATGAATTCGCAATGTCGGCGCTAATTTGTTCTTCCTCCTCCTCACGTCAGCAATCACATGCATCAATGTCGTAATCACTTGGTTACTGTCGTGTTTGTGATGTACTGTACATTATGAATTTTAGATTCTATTCATACAATTGGATTTGCGATTGCTATCACCAATTATTTTGTATAAAATTTAAAACCTGTAATTCAAAAATATTTTGTAATTCAATTACGAATAAGATATTGATAATCTATGAATGAAATTTGTTGTGATAGGTTGAAATGTAATAATCTAAATGTAGTGATCTCTGAAGAATTTTTGGTTGTTTAATTTTATGAGTTTATTTTTTCAAGAGCATATTTAGACTAAAATCTTCAAAAAAATTGGTGAATCATTGGTACATGAAATGAGGCATAATTTTTTCACAAATCATCCCCCATTACAAAAAAATTCAAGCCTCCAAAAGGCTGCTAACTCAGACAAACTCCCATGAATTTTTTTAAATAATAATAATAATAATATTTTCACAAAAGAATATTAAAAAATCTGACGTAGCACCATTTCGGCCATGTCAGATTGGATTTAAAAAATATTTTTTGTGAAGTTTTTAACATATTTTTGAAGAGTATATATCTTATTATTTAATTATTTTTGCATGGCAATTTGGCTGAGTTTGCAACCTTTTGGAGGCCTGAATTTTTTTGTAATATTTCTAATTAGATCACACATACATAAAATATCTTGCAATAAAATTTTGTAATATTTTCTTTCCTTGCAAAAAGTGCATGAAAACGTGGATGAAACTTGTACATCGCCCAAAAAGTGAACAATTGGTACTTTAGGGGTTAATTAATTAATGCATCACGCATCACACTCTCCCCCTAACAGGTCAGACTACGATATTCACAAAACGAAATATCTGAACCAAACTAAAAAAAACAAAAAAGCACATGATTGTCCCGTTTAACCTAACCCTAATCCTAGGAGGCACGATATTCGTACTACTGTACACGATCATTCCAATATCCTTGCATTACGGCAGGGCGTGCATTCAGAAACCGTAGGTGCTAATAAACCGGCCATGAGAGCACCTCCAAAATCTTCTGCAAATCTTGAATTCGTTCCTCCGTCCGAGTTGATGCTCCAGAGCGTCGACATGTCACGAAGACCTCAAAAAACTCGCAGACCAGTGCGCACTAATACCCGGGACCAAAACCTGCAGCCTTACAGGCAGCAGAGTGAAGTAAGAAAATCCGAACTAAACCTCCAAAGCTTCGAATTGAATCTCAGCTTCGCAGTTACACAGCAACCCGACACCGTCTTCGTGAATGCGCGGTTGTGAGGAGATGAGCGTTAAACCCTAAAAACCCTGTGACTAGATGTGGACGACGATGATAATCGTCAGAGGAACGAACAGAATTTATTCTGGCGGTAAGTTTCCGACTGAACTTCAGTTGTTGCTTATCAGGCACGTAAGGTCATCGAAACGTCGGTTCGTGCTACCGAGTGAACCGACCATGTAAAATTGGAAACTAACTCCATTTGTGGTGCAAAGTTGGGTGCCACACCAAATTTGGGTTCATTTTTACGATCTCTGGGTGAAATTGAAGACATAAGGGAGAAAATCCGTGATTTGAAGATGAGAACCTTATCTTATTGTCAATTTTGGTTCAAATTGTTAATCAATGTTTTTTAACTCCAAAAACATTTGCCAACAACCTAAAAGAGGCTATTTTATTTAAGTCATGGTTTTCTATTTTTGTCTCCGGTTGAATTTAGTTTTTTAAAATGAATCAAAATTTGATGCAGTACCTTTTTTTAGTTTGCTCAAATCTTTTTAATAGGTGTATATTTGGTACCGTCAAAAAGCACTTGAAGAAGAGATGTTGTACAAGGAGAAGTTTTAAGTAATTTCATGTCAAGATGTTAACCCCTAAACGTCCTCACCTATGTCCAGTTTAGGCAGTTTTGCAAAGATGCATTATAAAATGCAATTAATATGAATATTTAGAACTTGATGTATGAATAAAAAGTTATACATTTTTAATTTTAGATTCTATCTATACAGTTAGATCTATGACTACTATCACTAATCTTTTTTTATAAATTTTGAAACATAAAATAAAAAATTACTTCATAATTCAATTACGAATAAGATATTGACAATATGTGGATGAAATTTGTTGTGATGGGTTATAATGTAGTACTTTAGGTGTAGTGATTTTTGGAGATTTTTTGGATGCTTGATTTTAATAGTTTTTTTTTTCATGAACACTTTTAGACCAAAATCTTCAAGATTTTCGGTGAAACACTACAACACAAAATGAGGCATAATTTTTTCAAAAATTATTTCCTTTTCGATCGGATCACACATACATGAAGTTAACTTCCCATAAAAAACTCAGTAAAAAAATCACACCACAAAAAGTGCATGACGGATGAGAAAATACGGATGAAATCTGTACATCAGGCCAAAAACGCCTGGTTGGGCAGTTAGGGGTTAAAGATATAAAATTTCAAGGAATTTTATTTCTAATTTAAAAAATAGAAAATAGCTAATATTGAGCAATCTCAGCCCGGTCAAAAAAAGTCTTAAAAAAGGTGTTATACACAAAGAAATTTTCATACAATTTTAACTTGTAGAGAGGAAGATATCAAACTTCAAAGAAATTTTGGTACTCAAAATTACAAAAATTAGAAAAATAAGCAATGTTATGCATTTTTTTTGTAGGCTTAGAAATCCTTGAGGGAGGGTGTGTGGGCGGCAAACACCATTTCAAATCATACATCAAAAAATAATGAATTTAAAAGAATTCCCGAAAGGTGAAAGGGTTGAAACGTTTGATATTGATGATATCCACTAAGGTGAGTGGGCCAATAACCAACGACGACCATAAACAAACTCTTATAATTACTTTATCAATGACTCTTCAATGTGCAAAAAACCAACAATTATTAAAATAGTTATGACTTTGAAGCACTATTTGGACTCACCCCATTTGTGAGAATTGTGTTTATTCTAAGTCTCTTTATGATCCTTCAAGATATATTCACTGTCGATTTTAGCTCAAGTCTATTATCACATATAGGCAACCTTGACATTGGACTTTGAAAATTCACAACTTATTCAATATAGCTTCAAAAATTATGATTCGAGTAGGGGTAGATTTAGAATCAATTTGTTAATCCATTCAAACTATCTTATTGCACCTTATATTAATATAAATAGGCATAGTGCTTAAAGTTTTAGTTGTGTCATGTTCACCTTAGTAGAAATCTTGTCAAATGTGACCTATCATTAGTGACTAAATGTCCGTTGTGACTTGTCCATTGTGATTGAAATTGTGATTTTGAGTCACTATAGACAAGTTACAACGGACATTTAGTCATTAAAAACATGTCACATTTGACAAGATTTCTACTAGTGATCTCATACTGATATGCATGAATAATTGTAATTTGTAATGTAAAAAAAACATAGCTATGGGGTGATGACAATCACACAAGTATTATAGTGCAATAAATGGAGGTTCAAACAGCATAAGGAGGTTTACCACATGCTACAATAAAAATAAAATTTTATAAACAACAACAAAGGAGATTTTGCACATGCAACAATAAAGAAAATAAATTGCAAGAACTACAACAAAGGTAATCATGCACAAACTATAAAAACAAACAACAATAAAAATGATTTGATATAAATTGAGCCATTAAAGTTGTGACAATGATACATGACATATAAGTAAAAATAATAACATGTGGAGAATGAACATGTGCTGTGGTTGGAGCGTCTACCAAGTGACAAAAAATTTCACTCGAGTTATGCATGACCTCATCTTAGTTTGAATTTTTGTTTTCAATTCAAACACTCAAGTGTAAAATTGCCACTCTTGAATGAAACACTATTCTTATCAAACATCCTAAAATAAAATAAAATTCTACTTATACATTAGAAGAAAGTGTTTTTTTGGTGTATTCATGTATTCATGTGATTACCAAGACAATTCTATATGAAATTAATGTTTACTTTTAGTCTTTTTACTTTAATATAAAAGACGTTCTATATTATAAGGAGACGTTTACCAATAGTAATATAATTTATAAAAGTAAAATACCCCACATAAAATTTATGTTTATTTTTATTTTTGATAATTTATACTCTTGAAAAGTCTACTTAGACAAATCTCAAACAACTATATCCTGGTATCAATGCAAACGCACGCCGGTGGCCGACATGTTGAGCCTACTAGCACACTAAATTGAATAAATGGATACGTATTACCGGTAGTGCCATTTTGTCAATTATCAATAAGGGTGGGAACAGCGCCGGGGGAACGGGGGAACGGGTCGGGGAACGGCTCGCATGAGGGGTTTGGTCAGGCGTCGCTATAAAGCAGGGGGCGCATCGCCGTCCTCCGTCTCAGCAGTGGTGTTGTTCTTGTGGTGTGTCTCGGGATTTGGTTTCAAGCGAGTCGTGGGGAAGGATCTAATCGGTAGACGAGCGTCCGTGGGGCACAGGGGCAGGCAGGCAGGCAAAACCGCAGGCGGGCTGGCTGGTTGTTTGTCTAATTGCGTGCAATTTACTCTTCAGCCACAGCTATTTTCGTCACCAAGTCTCTGTGACAATTGCGCCGGCGGCAAGGAAAGCAATTGTCACAGGCCATAATTGGAAACAACCCCCACGTTGCTCGCTAGCGTCGGTCGTTGCAAACGGAAGGAACTGCCCTGCGTACGGGAGGACGAGTGAGGGTTTCTTTCTCCTTCTGCTCTTGCAATTTGGTGCCTGGTGGTGGTGGGAAAATTGGTTGCCATGTGATGGCTGACAACGGATGAGTTTTGACTCGATCTTGCGTCGGCTATCCAGGTTGCCGGGGGTTGCCGGGGTGGTTGGGGTTTCCTTGAGAGTTGCATGAGTACGTTGCGGTCGTCTTCTTTCATGCCTTTGATCGTCGACTCATGGAGGAATATTCCATTGCGCACCTCTGGCGGTCATTGCGTGATCGTAGTAAGTCAGAAAAAAGAATACTGTATCTGGATGCGTCGCGTCGTAGGGGCTGGCTATTGTTCTGTTTGATCGCAATTGTGATGTGATATCGTTGCCTAGCTTGATGGAAATTGGTTGCAGGTATGGCGGATGCGGCGTAATTAATTAATTACCCTGTCGGTGAGTTGTGCGATGGCTGACGGTTAGTTGATGTTCTGCAGGCGCGATGGAGAAGGAGACCAAGGAATGGGGTAATAAGGAGCAGCGTGCGACCTTGAACACGTTGAAGGTCATGTTTCCTCAGGTGAGAAAGCTTTGTTGTTTGTTGCTCTTTTGTTTGATTGTGCATTGACCTACCTAGGGTTAGTCTTCTTTATTTGTGAGTATTCTAGGGTTTGTTTGCAAGGGGGAGGGTTGATGTGTGGCGTTTTCCGTTTTAGGTCGGTGAATTGTAATGTTTTTCTTTTTAATTTCGTAAAGCGAGGTCACTGTCCAGGAAAGCCGGTCTGTCTGACTGGCGCGTTTCGATGATTTTTGCGGTTTGCCAGGGGGAGGGTTGATGTGTGGCGTTTTCCGTCTTAGGTCGGTGAATTGTAATGCTTTTCTTTTTAATTTCGTAAGCGAGATCACTGTCCAGGAATTCGAACTGTGTGGCGTTTTCCGTCTCAGGGCGGTGAATTGTACTGTCTTTCTTTTTAATTACGTAAGCGAGGTCACTGTCCAGGAATTCGCTCGGATGAACTCGCAAGTAAAGTCGGTCTGGCGTTTCGATGCGGTTTGATGCTCAAGTAGTGATGGTGGAAATTCTGTATGTAGTTAGTGTCCAGCAATGTTGGAGTAATTTTTGCTCTTGGAACTTCTGCTGGTTGTTGCGACGATGATATAACCAATGCATTTGCATGTGCAGGTGGACATCCGCATACTGAAGGGGACTGTGCTTGAAAGCAATGAAATCGATGCAGCTGTGGAGTTCATCCTTACTGAAGTACTTGAGCAACCTTCGACTGGAAAGGTTGATGAGCGACTTGCGAAAGAACTCATTTCTGGATCCTCCAGGTCGGCCGTCGCTGGTGGATCGGGTGTGCAGACCTCCGCGGCTATGAATAACAAACGCTCTGCTGAGTTTAAGAATGTTAAGAAGCGAGACCCGAACCCATTCGATCTTATCGGTGATATGTTCAATGTCGGTGGATCTTCTGTTGAGAGCGGAAACAACTTTGTTGGTCAATCACCTTTGATTGATTTGTACGGTCCTACGGCAGTGCGGTCAGACAAAGCAGTCGAGGGTTCGAAATCGCCTGCTTCAGAATCATTACCCATCGATATACCAATTGGTAATGCCAGGACGACCGAGCAGGCGCAGGAGCAGGAGTCATTCACTTATGATAACGCGCTCAAGTCACCTTGTAAGAAGCTTCTCCTCTTGAGAAACTGATCATCGTAATTTATGTTTTTTCGTGTTGCAATCCTGTGAAAATTTGAAAAATACGACAGTTTTATGTTAATCTGATGTGTACTTTGTTTTTTGGAAGATTGTTGTGAAGTAATCGGCTTGTTTTCTGTTATTCAGATACTGTACTGTCAGAATCATTGACCGAAAGTGAACCAGATACATTGGTTTGTCATCAAGATAGCGGTCGGACTCAGATAGTCACTGGAGTTTGTACTCTTTCTGAATTTCTGAAAGAGAACAATCTTAGTGTTGAGAACGATCTTGCTCAACCACGTGCTGAAGTTGAAGTTAAGGACGAGTCTACATACTTGGCAGAATCTCTTTACGGGAGTGTTATGGATGTTACAACTGAAGCCGATTATGCAGTGGCTGATGTTGGGGCTAGTAGATTGGAAGACTTGCAGAGCGATGAGGAAAAACCGCTGGAAAAACACATTCGTAATAAAGGCAGCAGATGGGCCTATGACAGCGACTATTCAGATGACTATTCAGATATGCAGGACTCCAAGAGCTCACTATTGGCCGTGCCTTCTGGACAGTTTGATGAAATGTCGAGATATCCAGGTGAAGGCAGCAGGTTGATGGAGTCTTCAGTTCTGGAAGAGACGTATGATGGATTGTTCACCACCAGTGCCGATAGTCTGATGAATGGGTCTTCACAGGTGCTTGGTGTTGATGCCCTTGACGAATTGGTGCATGGCGCAAAGTCTGACAAGGTTTGTTTGTCTCTAAAATGCCTTCTTTTTGACTATTGACACATACTCTGGGTCAAGAAGTTCTTGGCATTCTGTATGAAATTATTTTTACAGCCCCTCAATTTTTTTGATGGAATCTTTACAAGTGCACTCCTTGATATTTTTATATGGAATCTTTTATTTAGATAGTTTTGATTCAAATAAATACAGTGGATCATTACAGGTATATCATCACTTTATGAGTTGTGTTTCTGGGACGTTGGCACAGGAGTAAAATGGTTAAAGTGAAGGGGACGTACCTCTTTGATCAGGGTTGAATTCAATTTGTTTGACTGTCCTGCAGATGTTTTTTCAGATCTCGATGAGTATGTAGTAACAGTATTCATTGCTGTTGTGTTGGTCCAGGATGCATTGGTAGCAGTGATTGAAGAGATGCGAGCAATGAGATCCACAGTTGAACAAGCTGAAGCAGCTGCACAACAGGCGAAGAATGATGCAATGAATGGTGGGCTGGATCTGCTTGCTGAAGTGAAAGAGATGCAAGCTATGCTGGTGCGAGCTCGTGAAGTTAATGAGATGGTATGGTTATCGTGTTTCTTTTTCAGCATTAGATTCCAGACAATACAACTATCTGTTTAGCCTTCTTGAAGTTCTAAGGTTGTTGTGATGTTGTATGCCATTCTGTGACAAGTTACCACAGAATTTTTCTGTGGATGACCTTGCTATCCTGTATTGTTTTCTGCTTTAACGTAATACATATCTTCCATGCTACACCAGAGTGAGATATAATATAGTGTAGCAAAGCATCCCTGCCTTGAGTTGCTAGAGTTTCTGTGATTATGTTGATACTGATGGTTTTGATTGATCTGTAGCATGCTGGCGAAGTGTACGGGGAAAAAGCTGTGCTTGAAACTGAATCTCTAGAGCTCCAGCGTCGACTTGCTCAACTGAAGGCAGAGAGAGAGAAGGCCTTTCTGGCTGTTGAAGAGGTATATGATCTTTGTAGTTTTTGTGCCTTTGTGGTAGATAGTGCATTTCGATTCTTTGTGCAGCTCTCATAGGATATTATCGATGCAGTGTTCAATTATTTATATGCTTTTCTTTGTTCTATCTTTTGCATTTTGAAACGCTTGTTGTCTTCTGTGCATGTATCTACAAGTTGCTCAGAAAGTTGTTGGTGTTGTAGGAAAGAATTTGAAAACTTCTGATATTTTTGTGTGAATTTCTGTGGGTAAACTAGATGCGAGCAACTCTCCAAGCACGTATTGACCGTGCAAATGCGGAAAGAGAGGCTGCAGAGATGGAGAAACGTCTGAAAGAAGAAAGTGCACGATCAATGCTTGCTATAGAACAAGACCAGATGGCTAAGGTTGCTCAAGAGTCGCGAGATCTTGATGCCGAAGAGGAGGCTTGCACCAAGGTAGGAAAAACCGTTTTTTTTTCATGATGAAAAAAAGTTAGAATTGGCATAAAAAAAGCACATGTTGAAAGGCATAATTTACTCTTTTATTCCATCAACTAACATATTTATCCTGTTGCTGCAGTTGCGGGATTTCCTGATCAACCGGGGCAGCGTTGTGGACTCATTACAGTAAGTATTAGTTTTAAAGGTGGTCGCATGTATTGAAATTGTTGAAATTATCTAAATAGATTAAATTATTTAGTTTTGAGGATTGTCGCATAGATTGCAAGTAGATCCCAGTATTTGAACTAAAGTCGAATGTGTTTGGATTATATTGGATCTGTGTCACGTTAATCCTAGCTTCACTAAATGCATTTGTTAACCTGAAAGTTGGATGGCATGATATAGGGGTGAGATGGCAATTATATCCGAAGATGTGGAAGTTGTAAAGAAGCAATTGGACCAAGGCATTCTGTTTGGGGAAAACAGCTTCCTGCAGATGCTGGGCTCTCGGTCTCTTAGCAACTCCGTTATGTCTGGGAGAGATGGCAGTGCAAAATTGGATGACACTCAACTTGTTGCTCTGAGCCAATCAGGCAGCAGCTATCAAAGTGCTACCCGAGCTGGAGAAGTTGGGGGCAACATGGAGGATCTATCGAACTCAGAACTCGTCGAAGCAGTCTCCAGGATTTCCCTCACTAATGGTGGAAGAGATGCTGAAGAGTCTCAAAGGACTGGATCTGCGCAGTCCAATACTGATTCAGGTGATGATGAAGGCTGGCATTTTCTTGAAACGTCATCTGCCCGGAGCAACAAAAGCCCCAGCGCTTCTCCAAATTCAGTGAAACGGATCCGCTCAGTCTAGTACTGACCTGGGTGATGGTAGAGGCGGGCATTTTTTTGAAGCGTCATCAGTGAAATGGAGCAAGGTTGAGGCTTTTGCAGCTTCATCTAGCCAGGGTTGAAATGCTTTGCCCTGTCACCAAGGAGTTGAGAGTTATTTAACTCTGGATTTCTTCTTTTTAAAGTATTCTTGTAGATATTCTTGTAGTTCCAATAGCAGAAACTCATGCTACCAACAGAGCTGCGGCATGCTAACGGCATGTAGGTTAACATTGCAACTGCATGTTGGTGTAGCCACTTTTTTCTGCATTTTGTTTATATATTTTGGCCTCATGGGAGATTTTAGTTGCAGGTTTCTTTCATGTTCCTACAGTATGACACTATGGCAGTTGTAACTGCCAAAATTTTAAATGTATAGAATACATTTTAAATGTACATTCAGGCGCTCAGATATGATCTACTGTTCCAAAAGTTCGGAAGCTCTCATAACTATATTTATGAGGTTTTATAAGACATGCATGATCATTATCAATGAAAGTAGAGAAAACCGAAAAGAAGAGAGGTTGCAACAGGAGTCAAACATGAGTCTTGGCACTAAAAATATGATCCACTGTCACATATTCTCAGTGAATAGTAACTTGGTCTCCAATTAAATAGCAAATGAGGGTTGGGGGAACGTGTTCGCAATTGAGGGTCCCGCAGCCAAGACATTGTCAGGTGCTTGTTTTAGAGTATTTAGAAACTCAACTTAGTCTCAGTTTTGCACATATTCTCTGCTCAACACGAGTTTTGAGCTGAGTTTCCTCTTTGAGAGCTTCTTTTCGGTTAACTCTAGTATATCATGGTTATCTTGATGTGGGGATTTTGGGAATAAGGTAGGGACATCTATTCCCGTGACTTTAAGCTGATTATCATACTTCTGAATGAGCAGTATGAAAAGCGATTATACCAGGGGAAAGGCAATTAGATATTAATGTAGAATGTATCGACGAAGTCATGTTATTCTAAAATTTGTGTACGTTCTCGATAATCAAAGCCAAAAATTGGTTTGCACATTTGACTGTGTCTAAATGGCCCTGATTCCGTGACTTGAAGAAATGCTTGTGACTTGGAGAAACACCCTAAATATGTTCTCAAGCCACAACCACCCATGATCAGAAACACTCGGATTCAGGTGTCCTGTATGTAGACGGGAATAGGTGTCCCTACCTTACAAGGTTTCCTTTATGTAAATTTTCCATCAAAGTCTAAGTGAAGCATTAGTGTCGATGTGCAGGAAGTGATCGTGATTTCCATTTTCATCTCAGTATGATCCCTAGTATTCCCTACCCAGTTTTGGTGGTGAGCTTCTTACCCTTGAGTTGTTGGGGATGGAGATCTGATTGTTGAGGTAATATGCCCTATTTGTGTTGCGTCTGGAGATCTGATTATAAAAATTATATACCTTGTCGTAAAAATATGATTTCACTTGTTATGATTGTGTTTTAATTCAACACATATGATTTTTTTTGAAAAGTTCCATCGCCTTGGTAAGGTATCAGATCAGAAATTGTGACACAAATAGGGCACATTACCTTAGTGAGCTTCTTACAGTGGAGTTTTTGGGGATGGAGATCATTTCCCTTTGTTCATAATTACCACAAGTTCTATATTAAATGTGTTTAACCCAAAATGGTCACATGATTTGGATAATTTTCTACATTGGTGTGACAAATTGATTCATCTTCTGCCATTTTTTCCACCTACAATGGTCACTGACACCCCATTCCCATATTCCTTTTTTTTTTTTGAGTCCATATTCCTTTCAAAGTGGTAGTGAAAAAATAAGTTAGTGGCATAAAACGGGGTTTTGGTAAGTGTCACAAATAGTCGCATGCCATGAATAGGGTGCACTACCTAACTCTGTTTGAGAATGCTTGTTCAACATCCCAAACGGTCAAAAGTAGTGCTACCATATATTTAGGATCAAAAGTGGCAGTTCTATATATGTAGGAGTTCAAAAGGAGTTCAAATAAATCGTTTAACCCCTAAAAGCCCAAGCTAAAAAATTGACTCTACATCCTCGTAGCCAAATACCATTACCAATTGCAATCACGCCTTTTTAACCCCTAAAAGCCCAAAGGGTATTGGACAAAACATATATGTGTTATAATATGTGCCTTCCATATGTTTGATGAAGTTTGGTTCAATAGACAAAATGTAGAGTATCATCTCTACAAATTATCCATACAGTCAAACTTCCAAAAATAACCTTAGATCATTTTTTAATGAATTTAAAAGCATTAACCTTTGAAAATTTGTATAAATTATAATTTTCAATTTTAGAGTTCAAAATTTAGTATGAATTAAAGTTGGGCTATCTATTGTAAACTTCAAAAAAGTAAAAGAAATGATGGAGGGATCATCATTACTTTCCCCACATAGCAAATTTTATAACACTAAGACAATGTTGAGATGATCTACACTAAGGTAGGAGCACCCAATTCCGACAGTGTACCCAATGCCGATAATTTCTAGACACGGAATTCATTTTAGAACGCAAATCTAAGCACATCATAGAGCCTTTATTGTTTGTTGACAAAAATGATAAGCTATCTATGGTATACCTAGATTTCCGTTCTAGAATGACTACTGTGTGTAGAAATTATCGGGATTGGGTACACTGTTGGAATTGGGTGCGCCTACCTTAAGACAATGTCGAGACAATGTTGAGATGATCTACTCTACAATGTTGAGATGATAACCTTTGAAAAATTCTCCCGGGTGGAGTTTAACTCGGATTGCCATAATTCAAATTGGGTTGGAAAGTAGACTTGATGTAGTATTTTAAAATATTTTATTTTTTTTCAAAAAAAATATTTTTTTGTTCCGGGCAGCCCGTTAAATTCGGGCAGCGACCAGAAAATGGTCGTTTGAGCGCTTAGGGGTTAAGAAGTTTCAAGGAAGGTAAAACTAATCAGAAGGATGAAATCATATCTTACATTTTTGAACTATAGAATTATGATTTGAAAGTTACTAAAAATAACTATTAGCTTTCAAAGATTAAATCCTTGGTGTCCTAAATTAAAAATGAAAAGTACATTTTTAAACTTCAATATTTAATAATAAAAACCTTCTAAATTCATCTATACCATCCGATATTGTAGAGTTATTTTGTTTTATTTTGTTTTGTTTTTCTATTGGTACAAGAAATGGTCCTCAAAATTTTTCAAATGATTCCTTTGAAGTCTTAGAGATATGAAAATATACTCATTTGTTCATTTAGGCATTTAGGAGTTAATTCCTAAGTGGTCAAAATTGATTTGTTCTCATTACTACAAGAGTTAAAATAAATCGCTTAAAAAGCTCTAAGGAAGGTAAAAATATATGTAGAGTTGTCAAACTTTTATTTTGAAGGCTTTAGTATCCTTGAGGAATTATAAATGTGTAATCTAGTAAATAAAATTTGCATGTAAAATTGAAAGGCATTTTCAAATTGAAAAATTCATTTAAAATGGCTTTTTGAGTTTTAGGAAGTCAATAAATTGTTTACAAGATTGTAAGGTTTTTTAGGCATTGCAAGTGGCATGAAGTTAAAGATGGTTATGGTAAACTCCTACAATTATAACAAGGGAATGTGGGCATTTGTATGGTACGGTCCACTAGAGTTCTTGTCCCTGTGCACTCTTTTGAGGATTTTGAGAATTTGAAAAATCCATGCCGGAGAGAGAATTTTTTTTTTTGAAATCTAAAGTGGTAGGATGAACCGTACCGATTAAGAACAAATTTTTGATAGAAAATTAAAAATTTGGCATTATATTTTAATGGAGAATGAAACAAAGGGTAAACTAGTGCATTGTCACAGTGCATAAAATGCACCCTAGATTCTAAAAGAGAAGGAGAACAGAGGGTTGTGGATGGAATTTTGAGTTATGATTTTTTCCAGTGTTCAAGTATGTGAAGAAAAATATCTTCCATATTTTCAATTTATTTTTGAAATGATTAAAGTTTCAAATTTTTAAATGTGTTGTTTTTGTGAGGGATGAATTGTTTCTCTATTTAGATTTTTTTTGATGGATTTTATTTTGAACGTACTTGAGAATGAAATTATGCAAGTTGGATTATTTTTAGATTTTTAAATATAGAATCTAACATGAACTATAATTACATTCAAAATTTGATCATAAATTGTTAAAACTATTATTAAAAAGGGAGTTTTGATATTCAAAATCTTCAACACAAAATCATTTTAACATTCTAAAATTTAATTTTTTGGATAATATGTATATAAATCTAGAAATTGGTTCACTCATTTTTCATTGACTCATTAGAGTTATCCGCAAAGTCCTTCAAAGTTTGAAGAAGATACCTAGAATTTTGCTATTATATAATTTTATTTGGTTACTCCAAATAGTTAAAAGGAATGAAAGAGCTTGGTGGTCTATGATTATTAGGTGTGTAAGAGCTTGGTGGCCTTCAAAGTCATGTGAAATTTTTTTGGGCACCAAAAGAGGAGCTCAAAAAAGTTTCATATGACTTTGAAGACTACCAAGCTCTTACACACCTAATAATTGTAGACCACCAAGCTCTTCCATACCTTTTAACTCTTTGGAGTAACCAAATAAAATTATATAATAGCAAAATTCTAGGTATCTCTTTCAAAGTTTGAAGGACTTTGTGGATAACTCTATTGCTACATAATTTTCAAATTGGTTTGAAAGTTAGCTCTTTAAACAAAATGTTGAAAGTGCACAAATGTGCACCAAAATGTAGTTAGTTCATCAAGAGGAGTTAGTGGAGGTACTATACAAACGCCCTTCTATGCTTTCTCTAAATATAGCATTATGTGAGCAAGATTTTGACAAAAGCAAAATCTCACAAAAAATACTAAAGGGGATTTCATTAAACCTTAAAATATTAGATTGTTTGATACAAATTATGCTTGTTGATTATGCATGATGTTCCATTTTTTAATTGGAATTGGGCTTTGTTCTTTGGAAGGATATGAAGGTCGTTAGAGGAAGAAGGATTTTTGGAGATTTGTGAGAAGTTTGGCATGTTATTCTCTCATCCAATTGTTCTTATCTTGTATATCTAAATTGTTGAACATTTGAAAAGTTTAATGTCATCATTTGTATATGGACTTTTACATGTAAATCTCATCCAATTCTATAGTTGACAAAAAGTAACAGTTGACAAATGTTATATAATGCAGGTTTGAATCATTTTGGAGCAATTGCAATTCATACATTTAGAAATTAAATTTTGTTGAAAGGATATACATTAAATGTTTTGCAAATATGTGACATAAATTGCAAAATTTAATATGGTGTTTGGTAAAATAAAAGTTTGTACATGTCATTATTCTTAGTTTTATTAAGTAAAGATGGGACAAGAAAAAATCATTAGTAAGGGGGAAAAATTTAGGTGGAAACTTCATTTTGAATATTTTTTTAACTTGACCTTCAATTTTAAAGCATGATTGGAAAAGCCACTTCATATCCTACATCATTGTACACTAAAACTATGTTTTAGAATTTACTGTGATTGATTATTAACTTCCAAAGTATTTTTTCAATATTTTATTTGAGCATTTATGGATTAGGAGTTTGGAATTGAGTGGATTTTAGCGACCATTTTGTTGTGGTTGCCCTTCAAAGTTCAACATGTTAGGGTCAAAATAGATACTACTAAGGTGAATGATATTAAACATAATTATCAAGGATATAGTATTAGGAAAAATGTTGGTACCAAATACTCCCTGTGTTTCAAAACAAGAGTCCACTTCAAACGTATGTATTTTTCTTAACGTTTTGTTGCATAAAAAAATAGTCGTCTCACTACTCGAAAAATGGTCTATCTTTCATAGTAATATGTATTTTCTGTGTCACTCTTATTTTCCACCCGTTTGAAGTGGATAGGGCTCACATTTGAAGTATAAAACATAGGAATAATAATAATAAATAAATTAAAATTGCCAAAAACTAGGACTCTTATTTTGTAACGGAGTGAGTAGCTTTGTTTCAAATAGTATGGACCATACTATCTGTAAGCATTTGCATTTAAAAATTAATGTGAATTACAATATTTCTCAAATCAGTAATAATTTTAGTAACAAATAATTGTTCTTACCAAATATGTACTACATTTTTTTTTTCCAATTCCAAAATTAATATGTATTGTAAAATCATTTATGTTGGTTTATTATTATTTTGCTGATTATTCAAATTGTAAACAAGCGATTAGTCACGTAGTCTCTATGTTAGTATTTACCCTAGATTTACTTTTACACTTTGTTTGTACTGTTCAGCTATATAACTCCTTGAAAACAAAGCGTTTCGTAGAGACAATAAACTAAGATTTCTTAACCCTTTAGTGCCTAGGTAACCAGTAAGTGGTCACTAGATCACCAAAAAATGAAATGTTGTAAAATCTGTGAACTATCTTAGTTCGGTGTCTGAAGTTCAGAAGTGTAACTTTTGATTATGCAGATGATGCAAAAAGAAATTTTGAAATCTGACTTTCTTAGATATCCAAATACCTATGTTCAAAACACCAAAATACTGCAAATACCTCAAAATACAGCAAATACTTACAAATACAACACACGTACTATGTGGTATTTCTTGTGTTTGCAAGTTTGTTATCTTGTATTTTTTTTTGGATTGTGTTCCCTTGTTCATGTTCCATCAATGTATGTATTCCGATCTTGATCAATGTACCAAATCCTTTCTTATTTTAACGTATAAATTTTGTCTTAAACCGTACATAGATAAGTCACTCTCACTTATAAAATTTACAATAATTATGTGTGAGTCAGTTCTTGACATGAAAGATTGCAATGGAAAGGTGTTGACATAGGTCATTGCTGAACTGCTTCACTTTCATTTTTGAAAATTTAACCAAAATTCTATTAACTTTGAAGTCACACACCCCTCAAAATCTCATTTTTGAGTGTGCATTATACGGTTCAAAGACATATTATAATCTTCCAATCCAACGGTCTGATCTGACCAAGATTTAACCGAAATTTGTTTCATTAAGCTATGCTTATATTGATACGGTTGAATACTATTGATAGCATTCCTAATTTCAAGAGAGAAAGTTAAAAAAAAATATCACCCAAAAAACTGCGGTTTCTCCATAACCACCCTAGGCACTAAAGGGTTAAAGTACGATAGCTGCTTTTAGTCTGTTTCAACAAATGTGGATGCTCAGTTAAGTTCAAATTGTGATATGTGGCAGGTTTTCCATGTTGTAATAAGTGGCAATAATACATGGTCCACACTAATTTTGAGAAATTTTAAATTTAACATGTTTCACTCTATTTATTAACTTCTAAATCCCCACAACTCTCTCCAAATTTGGAGAATTGCAAAGATGCATTATAAAATGTAACTAGGAGGTATATTTTACAAGTTGATGTATGAATAAAAGTTGTACATTATGAATTTTCGATTCTATCCATGCAGTTAGATCTATGATTACTATCAACAATATTTTTGCATAAAATTTGAAACTTAAAATTCAAAATTCTTTTGTAATTCAATTATGAATAAGATATTGACAATATGTGGATGAAATTTGATGTGATTGGTTGAAATGTAATACTCTAAATGTAGTGATTTTGGGAAATTTTTTGGTTCCTTAATTTTATGAGTTGACTTTTTCAAGAGCACTTTTGAACTATTTTGAACTAAGATCTTAAATATTTTTGATGAATCATTGCAACATGAAATGAGGCATAAATTTTCACAAATCATCTCCTTTCTAATTGGTTCACACATGCATGAAGCTAACTTCCCATAGAAACTTTTAATATAAAATCCACACTGCAAAAGTGCATGACGGATGAGAAAATGTGGATGAAACCTATACATTGTTCAAAAAATGAATGCCTAGGCAGTTAAGGGTTAATCACATCATTCCTAAGTTCACACTTTTTGAAATGAAAAAATTATTGAACAACTTCTACAAGATTTTTAACATGTTTTATAATTTCCCAAAAATTTCAACAATTAACAAAAAAATAAATATATAAGTAAAAATAAAAATCTTACTTGTTGGAGATATTCTGTCAGTGTTGGTTTGAGGCAAGGAAAACTGTTTGCACTTATTTTTGAACTAGAGCTCCTTCTACGTCTTTGCAAAAGCTTAACTCTTCAGTAAAATGTTATAAAAGTTTTCTCTTCTCGGTTTGTTTTTTATGCTATCACTCCCAACTCATTTTTGAAGAAGGTGTTTGGCATGTGCTTGTGCATTAGTTGTCTAATAATAAACATTGATACACTATAAGAGAAGCTACACTATTTATTTTATATGTTATGCGTGCCTAAACTTATTTACACAAGGCTATAGCATTATTGCCAAAACCAACTTACTTTGAATACCAACTCAGATTTGAAGTCGATGATCGTTTTAAAATAAGAGTCAATTAAGATACAAGGAAAACAACCATATACAATCTGGGGGGAACTTTAGGGGTTAATTTTCTAAAGAAAAAATTGTAGTCTTAATCTGGTTTTTTTTAAAATTTAAAATTAGAGGTTAAAATCTTACCATGAAACAATAAATTCTTCATTCATTCATTAAATGTCTTGATCAAAGAAAAAATTGGTCTATGCCAATTGATTAATTTTTTAATTGCAATAATTTTATTTTACTATGTGTCACATAGGCATTAGTTGTAACCTACAAAATTGTCTAGGTGTCACCAACATAATTAAATTATTCTCCATGGATTCTATGAACATGCTATGTAGATCATTAGGTACAGTACTAGAAATTTTCTCCTACTATTGTTTATCAATGAAACTATTTTGTCAAGAAAATTGACTACAAAAAGTAATTCTCATCAACATTGTGTTATGAGATTCCAATCATTAAGTGAAAGAATGTCATACGCACATTTGTACCAAATATTTAACTTTTCAAAAAAACAAAGTTCTTTAGATGCAATATTTAACAAATATTTTTCAGGATTCCCTTTTACCCATTGGAAAATTTTATATATATATATATATATATATATATGTATGTATGTATATATGTATGTATATATGTGTGCATATATATAAATATAACCTGTAAAAGAATTGGCATTTATTTCTAGAAATGTTTCCTGCTAACCTTATCCACTACAACAATAAAAGTGGTAACAAAAATCTCAAGAGATAGAATCAAAAATTTCTTTGCCATTCAAAAGAAGGAAGTTCACCAACATCTTGGGGAACATATTGTGATGCAACCGAAATAATGTTGTCGCTCCTTGACCACTATCACCACAACGTATTGAAGTATCACTATATCGTGCTCATATTTTGTGGCTCTCTCACTTGCTCTGAATATGCATTCTGAATTTCATTCACTTTTCAAAGTCTTGAGAAAATTCAGTGGTTGGGTAGGCATACTCTAAGAGCACCTTCAGTTGAACATGCAAACATGCACAATAATGGAATAATATTGGTATAAACTCGAAATGAGGGCTAAATGTAATTGACATATATACTTGTACTTTCTTGGCCTCTGCAAAACAATCCTTTGATCTGCCAATTTTTGTCTCTATGCAAAGAACTTAAAATTCTTTGCTATTTTTGACGGCTAACAATTAGCATACGCTATTTGTGATTTAGTTCAAATTTCATTTTCATTTCAAACACAAAAAGAATGAAAATCTAAGAATAAATTATGCTATAATAACTTCATATTTCCTTTTCCCATCAAATGAGTTGTTGAATTGGATTGTGTTTACAGGCAAGAGCACACTAATATGAAGGCCTTGAACTAATTGTGCATTTTACACGTGCACTAGTTTGGATTTGGAAAATATAATTTTTGTGATAATAAATTCATAAAGATTGATTTTTTCAATTGGATTTGACATTTACAATTGATATTTTGTATTTATTATTATTATTATTATTATTATTATTATTATTATTATTATTATTAAATTACATTTAATTTATATTTTCTGTGAAAAATCAAACTACTTCAGGTATGGAACAGTTTTTTAATCATATCATTAATATCGCAGATTATCAAAGAAATATGCCTTGCAAACTCATTCAATTTGAAAATTAGTGTTAGTTTATGTTATTAGTGGAAAATGCAGCAATTCGTGGCTTTTAAGTTGATGAATATGTTTTCTATTATTAAATTGACAGAAAAAAATTGTGGGTCTTGTGCAATTTTTTATTTTTATTTTTTTTTAATTTTTTTAATTTTTTTAAATTTTTTTTAAATTTTTATTTTTGATTTAAAGCTTCTGGCAGCTGCTTCTAAGTAGTTGCCAAAAGCTTTAAATTGCCCGGAAGAAAAAAAGAAGAAAAAGAAAAAGAAAAAGAAAAAAAAAAAAAAGAACAAACGAACAATCAAATACTGGTCTTGTGTCTATTTTGAAGAGGATTTCATTTAATTTCAACACTATGTAAATTTTTTCTTATAAGATAGAATGTCCTCAAATCACAAATCTAAATTGTTGTGCTTAAAAAGAAAAAGAATGTCGACCTATGAATTAATTTATTTTGTTGATAGACAAATAAAATTCATGAATAAAATTTAAAAACGATATTAAAAAAAATGTAATTTATATGAATTTTGAAAGTTAAAAGATAGTCATATCTTATTTGAGACATGGAGGTTGTGCTTTTTAAAACAAAAAAATATCATGAATTGCATTCTAGAAGTGCCTAATTTCGTCCACCTATAGAATCTTCCTACTAGTTCACAAGTAGAATATATATGGGCAACCAAATTTAATTGAAATTGAAAGAAAAAATTGCAATCTATTTTGATTTTGAGTTTTATACAAGTGTAAGAGCATCTTTACACCACATGGCATACAAACTTGGGAAATAAACTATAATTTTTGATTCCTGCAGAATTAGAACTTGAGATTACTATCATTGTAAGATAATCCAACTCTACTTGCGTAAACACAAGAAAATTTGGGTTTGGAAATTGAATGACCAACATACACCCCATTGATGCAAAATTCAAAAATTAGGGTGCTTTCAATGGATATGCCTCAGTCATCCAATTTTCAAATCCAAACTTTCTTATGATTATTCAATGTAATTTTAAACGACCTTCCAATGATAGTGGTTTTGATTTTTAATTCTGTGGGAATCGAATGTAAATAGTTGTATTTGTCAGGGGCAAATGCATGGTATGGTCCACCAATTCATAGACAAAGATTCCGCTAAGATTTAGTGCATTTTAGTGCACCTCAGTGCATTTTATTAAAAACACTAGTTTTTAAACCAATTTTAAAATGAAAAGCATTGGCACAATGAAAATAAATTGCACTATGAATACACATCAACTATATATCAACCATATAATCAAATTTTAGTTTGTCAAAATTGATCTATCTTGAGAAATTTTAATTTCAAAACTACCTTTTTAATACCATTTTGACCAATTTTTATCTGGATTTCTATCTAAAATTTAGTTTTTAAAATCTTCCACATTTAATTCTAAATTAGAAAATTCATTAAAAATCGCACTTGAAAAATATTATTTTAAAGAACATCCAAAAGTTGTTTTAAATGAATAAATTCGCTAAAAATACAACATTATTTAGTTTCAATACTTAAAAACTGAAACAAATCCTTGAAGAATTTGAAGGATTTGACGATGTTTATTTTTACAAGTCCTAATATAGGAAAAATTTATAGGTCAAGATTGAATGAATACCATTTTTTCATGAAATTTGAATGAAGTTGAGGTGCACTTGTGTATGGGCCATGAAGTGTTTTTAAGGAATCTAATGTATTTACAAGGATATAATCACCATTGATATTATGAAAATTTTGGTGCTGATAACACAAATTAACATTCCTAAACCACCTAAAATTAATTTTACACTAAGATTAATTCTTTATATTTTTCTATGATTTTTTTTAAATTGCCACTTCTAGTGCACCGGGACAAAAAATTAGTTGACCGTGCATTCGTCCCGAGTCCGTATACCGCGTGAATTGAGGATGCTATAACTAAGTTGTTTGTCGATGTGAGGGACGTGTGAATTCCAATTGTTGGTACTATTGGTGATAAAACAGAGTGTACGGATACATAATATCGTACCTTCATAGTAGAAAGTATGGCCTTTGAGCACAAATGAATAATGCTAGAGCATAGTGCCCAAGGTCCACATGGGCACTAATTTGTTGCCAATATGGACCTTGAGTACCACGCTTTGACACTATTCCTTGGTACCCAACTACCTCTTTTCTACGAGTGAAAGAAAAGTCATCTCACCTTTTGAGGTATGATATTAAAGTTATCCGCAAAGTCACTTTGAGTTTGAATAAGATACCATGAATTTTGCTTTAATATACTCTTATTTATTCACTCTTAATAGTTAAAAGGTATAGAAGAGCTTGGTGGTCTATCATTATTAGGTGTGTAAGAGCTTGGTGGTCTCTAAACCCAAGGAAAACATTTTTTTTGCCGCCTTTCTTGATGGTCAAAAAACAATTTCATGAGTTTGAAGACCACTAAGCTCTTATACACCTAATAATTATAGACTACCAAGCTCTTCCATACCTTTTAACTATTAAGAGTGAACAACTAAGAGTACCGTAGTACCATAGCTGGGTCGCCATCCCACGAACAAATATTTAATTTAAAAACAAGAAAAAGGTTCGTTCTTCAAAAAATGAATTTCTTGGTTTTTGATTTTGAGCAAAAAATGATTAAAAATGGCCCCAAATGGCCCAAAATAGCCTAGAAATAGAAAAATATAGCTTAAATTTTTTATTTTTTATTTTCTTTTTTTGGTCCTCATAATTTCCGATTTTTTACGATTTTTATTTTTTGAATTATTTTTTGGCGACCCAGCTATGGTACTACGGTATATTAAAGAAAAATTCATGGTATCTTATTCCAACTCAAGGGGACTTTGCGGATAACTCTATTACTTGATTATAATGACATGGCAAAAAAAGAACTAATTTAGGATCTTGCAGAGAGTATAAAAATCCAAAAGTTGAAAAAATTCTTACTTTTTGTTTCCAATCCAAATCTTCTATATACAGCTAGGGAAGTTAATTTTTTTTCTTTTTTGGACACAAATAAAGGAAATTCTTTACTACAAGAAAAGAGAGGCAAAAAACATATACAAACCACCCCGCCAAGACCGGCGAGGCCCGGGGACACCTAGACATCACTAACTGAGCTAAATCTAGGACCTATAAGATCCTAGCGGGGATAGTTGCCGTCAAAAAAATTCTCTTTGAATTGTATGAATCAGGCGTTACTTGTCTACACTGGTTGACCGACCTTCTTTGACCGGTCCCCTAAAAACAACCCCAAAAAAACCCTTAACGGATGATTTCTATATTATTATTGGATTAATGGCCCCTGTAATGGCCACAGTCATCAACCCAGAATGTAATGCACCCCAACTCTAAATCCCCCGGACGTTAATGCAAGCACTGTTCACCCATGGGCCCATTTTTTGAAATTTCCATTTTGGGCACCTTATGGTCTTTTTTTGGCAATTTGTTTTGCAAATTTAGGGCCAATGGCCCAAGTTTGGTTTAGGGGGACCCACTCGGGAATTTTAAACCCTTGAAAGAGGGGTTTTTTTTTTAAGCAGAGCCCCTACATGTTCAAAATAGGGGGCAATTTTTGTCCTCTTGCATTAACTCCTAAACGTCAGAGCATCCAGAAAGTGGACGACTAACAGATTCAAACCCTTCTCACGTTCTCATCAACGCTTGGATGAAATTCATCCAATTTTTTGGAGATTCCACATCAAGTTGTTGTCCTATCTAACGGTTGGATTTAGTCATACTTGATTACATGTTTTTCTAAAATTACAAATGTAGAAGTATGTCAAGTCGTTGACCAAGCCAAAATTGCATTGACTGTAGTTCAAAAGTGGCCTTGCAAAAATGAGGTCATAGATTTAAGAAACAAAAAAATTTCAAAGAATCACCACGTTTAAGAGTATCTCATTTCAAATTCATTCCAACAAATTTTACTCAAAAAATATTAAAATTTTGTTTGTAATCGAAATTAGAAGGAATTTTGAATTTTAACTTTCAAATTTTATAATTAAATATTGGTGATAGAATTAGCGAATCGAAACTGTACAGATGGAATCTAAAATTCAAAATCTTGAACTTTCATTTGTATATCAATTCCAAAATATTCTTCTAAATAGTACATTATGATGATTTTTCTCAAATTGTCAATTCCAAGGACACCCTGGTACGTTTAGGGGTTAACGTCCGGGGGGGGGGGGGGGGATTAGAGAAATTCTGTAATGCACAATTGTAAGAACATTGCCACTGGTCCTTCAAAATAGGTGAGGACAACATCTTTTGGATCAAAAGGTACTGAAGTAATTAATACTAGCTTGCACCCACCAAAATATTCTCTTTGTCTCGGCAAGAGCACGGCCAACACCTCCTCATCAAACATGTACACAAAATTATTGTAATTGTTCCACTGGGGTGACGTGATAAAATATATGTCGTGATAGTCAGAGGCTGGTCCAGCAGCACGGCTGGTTCCAGAGCCAAGTCAGCTGACTACGTTGCAGCCCCTCAGAACATTCAGTATTCAATGTGTCGTCTGCCTTTCCATCCGTCCACGAGTTGGAGTCTTTATGCATGAAAGGGATGAATGTACAACACATGGGATCTCCACCTCCCTCCTTGTTGCTACCATGCACACATGTTGGTCACCTAAATTTCCACTTGCTAGGAAAAGTGATAGTTCACTACTAGCAAAGACGTTGCTTCTCACTCAGAACGGTGTCACAGTTCACTGTACACACTTGTCCTACATGACGACTCGCACCCACCAAGTCTTGAGCGCTTGTTCAGTGAGTGCAAAGTGACATCGTTTGACTCACCTACCGAGTGAAAAGCGACGCCTTCTCCTTGTAGTGGCTACTGATGGGCCATGAATGATGATGAGGAATATGCATGTCATTCTCCTTGGGAGCAAGGGAGAGGAAGCACTAGCTACTGAATGTTATGCTTACATGTATTGCAGCCCTTGAACTCAACTCACAGGTGTCTACAAGGCCAACACCACCGTAACAACATGCAAGTATCCGTGAGATCGTCGGGCTCAGCCTCGTCCCTAACTACTCGACGAAATGAAGATCTGACAAGCAGAGGGAGGGGGCAGGTCGCAGTTTTTGTGGTATCATGGTTGTGTGAGAATCAGGTCGACTTGCAGCATTCTTATGCACAACAAGGTGCTGATGGAGATGGCATCAACATTCAGAAAAATTCGCAGGCACCATCATGCTGTTGAAATGCAGGTGGCGAAGGCTGTTGGCCATGCTATAAATAACCAATTATTTTATTGGCTCTGACCATAGGGAAGAGGCATTGCGGGGACACTCATTTTTTTGGGATAAATATCAATGTAGCAAATATATTATGTCTATGATTCCACTGAAATGCATTCTCGTCCTTCATCCGTTCTATTCCGGTTAAAGCTCCTCGTAGCGTAGCTGCTTGTTTATTGTGCAACCTTAGGATTTTTTTCTTTTCTTTTATAATTAATTTGTTGGATAATAAATGAAGAATTATTTTTTTTCGCTTTTGCACACTAAGAGACATTCAAGTAACTGGTTGGAAGTTAACCCTTAAACGTCAAAAATGCCCTACGGGCTTGTTTATATGAGAATAATGGAGAAAAAAGTGGATTTTCTCAACCAAATTTGAAATGGATTGATGCTTTGGAAAGGTGATGAAAAAGTGAGGTTAAATTAGCAAATATGCCTAAATTAGACAATTGTGGAACAATCCGCAATCAAATGAAGGAATGGGGAGGAGGGGGAGCTATGATCGGGTAGCAATTGTGGAGAGAGACAAAACATTTATTTTTATTTTTAAAAAGAGCAAAAGTGATGGCCAACAATGCCTACTGGCCAGCGTT
This sequence comes from Pohlia nutans, assembly GCA_022496805.1. Classification (NCBI taxonomy): domain Eukaryota; kingdom Viridiplantae; phylum Streptophyta; class Bryopsida; order Bryales; family Mniaceae; genus Pohlia; species Pohlia nutans. The sequence continues at coordinate 4,596,102 of CM040089.1, read as the reverse complement.
GATGGTAGGCTGGCAATTTTGATTTGATTTGATTTGATTATTATTATTTTTGGTGGCAACAGTTCATGTAGACTTTTGGAGATGTTCATCGGGCTGCCCTCCAAGGACCCTCTTTGATGTTTAAGGGTTAATATAGCATATTACACTACAATCTAGAGTAGTGGCCTACCTTCTAAATAAGTGGCCCCCATTAGGGTAGGCTTCCATGTGAGGATCGGTTGGGTGAAAGGCACTAGAAGACAAGAAATGAAGTCTCGAGAACCACCCATACTCCACCCATTTTGGTGGAAATGAAAAACATACTCCTAGGTTCTGCTCAATTCACCCATTTTGGTGGAGCTTTCACCTTTTGGGGACCGACCACCCATACATGAAAGTCGGGCCTTAGTGTAGTGATGAAGTTTTAACGTGATGAAATTTTCATGCACGAGTGGAGATGCTCTAGGCACTAGATTATTGTTCTGATACCAATGGGCTCCCCTGAGGAGACTGAATCAGTCCCTGCCCCAAATGCAGCTCCCAAGGTGACAAGATGCCCAACGTATCAATTCATCCTTCTGTCACACAAAAGCCTTCTGTCATGCTCAAGGGACGTCATCCTTCTGTCATGCTCAAGGGACGTCATCCTTCTGTCATCCTTCTGTCATGCTCAAGGGACGTTTACACTTTTCAACCCATGAAAATGGCAAAGGAACCGATGTTTTATTTTTTTATTTTTATTTACACACAAATTGCATTTTTGCAACCTGCGGCAAGTTTTTCAATCAAGTAGTAAGACAATTTCACATCTGGGAATCGAATCGCCAACCTCTCCATTCGGTTTGGGTACCTTACCACCATCACCTTGGTAGTTTAGGGTCATCTCGGACCTACGTGAACCTATGTTTTAAGCATAGTCCCGGGAGAAATTTTAGCTTAACCCGCTAAAATCCTACATTTTCTTGAATCAATAGGTTTTCTGAAGCATTCTCTCAATTAGGCATTAAGAAAATAGAGAATATTCTTTTATTTTCTCCTAAAATGATTGATTGTTTTCCTAAAATTTTGAATTCAATTAGGCAATTTTAAATTTCAACCGGTTGGCTTGTAACTAAAGGTCGATTCTCACCGGACCTTGGTTTTAACCCTTAAAAGGATCTTGCATCAAAAAAGTTGGGCCAGACTATTTTGGTGCCATTTTGACACTAAAGGCCGCATACAAGTCATTTTAGTGTCATTTTATCCATACTAGGTTGGTATGGAGGTTGGCACCAAATTATTTTAATTGCATTTCAATGCACCATCATGGCACCATGTTCACATGCCTGGAAGTTCTTGATGTGGGTCCCTCTCTAAAACCCATATTTAACCCCTAAACGCTCAAACGATGCCCGAATCTAATGTGCTGTCCGGAACAAAAAAAAATTGATAAAATAAAAAATACTTAAAAATACTACATCAAGTCTACTTTCCAACACAATTTGAATTATGGCAATCCGAGTTAAACTGCACTTGGGAGAATTTTTCAAAGTGAATCACTTCAACATTGCCTTAGTGTTATAAAATTTGCTATTTGGGGGAAAGTAATGATGTTCCCTCCATCATTTCTTTTGCTTTTTTGAAGTTTACAATAGATAAACCAAATTTAACCAATCATGCTAAATTTTAAACTCTAAAAGTGAAAATTATAATTTATACAAATTTTCAAAGGTTAATGCTTTTAAATTCATTAAAAAAAATATCGAAAGTTATTTTTGGAAGTTTGACAGTACAGATAATTTGTAGAGATGATGCCCTACATTTTGTCTATTGAACCAAACTTCAACAAACATATGGAAGGCACATATTATAACACATCTATGTTTTGTCCAATACCCCTCGGGCTTTTAGGGGTTAAGGGGTTACCCTTATAATTGTTCAATTGTGGTTTAATATATGAATTTTGATTTGATATATGAAATATGATATATTGTTATATACATATTATTATGATTATTAATTTTACTTTGCACTGAAAAGTGTTTGGTCATTGTTATTTTGATCAAATACCACCAAATACAAAATATACTATATGGCCGCAAAGGGCTTTCAGGCCGTTTAACCCTTAAAGGTCCTCAGCCCTCTCCAACTGCAGTTTTCGACTTTTTTCACTGAATCTTTCAAAGAGTGTTCCACACTTGACTGAAATTGCTTGTTTGAGATCAACCGCATGATCTTGTGTGAGTACATTTGGAGAATTAGATGAACTTTTCAGGTTTGAAATCCATGCTTTCGATGGTGAGTTTATAGTGTTTGACTACTTGATTTTGACGTTGACTTAGGACGGGCAGGGTATAAGTTTTGGGTAATTGCCCCAATTTTCTGACCTTGGGTGTGTTGTAAAATCACAAAAAAAATCCATTCCATGTAGAGCACGAGTCAATGGAGTTGGGAATTATTTTGCATCAATTTGCAACCATTTGCCAACGAGATATGCACCTTGCAATTAGCCTCACTGAAAAACAAACATACTGTGAAACTATGGGCAGGCAACTGAAACTGAAAAAATGAATGAAAAATCCATCATCAGTTGCATTTTGAACCCTACATTCACATAGTCCGTCGAGGAATTATGTCCATGACCTCCAAAATCAGCCCCGGGCTCTTTCATTTTTTTCCTCAGAATGGAAGAGTACCAACTCAAATTGAATGCCAAAAAATCAGTTTGAATGTTTTTACCATTTGGTTATCGAGTCAGTGAAGGTAACTACCCATAGTTTCTTGCAAAAAAAAATCACACTACAAAAAGTGATGGATGAAGAAGTAAATGGCTGCCATTTCTGTACATCAAGCAGATTTAGCCTGGTTGGGCAGTTAAGGGTTAAAGGTTAACCCCTAAACGCCGCCCAGATCAAAAATTGGCTTATGAATGGAACTACTTATTCAATTCCAACTGTTACGTGGATGATTTCCATCCAATTCTTTTTGTGAAGGACTTTGCTTGGTCATGCCACCCCTTCAAGTTAAATTCATATCATTCAAGCTATTTTTAGATTTTGGGTCCCAACTACAAAAAGAGTCATTAAAACAGTTCACCGTGTAATATATTTTGAATTTTTCTGCTTGTTCTGCTTAAACTAAATTTAGGCCATGAAAATGAGTTCCATTTCATTTGAGCATTATGAACAAAATGAAGCTTGCGAAGTCTAGTTTCTACTCTACTTTGAATTTTTGAGAAGTTTGAAAATTGAGTGTTTTATTGCAGTTACAAGTTCGATGGGTATTACCAAGGCGTAGCAAAAAAATCTAAATTTAGAGACACGGATTCTTTTCATTAACCTAACTTTTCTTCATTTTAATTTACACCTTTGGTAAAAAAATCAAGAATTTTAGTACATTTTGTAGTTGATATGAATTTTCTTTACAATCACTTCAAAAAACCATAGTAATTTCAAATTTTCATAAAAAATTATGAAAAAATTATGATTTGTAGCAGACACATGGTTTCATCTACTAAAAATATAAAGTTGGATTCTTGTATTATTTTCAGTCGCAGAATTGAGTGTGACAGATAAAGCATGATTCCATGGTCATAGGCCCAACGGTTAGGGGTTAACCCCTAAAGGGCCCTGAGGATGGAATATGGCCTCGGCTGGGATTGTACCGTGAATTGAGGCACCTTGCAATGCATATTACTTGAAACAACCAAAAAGCAAAAGAAGGGCCCAAAGATGAGGAAAATTGTGAAACCTTCAAAAATAAAATTGGAATCACTATGTGTATTCTATGGAGTCTTTTGTGCCCATTTATACGTATTTGCAGCATATACAGGCGGTGGTAGAGTTGCTCTAAATTACTCCAAAAAATTTGAAAAAAATATATACCATTAATGGTATTGACATTGACGTCTACAAAAGAATTCACCATCACAACATCATTTTCTAGTCTTCAATATATAAGTACAAATGTAAACCTCTGCAGCAACTTTATATGCATATCCTTTTAGGGGTTAAGTTCTCCTGTATAACATGACAGGTTCACTTGTATAACATGACAGTCAAACTCACTCCAGCAAACACCACCATCATAACGTCCTATGACCAAAAGTAGCCGTCCAAGATTAGTGGTCCTCACTGTATTTACTTTTATTTGAAGAGCAGTTGAAAGATTACAAAAAAAATTGACCTTCCCATTTAAGGGTGAGTCCACCTTTCCTATGAAAGGTTTAAATTGTTTTTCCGCCTTTTCAATTGAAGGATTATCAAAATAATACTCGTTTAGTTTGATTTTTTGTACATGTAGTGAACACATGTGGATTTAAAAATGAAAATTTTCATTGGAAATCACTCATAGATTGAAATTCATTGCAATTCAACAAACCAACACTATGTGTTTAATCCCTAACTTTCCACCCAAAGGGCGGGGAGAAAGCGATGCGGAGAGAGTGAAGCAGTAGCACGGTGGTAAACATACTCGGCAGCAAGTGTGTAAGGGTGAACCTCACATGAAGGGCCCGATTCATGTGAATGCAAGCTTGTAGATCAACCAATCCGGAACTGGCTAACCAGATCCGATCGGTATTAGGCAGATGTTGATGGGAGTGACGTTGTTTTGAGCGGCCCAAGGCCTGGCTGCAAGGAGATTTCAGCTCGTGACTGCACCCAGATCAGTAACGTCCCTTACTGGATCTAGATCACATTGCTGCGGGGAGTCGAGATGGAGGCACACTGAACACCTGCAGGCTGGGCTGCAAGGTACCAAGAGATGTTGGAGCAAGAAGAAAGAGTTTGGAGTAGCGACAGATCACAGCCTGGTGTAAGTATCCACATTCACGCAAGCTGCATTAGATCTTGTCTGTAGGCTGGGCTACACGTCATTTTCTGCAAAACTTGCTTGTGGTTACGAACTCTTGCGCTAGTACAGTGTTGGTACTAGATCTTCTCTGCTCACTCGCCAAATCTTGGCTCCGGCTATCTAAACCCCGATATTCAGTTCTCAGTAGCAGGGAGTTGGCCCTGCTGTACTCTCACCCGAGCAAGATTAGCACCATTCTTGAAGCCTAGATCTAACAGCTCACACGCTTCCACACTAGCAACCGAGCATTGCAGACACCTTGCACACCAGATTGAGCGATTAGAGAAACCTACGCCCCTATAAAACGTCGATAGCGACCTTGCACTTTAGATCCCAAAGCGAGCGACCCTAACTCCAAGTTACAGATCAGATCGGACAAAGAGCAGCATAAGGTGGATAACAACAGTATAGTTACGAATCACGATCAGCTGCTCAGCGTAGCACAGAGTGCAACCACCACTGAGCTCAACCTGAATCGAGCATCCAACAGGGACACAGGCGCTAGATGCCCAACGCAAGCCACTAATTTTTGCGGGAGTCATCAACGGGATGCAGAAGCAGTGAACCAAGATGACAACGCTGTAACCCAACAGCAATCAAGCTGGCATCAAGTAACCAGCACCATCAACCAGAACGACCCTGCTAGCGAATTGACAGCACCGACATGTAACCACCGCAAAACGAAGAATGCAGGTAAGGGTCACCAAACAGGTACGCTTATTCACAACCTTTTTGTCTTTCCCAACTCCAATATCTCTTGTTTAGTCTTTACTCATTGTCACAAGCATTACAATGCTCTTAACCTTGTGATCACCCAAGCTAATTCCTTTAATGTTCTGAAGGCGCGTGTTATTCATTCCACTATCCCTAATCATAGATACTACAGCAGCAGCAAAGCGACCGCTAAGGAGGTTTCAGCCCAAAGGCATCATCATAACCCAAAAAAAGGTAAGTCTAAGCATTACAGGGTGCTTAACCCTAACCCCATCTTTTGCTACTATTTTTTTCTATACCTTTGCTATCACCGTTCGAACCTTGCTACTGGGAGTACCCGGACATGCAAGCAACACCGTACGGGGACCAGCAGCAGCCCGAAGGATTGGCACAAGAGTAAGAATTTGTCTTACAAGCAGACGCGTAGTCCCCTCAACAGCGAGCTGTGGAACGATTGCCAGAAGAAGCTCCCGGACAACAATTCGCAGGAGGAGGTTGACAACAGAACTAGGCACAACAGCCGCAGCTCCACACAGTACGTTAAGCAGAAGCACTCTACCCTCTGCCCTTGTGAGCAAAACAAAACCAAAATAGGTAAGCACTCAAACTACATTCCCTTGCTTTTACTGCTCTGTTTCCTGCATTTGCCCCTGTCCCTTTGCAGAACCACAATAAGAAAAGTCTACAAAATGGACAGTAGGCAATCAGCCTGGGCCAGGCAGCATAAAGAACAACAGAACATGGACATCGATTCTCCCACAGCTAGTCTCAAAAGGATTATGGAAGCCAAAGCCCTCAAGGATACAAGCCTCACCAACAACAAAAAGACCAAGAACGACACCGACAGTGCGCAAAAATCCAACAGTCGTACCAGCATGGACGGGAGCAAAAACGATAACCGTGATCACGAAAGAAGGAGTAAGCAGCAAGAAGATGAGTACCCTGGCAACCACCAACGCGAGCAAGCACGCAAGTCGCGGGCAGACACCTCGAACGCTAAGAACGCCCCCGACACGGCAGCAGCAAGAAGCGTAAGAACCAAGGGCAGCGGCGGTGGGACGAACGAAACAGCAACGGGAGCAGCAGAGGCGGCAGAAGACAGCAGCAGCGCAGACAGCACCAAAAAAGGTGACGGCAGGGAGACAACAGCGAGCGGCGAAAGAAGGCAAGGAGACAAGAGCGTGCGACGGGAGGACGCAGCCAGAATCGGAGTCGACTGGAGAGCCAAGACAACAAGCGGAGCCGGCACAAGTGAGCAGAAGCAACTGGCGACGGGGGAGGACGAGCAAGACAATATGCAGGAAGAAGATGACGACCCCAACCTCGTAAACCTTGGTCAGAAACCCCCCATCTCTCAAACTGATAGTATAAACGTGGATTTTGGACCACGGAAGCCTAATTTTTGGCTTGGCTTTAAGCACATGGAAATCCTTGGGCATGAAAACAATGAAGATGAAATCTTTATGGATGAATCGGTAGAGGACATGGTAACTAGAGGTATGACCCGTAAGGATGCCGAGGAAACTTTAGATGCAATTGTGGCGTTCCCACGAACGCCACAAATTCTCTACCCTAGGGAAAGGGAGGATGGGATTGTAGGACAACACTACAATCTCACCCAGATCTCCTTTGACATACCGGTAGATCCCACTACTGGCCTAGCCTTGGACTTCCATGTGGAAATCCACTTCGAACTTCATATAGAAACCCCGCTTCTTCATGATGAAGCCAAAACCAAAATCACTAACCGGTTAGAGGAAATGAACATTCCCCTTGGCCACGGCATTATTGACCCGATGGCGGTGTTATGTTATAGCGCCAAAAGGGGAGGGCAACGTGGGGTTTGGAATGGTGTAGTTAAACTACACCTCCAAAACCCGGGGGTTGATGGCATCAAATTACTCCAAGGGCTCCACCCCTTCATTTTAGAATATGACACTCTAGACAAAGTCTCTAACACACCTTGCACAAAAAAAAATTTGGGCAAAGTGTGTAAGAGCTTTCACAGCGTTGCTAGAAACGATAGCCTTTCGGTTAAAATTAAAAGTGACAATCTAATTGACACTACCGCTAGCTCTCTTTTCTTTGACATCTTGAGGAATAGCTTCCTCAAGAGACATGATTACGAGATCATTGATGTCCAAAAGAAAACTTTTGAATCTCATGCCTTCGTAGTAGCTCCTACCCCCAAGCAAGCGGATAAGATTAGGATGCATCATGTAGCGGCCAACCATGAGGTTATTAAACCTCAAAAAAAGGTGTACAACACACCACGCATCACACCCGAGGAGAAGGCGAAGAAAGATGCCTTGTCTCTTACTCTCTCTTACCTTCCCATTTTGATGTCGGTGGTAGACACCACTGAAGCAATCCTTAGAATCATGGAGAATAAGAATGTAGCCTCGATTTGGTTCCATAGGGAAGTGGGGACTATGCACAACGGGAGTGCAAACGTGCAATGCACGAATCCCATTGTGTATAGGTCCTTCGTGAACAAATTTTTTGTCATTGGAGGCAATTATGTAGAATTCTCTCCGCATAGAAGAAGCCTAGATGGTTTACTACCACCCACTAAAGAGATGGTGGAAAAGTGGGGTTTTAACGACATCAACAAAGCCTTGATCAACACCGTGACCACGCTTGTAATGGCAACCCCATCCATCACCAAAGAAGATGTGAAGAAAATTTTGAAAGAAGTGAAAACAATATTGGAGGAGAACAACAAAACCATGAGGGAGGAAAACAAACAGATGAAAATTGATTTGGAATTGTCCATGGAGAAGAAGATGAATGAAGAGAGAATCTTCAACGACGCCAACCATGATGAATTACAAGCAAAGATAGATGTCGTCCATGAGAATATTATGCTAGCAATTAAAGGCCTTGGAGACATCAAGGGAAGTACTTCCCGCCCCACAATAGAGTATTCAAAAAATGTAGACTGAAAAAAGACCAAAGAGTAGAATACATAGAAGTCTTTATACTTTATAGTACTAGAAATTCGCTACTTTATATTTTATACTATACAATATTTATACAGTATGTTCTTGACAGAGTATTTAGAATTATACAGTATAGAGATACTAAATACATATATATACCATTTTGGTATACATATACTGTAATACTATACACCAAAAATAAAAAGGTATATACTAATACCAAAAAATACATATACGATTATACAATACTCCTTTGTACTAACACCAATACAAATACCAATATAAATACAAATACCATTACAAATACCAATACCAATACAAATACCAACACAAATACCAATACAAATACCAAGACATACAAAAAGAAAAAGAAAAACACACAATCAAAAATCAGGGAAAAAAACAAAGAAAAAATGCCCCAAAAATACAACAAATTACTAATAAAACTCAATATCAACAAAACTAATTCAAATATCAAAATAAACATAAAAAAAAAACCAAAAAACACAAAAAAAAAATCCCCTCAAGCATTGCAGACAATAATTTGAACACAAAAGTACAAAAAAAAAACATACCAAAAAGACATAAAACCCCAAAAATCAACTCCAAAAAACAAACCCTTGTACCACAAACATCAACAAAAAAAAAATACCAAAACAAACATCAAAAAACTAATCAAAACTAACTATATATATTAGCAAAATGTCAGACAATCCCACCAAATATCTTATAATTACACCCCAAGACAAAATTAAACAAAATGTCACAATAAACATAGTGCATATAAAGTCTCCAAAAAACCACATAATACATAAAACAAAAAGAAATGTCAAAAATCTCAAACGTGGGCTACTTAGGAACCTCAAGCTCAAGCTTGAAATACTTGGGAACACCAAGTTCAAACTTGTAATACTTGGGAACCCCAAGTTCAAACTTTGGCTACTTGGGAACCCCAAGAAACCCAAATTCGAAACAAAAAAACACCAACAAACTTACACAAGACAAACAAATCACAATAAAAAAATAAAAACCAATATCAATAGCAAAATGTACAAAATAAAACCTACCCTTTTAAAAATAAAATATTTCCCCAACACATGTTACTGCTACATAATACCACTACAAACACCACTACAAATATCAAGTTAAAAACCAATAAAAATATACACACTAATACCAATACAAACATCAACGCCACATCAAATGCTACAAACACCAAGTTAAATACCAACACAAACATCAACATAAATACCAATACCAATACCAAACCCAAAACCAATAAAAATGTCATAATAATTTTTGACAAACACAATCAGAACACAAAAATAACAATAATAATAATAATAATAAACATAACAAAAAATAATATAAAAAACCCCAAAAACAAATATCCCAAAAAAAATAAATAATAATAATAATAATAACAAAAAAACCAACAAACAAAATAACAGGACTCGGCCTAAAGGCCTCGCCCAGAAAAAACAACAACAACAATAGACTCGGCCTACCGGCCTCGTCCAAAATAAACAAAGAAAAAAGAAAAAAGAAAAAATAGCCCAAAAAACTCCTCTAAAAAGAAACTTTTTTCACCAAATATTACTGGTATGCGGGGACATAGAAACAAACCCCGGACCCATGCCCGACTTACTAAAAACACACCCACCCACACATAAAAGAAGATCTAGAACATACTTTATTCCAAGCACGATTAAACTCCAACCAGAATATCAACACTTAGCAAAACAATTCTCACCTATCCTAAACATTACGCATCCAAATCACGCAGAAGCTAGTAATGACTACCCACACATATCAAATTACATATACCGAAACCAGCATCACCCACCTCCAAGAATACTATACGCACTTATCATCACAATCAGTCCATCAAAAGAAACATGTGACCAACTCCTTATACAAACTCCAAACCCTGACTGGACAACACTATTACTAGAAAAAATGTCACTACTACAAAACTCGCCTGAAAGACACATCTTAACTAAACACCCATACACAGAATTCATAGAAAATAACCAAAATCTAATAAACCCACCAAATACCATCCACAATGAAATCTACAATTTCATCCAACAACACAATGATACCATAACCCTCCAAAACATGATTGATAAATTCCCTTTTTTCCCTATTAACTTTTTAAAAGAAACATTAAAAATATATGAACCACTACACGAATATACTCATCCCCCACCACCTCCAAACATACCCACACTACAACCACAAGAAATGCATACAACAAACTATAATACGAGATTTATTACATGGAATGCCTCATCACTTAATACGGCTCTTCCAAACCTCCATGAACTAATTGTCAACACTCTTGATGAACCCGCTATTATCACAATACAAGAAACTAAATTAACCGCTACAAAATCCACAAAATACATACAAAACCTATTCCCAAAATACAAATTAATTTTCAACAACACACACACTCTAACAAGATGTATGCAACAAAGAATGCCATACATTCCCGCTAGAGGAGGTCTCCTTACACTAATACATCAAAAATACGCATACCCCGGCAATATCGCCAAAATCCCAACCCCCAAAGAAATATCACCCTACCTACAAATAATAAAAATAGACAACAAACCACTTCAAACTTGGCTAATTCTTCACATATATATGCCATCACATACAGAGGACATACAATATATACCAATGATTCAGCAAAACATAATTCAACAAATCAATGCACATCCAAATACCACACACATATTATGCGGTGACTTTAACAGAGATATAGCGCTTATTGGACGCCAAAATGGAACAGACACGACCCCACCACAAACAGAAGACATCGAATGGAGAACATTTACAAATAATCTACAATTAGAATACATCCCAACAAACTGCCCATTCTCCAGACAAGGAGGACAAAACTATAGTCAAACTAGCCTAATAGATGGATACTATATTAAAACACCAGACAATACGCTATACATATCAACCACAGACAATGACCACAACCTCAATTCTGACCACTCACCAGTAACATTATACATACCACCAAACACACTACTAGCTAGACCTATACCAATAGCAAATAAAACAATGAGAATTCTTAACCCCATTCCACAAGAAAATATAGAAAAATTCAAAATAGAATATTTCGAAGAAAATTCACTACAAATAAATGAACTTATCACAATATTATCAAATGATCAACTAACAATCGACCAATGGCAAACATCATGCTCAAAACTAGATAACATGATACAAAAAATATCAGATAAAATTCAAGAAACTTGTAGTACACCTCCGTTACCAACATTAACAAATCGTGCCACACAACAAGGAGGCTTCTTACCAAGAAAACTACAAAAAGCATGGAAAAAATATTTATCCACCTACCACTTAATTAGAAAAACAATTTACATAACAAAAAATATACAAAATTGGCAAACACATCCAATAATCGAAAAGCTAAAAACCCATACAAACGTAACCATCCCACCACTCCCAACACAAGAACATGATCAACAAGAATGGATCCAAACATTAGTAGAAATAGCCAAGATAGCAAAAATACAAGTCCGTAAAATCACCACAAAATACACCCAAAGTTGTATAAAGAAGGCAATACTAAAATACAGACAATTATATGACAAAAGTCCGAAGAAAATAAACAAAAAAGTTTTCAAAAATCAAGAAACACCACCATTAGACTGCATTTTGGATAGAAATAACAACATACTAACCTGCCCAGAAGACATAACAAATGAAATATACATACAACAATCAATTAGTAATAGACCTACAGTACCAACATGTTACTACCAACCCGAACACCCAGCACAATACACTTGCGGAGTGAGACAATACCCATGGCATGACCTTGATGGCTTTGTAATAGAAAAAAGAGGAAATCCACAAATTCCATTGCATAAACACTTTGACCAAGAATCATATGAAATGTGTCTAAAAAACCTATCTAACAACAAAACACCAGGCCTAGACAAAATCCCCAATTCAATACTAAAAAACATGCCCGAAAGCTTCCATAAACTACTCTTTTTATTTTTTTCTCACTGCTACAAACAAAAACAAATCCCAGCCTCATGGAAAATAAGTCTAACCATATTACTTTATAAAAAAGGAAATCCCGCACAACTGCCAAACCACAGACCAATAGCACTTGCAAATACAATATACAAATTCTTCACCAGTACACTAACACACATATTATCAGCCTACGGTGAAAAATTCCAAATTCTACACGATAGTCAAGAAGGATTCAGAGCAGAAAGAAGTACAGCAAGACAATTACAACTCCTCATAGCAGCATTAGAGGACGCAAAATTTACAAACCAAGACATATACCTACTATATATAGACTTTAAAAATGCATTTGGCTCATTAGATCACGCAAGACTGTTAGCTATAATGAAAGACCTTGGATACCCAGAAGATGCAATAATGCTAGTTGGAAACATCTACTCACATTCAAACACCATATTTACTGGTGAACACTTTGGCAAAACAGAACCAATACCGATTCAAAGAGGCACCATACAAGGGGACACACTTAGCCCATATCTCTTCATAATTTTTCTCGAACCACTCTTGAGATGGCTACAAAGAGGGGAAAACGGATACACATTTGGTACATCAAAAATAAAAATCAGCTCTACAGCATACGCAGATGATTTGGCAGCCATATCAAACAATATAAAATCACTACAAACACAAATAAATAAAATTGACAAATTCTGTAAATGGGCAGGCATGGACTTGGGAGTTACGAAATGTGCTGTCACCGGTTGCCCAAATAAAACCAAAATGCAACCAAACAAATTTAAAACCCACATGACAAACCAAAAAATCAGTTACAGAGACCAAACACTACCAATACTCCATCAAAATGAACCATATGTATACTTGGGCATACAATTAGTTCCATCACTTAAATGGAAAATCCAAACACATATCGCCACAACTAAAATATTAGACCAATGTAAACAACTATCAAAATGCCCTGCCACTATTAAACAAAGAATCAATATGGTGGACACAGTAATCAGAGCAGGCATAGCCTACACCTTCTTTGCAGTCCCATACTCACTACCAACCATTAAAAAACTCGACAAGAAAATTATTGCAATCCAAAAAACAATATGTGGACTACCTAAAAGCACCGCAAATATAATAACTCAACTTCCGCATGATTTATTTGGACTAGAAGCCTTCTCTCTAAAAAATGCCTACCTTAGATACATTGGTGAACAACTTCGAAATGCACTTAACGACAAAGGTAGACTAGGAGTAATATATAAAGGACTAATACAACACATACTTGCTAAAGCCGGTGGTGCGGAAGACATCCCAAGAATTAAGCGCCAAGATTGCATTACATCGCCAACAACACGAACATTATTCCTCCTGAAAACAGCAGGTGGTATACACCTAAAAAGTACAGAAGAAAACTTCCAACTCCACATGACCGAACTAGAAAAAGAATGGCGATCTACAGTCATAAACGAACTTCCACACTTAGACCCAAAACTCTCCATCAAATTATTATGTAGATTAATGACACACAAAATTTACAATATAAATCAAATCACCCTTCCCAACGGTACAAAACTAATGTCATCAAAAGAATTCAAAATATACCACCAAAATCCAACTAAACTAGACAAAAGTGCACTAAACCTAGCAGAACAACTCTTCTGTGTACCAAAATGTACCCAAGACTGCCTAAATACATGCCAAATACACTTGCCACCCCGTACACTAAAAGAAAAATATAAAATATATAACCACAGAATAATACCAAGAACACCAATGAACCCCGTACAACTCCTCAACCTCCACAACCACAACAACCAGGCCCACCACAAAACATAAAAAACGATCCCATAAGATTCCCCATTCGCACAATAATAAACCACAAAACAATTACAACAAAAGACAAATATAAAATATCTAAAAAATACAACATCTACCTATGTCAATGGATAGACTCAAACCACATAACATATAATAAATGGTTAGAACAACGCGAAATATTTCCACTAAATCTACCAACAGTAGTACACCATAATCTAAACCTACTTACAAAATATTACACAGATTATAAAAACAAACACTATCAAAATATCATAAATACACAATTTACACCCATACAAAATAGAGACACAAGATACATCCCACCTCCAACAATAATCCCCTACATTAAAACATCCACAATTGAATGTAACCCAGAAAGAGACATAAATACAAACAAATGCACCATTCAAACACAAAATGATAAAACCCACATATATAATGACACCGGTAAATATATCACCACCATCCCGACTACAAGAATAAAATGGTTATGGCAACAATATAACAACAACAAATACAACATCCACAGACTAATACCTGCAACACAAACATTTGAAACAGAAGTAGTGTGGTTATACCAAAGATACGAACACAAAAACCACAAAAAGAATACAATAAAAACACCACACCATACCATCCCATCCAACATTCTAAACACACTTATAACAACATTTAATATAACACACTCATATTTTTCCTCACCAATTACATGTTCCATGAAATCTACCCAATTCTACTCAATATTCGCCAGAGACAAGATTTTTGGTTCACTAGGGACAGCCTTTCAATACAAATGGAAAGGCATCGGATATGCACACCCAAATGACGCCGAAACAGCACAACAAGCAATACATTGGGCAAGACTAGCAGCAAAACAAGACCCTGAAACTATCACCATCTTAGCAATCCCAGACACCAACTGGTACCAAAATCTATCACCATACAATGGACCCTATCCAGATACGCATGCCATCATACATTTTGCCGCGGACACTATTACATATGACGAACCAACAATACCACTAGAACCCAACAAAACCCGTAACGAACCACTTGCAATACACATATGGTGTATCCACCATCAAAACAATAACATTGGCACTATAAACCAAATAGACACCATAAACACAGCAATTGAAAATTTACAAATTTCGCAATACTATACACGAAAAGCACCACCTACACCACCAAACACAAAAGTTAACAAAAGCACAAAATGGAATAAACTCATATACTCACCCTATGACAATCCACAAAACATGTGGATAAATCCCCTCCCAAATCTCGTAATAAACACCACACTAAAATTTCTACCACAATACAGCTATTACACAGATGGATCCTTTTTACCACCTAAAAAAGCTAATGATGGCCATTGGAAAAAAGAAAAAGCTGGATATGGGATTTACAACTCATCTAAACCAGATGCTCAAATATCAAAAAGACTGCCTGGACTACAAACATGCTTCAGAGCATAATTAATGGCTATACATGAAACACTTACACTAATCACCACTAAATACTTAAACGAACCTGCACATATTTTTACTGATTGTCTCAATTGTATACATGTTCTAAACACACAGCTAAAACACCCAACACAACAAAACAATCACGCCGATAAAACCATATTAGAAGAAATGGTAAAAATGCTAAAAAAGCGAACACAACCAACCACAATATACAAAGTTAAAGCACACGCTAAAATTAACGGGAATGAACAAGCAGATCAACTCGCAAAAGAAGGGACCATGAAAAGAGGTTATCAATGTGCAACTAATCCACACGAATCTGTACATACCACACCTTACTACTTCCAAAAAGACACATGGCCCGGTCGTATCAAACGACCAGACAAAGGACCAGTTAGATGTTTGGAAGAACACATAAAGAAACATGACCGCGAAAACAACCTAGAAATACTGGCAGAAAAGTTTCCCAACATTAACAAATGGACAACAAACTCCATCATAGATAACGAAATGTCCAATGACTTTTGGAATAATCGAGAAATAACAGACTCACAAAAAACAAGCATACTAAAATTTAGAACCGGTCAATACATGGGTAATGCCAGAAAACAATTAATTTTCGGCATACAAAGATTCCCCTCAAAAACCTGTCCCATCTGTAATTCACAAGATGCAGATACATGGCTACATGTACTTTTACTTTGCAAACAACACCATATACACGCACTAAGAACCAAAAGACACAATAAAGCGGTATGGGAACTAAGAAAACTAATACTATCCTCAAATAAATCAAGATGCTACACTCTCATGAATGCGGGCACATTCAACAATAACCCACAAGAAAACACAGTTCCTCCATGGTTATTACCATGTACTTGTAATCAACAAAGATGTCAATGTAATGCCAGATTCAAACCAGATATACTATGCATTAAAGGCCTCCCATACCAAAGTCTACCTCCGTTAAACCCCGATGATAACCTAACCATACAATTTATAGAATTCACATACACAAATGACAGATTTTCACCAGAAACAATTGGCAGGAAAATTTTAAAATATCAACCTCTAATTAATAACATCATACAACAAGGTTGGAAAGTAGATCCTATCATAGTCATTACAGC
The DNA here is from genome assembly GCA_022496805.1 of Pohlia nutans. Classification (NCBI taxonomy): domain Eukaryota; kingdom Viridiplantae; phylum Streptophyta; class Bryopsida; order Bryales; family Mniaceae; genus Pohlia; species Pohlia nutans. The sequence goes on along the minus strand of CM040089.1, from coordinate 4,579,173 downwards.
TGGAGCCAGAGGAACCACACACGTCCCCTCAATGAAACAACTAGAAACAAAATTTAACATTTGCGAAACCTCCATAAAACACACATTCAAAGCAATAAATACCATTGCCATACAATATGCCGGATCTATCCTTTTACATAAAAGACGTATAGAGAATAATCAAACAATACCAACAGACGTAGTACATTAAAAGAGGAAGGGTAGTGGTGAAAACCACTGCTAGCCATTCTTTCAAACAACTAGGTCAACTTGTCTCAGGGTATAGGAAGGGCCGGTTGGTTGGTACAACTTTTCTGTCATAATAACTTACTAGCAGCACCAAGCCAAGTATATCACACCACTGCTCAACGAGCCCAATTGGTTTCGAACCCGGACCACATAAATGTGATAAAACGCCCTTCACCAACCAACCAAAGAACTCATGACTTGGTGATAAAACTTAACTCTAAACATACCTTTATACAAGCTAGCACTCAACCATCATTACAACACTTTTATTCTTTGTTACTGTTACTGTTACTTTGTTTCGGTTACTATAGTGTCCATCCTCGAAAGGGGAGAGTAGTATTGTTCCAATGTCCCTTTGTCCGGTGGGCATCGGGCCATTGACATTACGAACGGACACTTTATTCACGCCGGCCTTTTTATAGGGTCGGTGTTTCTATCTATCTGTTTAATCCCTAAAAGCTACGAGGTGTTTGTATGTAAGATTCTACATATATTACTTTATCATATAATCTCTAGTGTGTAAACTAAGATGAGGATATATAATAAAAATTTAAGCAACATAGATTATGAGATATTAGCCTTTGAAGTGAAAATAAGTTTTTGTTTTACACCTTGCCAAATATGAATACCGTAATAGATTTTGAATCCTCTTGGCCTAAATTTTTTGCATTATTGAAAGTTAACCCTTAAGCTTGCAAGGAGCCCCGTAGGGCCATGTTTGATCATTTTTCAGTCAAACATTGATTTTCACCTAGTTTCTAATCTGAAAAGAAAATGGTCTCAACTAAGAAAGTGTGGGACCTATCTTTTACTTTCTAATCCAATTTACGGTTCTTCAAAATTGTTAAAATTGCGTTTTTTGCACCACTTTAAAGCTAAGAACCCTAAGATTCCAATATACAATGTAGAAAAAGTTTTTCAATCAAGTTTCTTTTTATGTAATCTGGAGAAGCATGGCACCTACACCTTGTTGCCTCGAGGGGGTAGTGATATGTTGGAGTAGCAATATACGTGCGAACAAATGATAGGGTATTTTAAAAACATGGGGACAAAAAATTATAAATGGACTTAGAGTAATATAGGGTATCAAAAATGGCACTTGACATCTTTAAAGTACTATAGGGTATGGAATAATAGGTAATTTAGAATTATAAGTAATGCAAGCCCCTTTTCTATTAACCCAAAGTAGAAAATTACATAATGATATCATGTGAAAAAAGAAAAAGAAAAAAAGGTAATACCCCCCTATAAAATAGTGGTTGTTCGCACCTATATCCTTAACTTTTTAACACATAGACCCCCCCGAGCTTGTTGCTCATCACTATTATTAACATTTTCCCTTAAAATATAATACTATTTTAGGCATTTTGTAATTACTATGGCTATTACAAGAGATAAACTTTGAAAAGACTTATAAAATTCATTTTCATTTAAATATTTAAGAATAAATCAGTGTAAATTGGTTTAAGAATAAATCATATGAAAAAATACTAATAAAAATTATAATACATTTTAAAATGTGAGAAATTGTTGAGGTTTGACCATGTAAATGTAGTGTGGACGCTTAAAGGTTAAAGTTATTGAGATTATGTTGAAGAATTTAATTGAGAATCTATAAATAAATAAATAAATAAATAAAACGTTTCAAAAAAATTTGGTAAAAAAATCTTGAGTTTCATTCTATTAAAATCACATATTAATAATAAGTACAATTTGAAATGAAGAATTTTAATATTCTATTACAGAATAGAAACATGTCAATCATTCCTAATGGTGAAAATGTTCTAGTGAGCATGTAAATATGGTTTTTATTTATTTATTTGATTTTCAGAAGTGATTCAATTTTTTTTTAAATGTTCATGAATATTGACAAGGGAAAAAATAGTATCTTCATGAAGCTAATATATCCATCGATCATTGGTAATTTTTTTACAAACATGTTTTTAAAATTGATTTTGTAGAACCATATCTGAATTTCCCAATGTCCAGCAAGTGAACAATTATCCTTTAGAATTTAAATCTTCAAATCTTCAAAAAGCAACACATTTAATACTAAAAGCATATATCATGATCTACCGGTATCTATGTGTAGGTTTTACAAACCTATCATGATCATTTAAGTCTATGTCCAAATGAATTACTATGAGGTTTTTCATGCCACTTTAACCCCTAATGATTCACGCAATCATTTTGTAGTCCCTGTTTTCGAACATCATTTTTGCAAATTTTAATTTATTTTATGCATAATAAACGAAATAACTTAGTACGGGTGTTTTACAAATTGAAATTTTGTATTTCCTACTTTTTCTTAAGAAGAAAAGAACACAAAGTGTGTAACATTATTGTATTGTTAATAGGGGCAAGTAATGATGTTTTCATGATTAAATTTTAGGCCTTTTTGAAAATCAATGAAAATGAAATATTAGCAAATTATAAAGAGATTCACAGGCTAAAAAATTAATTTAATTTTTGGAGAATTTTCAAAATAAAATTCTTTGAAATTGATTTGACAAATATTTACAAATATTTTTCCAAAATTGATTATTAATATGGATAATTTCTATCAATCCATTTTTTGGGGACTTTTTAGTACTAGATTGCACCAATGAAAAATAATTTGGCACCAAAAACTCAATATTAGATCTCCAAAATATCTTCAATTTTATATAAAATTTTGGATGAAATTGCCAGATTTAGATATTAAAATGTGGATGAAAATATCTTATATTCAAAGTATGGATGAATGTAGAAATATTTGGTTCTCAAAAAAAGATATTATGTTCTATCATTCCTTCCCATCAGTGAAAGCAAGATAACTAAACCACATTTGTATCCACCTACCTTTTTCCCCTTACAAAAATTCTTTTATTTTTTTTAAGTAGCAAAATGATGAAGTAAAGATTGGAGCATACATGCAAGAAGGATGGGTTCAAAAAGATAGATAGATAGAAACTTTGGTCCTCTTTCGAGGCCGACGTGAAAAAGTGTTTGTTTGTAATGACAATGACTAAGTACCCTCTAGACAAAGGGCCATTGATGGAAAACTACTCTTCCCTAGGATGGGTTCACATATATAACTCAACAATCAATATATAAAGTCAAATTTTTGGTGAGTTTTCCTCTTTTTTTGTCATCGTTTAGATAGTCTAAACTAAATAGTCTTCCAACATTGAAAATAAATACATTTTGAAACTTTGAGTTGAAATTATTTATTACTTATAAATTCAATTTTTGCCAATTCTTTGGCAATTATGTAAACTTCCATTACTTTGAGAGTCAATATGTATAAAATGGTTGCTATATACACCATCTTTTGTATCAACAAAAGTTGTAACCACTATAATGGCTTTATACTCTCTTTGGTCACTATTGCAACCCCCAATACATGCTTGACTATCCTCATAATTGGTAGAGTTTTTTTTCATTTACCCTTCTTGCCTTTTCAGTTAAACTTCTTCTTTGATTTTCAGTCACATGCTTTGTGTCCAATTTTTTCATAATTGAAGCACTACCTTTTACCTTTATTATTCTTCTTACATGCTTTGTGGCCATTTTTACCACAATTGAAGCATTTACCGTTGAATGCACATGACTGTTTAAATTGACGACCATTTTTTGCTAGTAAAGCACTAGAAGTTTCTTTATTTTGACCAAAAGAAACATCCAATCTTTGTGTTTCATATATAATCTTACCAATAAGATATGATAGATTCTACTCATTATTGTGAATATTGATGAACTCTGCTATGAATTTGGTAAACAATTTAGAAGGACATCAATAATCTTACCTTGTCTATATAAATAACTCTCTGTCCTACCAACCAATCAATGATCTAAGTTTGAAAATGACACTCTTCTCCTACCAACCAATCAATGATCTAAGTTTGAATATAGCACTCCTAATCCTCCCGACTGATCAGTCAATGATCGTGTGTGTAAATAACTTCTACTACTGCCATTCAATTAATCAACAATTTAAATTTGAAAATGACACTTCCACTCCTGCCAACCAATCAATTAATGATCTAAATTTGAAATTGGTACTCCACTCCTACCAACCCTACCAACCGATCAATCAATGATCTAAGTTTGAAACCGGCACTCCACTCCTACCAACCCCACCAACCGATCAATCAATGATCTAAGTTTAAAATTGGCACTCCACTCCTGCCAACCCCACCAACCGATCAATCAATGATCTAAGTTTGAAATGACACTCTTGCCAACCCTACCAACTAATCAATCAATGAATTAAGTTTGAAAATGGTACTCCCACTCCTGCCAACTCTTCTAATTGATAAATAAGGGGATCAATCAATGATCTAAGTTTGAAAATGGCACTAGCTATATTCTCGTTGTCATCCACTGTGAAGGACCAAAACCCTTTTAGTAGAAGTCTCTTTGAATGCATAACATTCATCTAATAGATGCGACTTAGCTTATTACATGCTTCTTTACTAGTTAAACTACATTAAGTGACCTCGTGGAGTAGCTCATTTAAGAGATAAAAGGCATTAATAGAGTCTAGGGCTACTCAATCACGTTCTAACCATTTAATCATACTGCTATTTATAAAATTATCAACATTGCCCCCTCTTCTCACTTGCTCCTTGTACAGTTCTAACTGGTGTGTTACTTGCAGTGCTACATTACTTTGGTTCTTCATCACTTACCAACGCCCACGTACAATTCATCCCTCTTTAAGAGAAAGGTCATCCTCAATATTCACAAAATGAACCCATGACCACCAAACTTCTCAAAAACTATAGTTCCACTACTAGAACTAGCCATGTTAACATGCATTCATCAATGCAAATAATTACTTTGAGACTATCGAGGCCAATCCTTAGTTTTAAACAAAGTCCAATTAAATTCTTTAATATCCAAAATAATTAGCTTTGCTATGATTCTATCAAATATTAAAAAAGGCAATTGCACAAATGGTAAATGATGTTTTTTGTGTAACTCACCACTCAACTATAGAAGTGAGATCATGTCGATTAGACATTGTGATCTTCTTCACCCAACAAGCTACACTTATAGTCTTAGTAATGTCAATCTATATACTTAAACTAACTAGACTACTATTTTGGTGTTCTAACTAACTTGGCGTCATAGACACTTGGTCTACATTAGTTCCCTTGTAAGTAACTTACTATTACCATGTGAGTAACTTATTTACTTGGTTTATTAGTTTCCTTGATTACCACACGAATAATCGAATTCCAACAATAATTTTATATCCGCTATCATTGAATAAATCCCCATATCCTCTATGGCTAATGTTGTAAGGTGTGCAATTTATTGATTAAAATTTATGCACTTATTTATGTTTGTGCTAACTAATTAATTGGGAGGTTAGTTAGGATTATGCTTAAGTTCAATGAAGGTAAAGTAGGAGTTATTTTTTCATTAAGTTTTGTAGCTTGAAATTTGGCAAGAAAAAACGTTTTGTGGCTCAAAGATAAATAAGAAGTTGTTGTAACATAAAAGTAGGGATGTTGTTTTGTGATTTAAAATAAAAGTGAAGTTGTTTTGTGTCTCGAACTGAACGTAGGGAAAAATTTGTTTTGTTTCAAAAGCTCTTTGTAATTCAAAGCTTTTTTGAATGTTGTGAGTTGCCTTTAATCCCTAAATGCCCAAAGCTCTCTCCAAATTCGGTAGTTTTGCAAAGATGCATTATTAAATGCAACTAAGAGGGATATTTTGCACTTAATGTATGAATAAAAGTTGTACATTTTCAATTTTAGATTCTATCTGTATAGTTAAATCTATGATTGCTATCACCAATATTTTTGTATAAAATTTGAAACTCAAAATTGAAAATTCTTTTGTAATTCAATTACGAATAAGATACTAATAATATGTGGATGAAATTTGTTGTGATTGGTTGAAATGTAATACTCTAAGTGTAGTGATTTTTGGAGAATTTTTGGTTTCTTGATTTTATGAGTTGACTTTTCTAAGAGCACTTTTATAATGAAATCTTCAAATTTTTGGGTGAATCACTACAACATGAAATGAAGCATAAAAATTTCACAAATCATCCCCTTTCTAATCGGATCACATATTCATAAAGCTAACTTCTCAGAAAATCTATAGTAAAAAATCCTCTCTGCAAAAAGTGCGTGATGGATGAGGAAACATGGATGAAATCTGTACATCGTCCAAAAAATGGACGTTAAGGCAGTTAAGGGTTAATGTATACCTTTATATGCTTACCTTTTATTTAGTACTTTTAGACAATATGTTGGTGTTAAATACTTTCTAAGAGTTCGCTTGTGTCAACCCTTCGATTACAAGATAAATTTTATTTCACCCTTTGCAATGAAATGTTCATTTTTTGGTTTCTTACTCTTCCTATAGAGGCATATTGCAATATAGAGGCATTAATTCAAAAAATACTGCCCGTCAGTAATCTTCGACGAGCAGGAGTCGCCGTCCGAAATGGCAGGACGCCGTCCACAGAGCTGGCCCAGTCTCCCACAAAGTTGGTGGCTGGGGGACAGCCTATTTTAGGCCACCTCCACTATTCCCATCCCAAAATCTACCACAGAGGAACATATGGAGAATGGCGCGGTCGAACACCCACACTATTCGCTTTCGAAAATCTAGGGAGGCGGAAGATATTGCAAATAGTGTGGTCTGATGCAAGAGTCCGTTGTCCTGTGGGGTGTTTTCTATGTTATCTCTTGGCATGTTCGCAGCAAATGACAGAGGAAGCCTGGCGATGAAATCCGCGCTCACAGCCCATCTCTCACCCAATCAATTCATCATTTCCGCTGCAATCCATCCCGGCACTTCACACCGCTTTGATGCTGTGAGCGAGCTCATCGTTTCGTCTCATCTTTGAGCTCGGCGGGCCAACTGCGTTGGGTTATTGCTTGCTTGCTATTCGCTTATCATCTTTTTGTATTTTTTCACGAGTTTTTTTCCTCTCTCGGAGGTTTTCGTGACGTTTGCTGACGGTTTTTGCGAGAGATGGGGTCAACCGTGATTGCGCCAGGCTCGCAGTGCTTGGGTTTCTCCATCGCCAGGCCGAATTTGACGACGAGCAAGAGCGAGACCCGGCAGCTGCAGCTGCGAACTCAATTTTATGGCGTGCGCTGCGCAGGACTCACGCGGTCCGCCACAAACCCCGTGGTGGTGGTGTTGCAGCCCATACGGGCGCAAAGCGTGATCAGCGAGGTGGAGGGGAAAGCCACGCCGGAGGCCGTGAGCAAGAGCTTGCAGTTCGAGTTCGCCAAGTACATGAAGGGCAAAGCGAATTCGGTCAATGTCGCCCTGGACAAGGCCGTGCCAATGCAATACCCGGAGCAGATCCACGAGGCCATGCGGTACTCCCTGCTGGCGGGCGGCAAGCGCGTCCGGCCCGCGCTCTGCATCGCGGCGTGCGAGCTCGTGGGCGGGACCGAGGCCATGGCAATGCCCGCGGCCTGCGCCATGGAGATGGTGCACACCATGTCGCTCATCCACGACGACCTGCCGTGCATGGACAACGACGACTTACGCCGCGGCAAGCCCACCCTCCACAAGGTATTCTCACCTCCACCATTGTGCATACGACTCAATTTCGACGCTGTTGGGCTTGACACGATTGTTTATGTTTTGTGTTGGCAATCGTGATACAAATGCTGAAGCAGTGTGACATATGATTATGGTGCTTGGCACGATTGTTTATGTTTTGTGTTGGCAATTGTGATACGAATGCTGAAGAGCCCTGTGATATATGGTTATGGTGCTTGCGCAGGTATACAGCGACGGGATGGCCGTGCTGGCGGGGGATGCGCTGTTGTCGTTTGCGTTTGAGCACATTGCCCGCTCCACGACAGGAGTGGCAGCCGACAGAGTCTTGCGAGTAATAGCGCACCTCGGGAAAGCCGTGGGCTCGGAGGGTTTGGTGGCGGGGCAGATTGTGGACCTGGCCAGTGAGGGCGATCCCGCGGTGGGCCTGGACACTCTGGAGTATGTTCACAGGCACAAGACCGCCGTACTTCTGGAATCTGCCGTTGTGTGCGGAGCGATCCTCGGGGGCGCATCTGAGGACGAAATCAGCCGATTGAGCCTCTATGCATGCAATGTGGGCCTCTTATTCCAAGTAAGCATCTCCTGTATCCTCGCCTGTATCATTGACTGCATTCCACAGTGCTCAACTTTCAACTGTAGCTTGATTCTTGTGCCACGTTTTCATGGCATCTTTCGTGCACTGAATACTATTGTTCATTGAGAGCTCTCACTGAATACTATTGTTCGTTGAGAACTCATTGAGAGTATTATTCATTGAGAGCTCTTGTATAGTTAGACGTGATTTGATTGCACTCAATCGTATTGTTCATTGTTCTTGAACTGAATAGTATTGTTCATTGAGAGCTCTTATATAGTTAGCCGTGATTTGATTGCTACTTGAGCTGTAAGTTTTTTTTTTCTGATGGTGCGAGTGATCATCCCCTGGACAGGTCGTGGATGACATCCTGGACGTAACCAAGTCGTCTGCCGAGCTAGGCAAGACTGCAGGCAAGGATCTTTTGGCTGACAAAGTTACATATCCGAAGTTATTGGGACTCGAGAAATCAAAGGAATTTGCGGAGGAGTTGAGACGAAAAGCTCAGGAGCAGCTCTCTGTGTTTGACCAGCACAAAGCAGCTCCGTTGCTCGGCCTGGCAGATTACATCGCTAATCGGCAGAACTAAATAATACATCTCTTGCAATTTTAGGTAGGTTAGTGTATTCTCACAGGCCCAAACGGGACAAAAAGGTAGAACTCAATGAGTTCCGTCCGTGACTTTTTTTATTAATCATGGACAATACGTGTTCAGCATTGATGGCCTCAGTTAACTTGTGGTCACTATTCCTTTGGTAGACGTGGCGTTTCCGACATATAGTAGGGTACAATTTTGAAACTCAGCGGTGCAGTGTACAGCATCTGAAACGGCTCTGATAGACTGCTAATCCTGTTTTTTTATTCGCCCAGATTCATGGTATGTTCCTGTCACCAGAGAATGTAACTGTGTGTCACTGTATGTTCCTGTATGAAAATGTAATAGTTTGTCTTAGTGGAGAAAGCTCTGAAATATCTTCTACCTTAGCGTGTGTTGATAGTCATAGTTGGTCAAAAAGAATATGAAGAAAAATGGGGACGAACTAGAGTAATCTCTCTTCATTTGCCATGGAATCCAGCTGCAGGTTTTGAGGTATGGATGCGAGGTCTAGTGCGAGGAGGTTGATGCAGTAGAAGCTGACTTACATTTTGAAATTTCCTCTGGAGCTACAGCTTCTTGCTAATGTGTGTAGCTTTTGTGATTTGTGAAGAGTGGATATGTATTTGCTTCATGCTGAGCAAGTGAACATGGCAGCAACATCTGTTTTAAGATCATAGAAGAGACATCATAGTTGGGATGAGTCAAGAATGTTGTCGCAACTCCCTTCTTCTCAGCCTAGTGCTTGATATTTCCTTGATAACATGTGCTACCTCCAGATGACATGCACAACCCTCATTAAGGAGACGGGCCACATTCTTGCTCGAAAACTACTTACAAAAGCTTGCAAGCGTGAAAACTTGCACTGACGCCCCTACTTTCCTTGTGTGTCCAACACGCTTCTCAATGTTTGTGGTCTTTCAATACCATACTGAACACTATGTTCTTGATCTGGCATAATGGATGGCATGAATCCAAATTTTGCACTATTGTAATGGGTGCGAGAGATTCCGGGGACGGATCATAGGGAACGTGCACTAACTTAAGAGATTCCATAAGTAGGCACCTAAACCACTGCAAAAATCTCACATTGAACCAAGGAAGAAATTAGTTTTCAATAATGCCCCCAAAACATGCTGGCAATGAACTCAAAATATTCTATTTATTTTCGGGTGAAAATTTGATAAGGAATAGGGTCCTACTCTTTAGTGCCTAGGACACTGTAGCTTGGTGCACTGGATTTTAATGGACTTTTCCACCATGATTGATTCATATAATAAGGAAGAAGGGTGTTTTTTGTGTGTCTGTCCGCGCATGACATTTTACACATGGAATAAGTGGTTATTTGACTAAGTTCCGGAGTGGAACCTGCTTGGAGCGTTCTTGGCATTCTGCGAGTGTTTCTTGGCATTCTGCAAGTGTTCTTGAAATTGTTGCGCAGCTTTTTGGTTGCGCTGTGCTTGTTTCTCGCTTGCTTTTTGTGACTTCACGTCGTCGCTATGAAGCGGAAGAGATCGAACATTGAGGATGCACTTGAGCAAGAGAACGCCACTCTGAGGAAACATATCTCCGCAAAAGACGAGAGGATCCAAAAACTGGAGAATGAGTTAGCCATCACCGAAAATCGAAACTCGCATACCTTCCCCGGCGGCGAGTCGTTCTCGGACATCGGCGCCACACCGCACCTTTTGAACCGCGCTCTGGAGAGAGTTTTCACGACCTCTGGTGCCTTCACGAAGTTTCTGATGCAATCTTTAAAGAACTCTGGCGTAGATTGCACCACCATAGCCAAGGCTACCAAGTCCGTATGCTTCGAAAGAGCCGCTCACACCAAATTCGTGTACCAAGCGATCGTCTGCAAGGTTCTCTTCACCAACTTCGAGAACGAGTCTTTCAACGTCGAGGCGCATGCATTTGAAACCCTCGACCCTGAGGAGCGTACGAAGGAGAATTTCCAGCGGTACAAGCACTTGACTACCGTGGAGAATCCCGAAGAGCTTGTTTTTGAAGATGCAATTGATAATGATTTCCGGAGGCTTTGTGTCACCAAGCGCAAGGGTTTGGTGGTGGCCCTCGGGGTGCTTGGACTTGACGATGTTTTTGGTGAAGTTTTTGGACCTCAAGGGATTCGGAGACGCAAGTTCAACGCAGTGGAGGGCAAAGTGGCATCGAGCTTTGTGAGGTTTGTGATGTCTGTGTTTCTTGTACACAAGCTTACATTTGCATTGCATCCTGTTGCGAGGATTTTTCGAGTGCGTGACGGGATGCAGTTCATTGAGCGTTACATGGAGCCTGTAGTTGCGTCGGCAGATAGTGAAGATGATCCTGTAGTTTCTTTAAGTGTTGGATTTATGGTCGTCCCGGGCTTTCATTTGAACCGCATTGTTGTTCACAGTAGAGTATACACAGTAAAAGGGATCGAACTAAATAGAAGATAGTTAATGGGTGACGGTCAGGCGAACTGGTGCCAATTCAGATAATTATTCCCTGGCAAAACGCCTTTGTGAAAAAATTGATGTTTTGCCACATGATTGCCATTGTGTTAAATGTATTTGCCACATTAGCTTCAAAATCAATATTTACCAAATCAGATTTTGCCTAACATTCCTAAAGTGAGCATAGGGATTTGTGCGTGATAACAAGCTTGAAAAAGCTTGCTTTTTGTGATTGATTGTTCCATTCCACAAGTGTTCTTGGATCGAGCTCGTCGAAGGAACGCAGCTGACCGACGGTGAAGCCTCAGAATTGTTTTGCTCCAAGCGAACAGGATTTAATAACTGGTTGCGCTTTGCTTGATGCTTGCTTTCTTTGCGCTTTGCTTTACCAGTGAATTTATAGAAACAGTCATATTATCTATTTTGTACAAGGCCTAAAGAAGGCTTACGTAGTTTTTACGACTAATTTGTGTTCCGCAAAAGAAACTCTATTTCTTCCAATATAAGCATTGATTCCGTTTAAAGACAATTTATTTATTTGATGAATTAATTAACCACTTCATTTAAATTAATTAAAAAATTCAAATAAGTTACAATTCCTCTTTCTATTACGTAGGATTTTCTAATTCAATTTACACAAATTTCAAAATTATAAAATAAATCCTCAAAAAAAAAAACACTATCTTTAAGAATAAATTTCATTTATTATATAGAATTGTAGACACTCAACAAGAAAGAATTCTATGATGTCAATTTTACTTTGTTAAAATTTTAAAAAACAACAACAAATGGTTGTCACGATGGTTGTGTGATCCCATCTCACTACCAAGCCTACTTAGAGCTTTTGATATTTATTTTGAAATTTTTTATGTGCCGGTGGCCGGCACGGGTCAAGCTAGTACTATAAAAAAATAGAATGGATTCAATTAAAAAGTAACCGTACAATTGTATTCTCAACTGGACTGAAGACATTTTGCCAAAATTATATAATCATCCAATAGTGGAATTGCAAGATTATAGTATGTCTTTGAAGTGTATAATATATGGACACTCAAAAATGAAATTGTGGAAGGTGTGTGACTTCAAAGTTAAATAGAATTTGGATTAAATTTTCAAAAAATGAAAATGAAGAGGTGTAGGCAATGACCTATGTCAACACCTCTTCACCGCAATCTTTCATATCAAGAACGGACTCACACATAATTATTGTGAATTTTATAAGTAAAAGTGACTTATCCATGTACGCTTTAGGACAAAAATTTGTACATTAAAATATGAAAGGAGTTGGTACATGAATCAAGATCGGAATAAATACACTAATGGAATGTGAACAATCCAATAAAAAACAAGATAACAAACTTCCAAACACAAGAAATATCGCAAAGTACATGTGTTGTATTTGTAAGTTTTTACAGTATTTTCAAGTAATTGCAGTATTTTCGCGTTTTGTTCATAAGTATTTTGATAGTTGCACAACTCCAAATTGAAATTTTCCTTTTCTAGAAGATGTGTATTATAAATCTCCAACTTTGAACTTCACAATTCAAAATCCAATTCATTACGGATTTTTTGTTATTTGCATTTTTGACACTCCGGTGACTAGATAAAGTAAGACTCTTTGATCTTCTTGTATTGGAATTTTCCTCATGTGCGTAATTTTTACCCTTCTTTCTATTTCTATTGAACTACTTCTTTGATTTGCAATCATATGCTTTGTGTTCAATTTTCCAAAATTTAAACACTTCATTTTACCTTTGTTTTTATTCTCTTTGCATTTGGATGCTTTGTGGTCATTTTTACCATAATTGAAGCACTTACACTTCAATGCACGCGGCTTCTTAAATTCACTTGACCACTTTTTCTTATCAGTAAGGCACTAGAAGTGTCTTTAGTTTCACGAGAAGGAACATCGTCCAATCTATATTCTTCTTGTAGAATCTTATAAAAATTAGATATAATGATAGATTCTGCTCATTACTATGATGTTGGTGAAACTCTACGATGATTCTAGTAAACAACTTAGAATCACATTGATCATATCTTCAACTTTGTAAATAACTCCTACTCCTACTCCTACCAACCAATCAATCTATGATCTCATGTTTGGAAATGGCACTCACCATACTCTCATGATCATTCGATTTGAAGGACCAAAACTCCTTTAGTAGAAGTCTCTTTGAATGCATATCACTCATCTTATAAATGTGAAAGAGTTCATCCCATGCCTCTTTAGTTGAGCTACATTGGTTGATATGATGGAGTGACTCATGTAGGATATTAAAGGCAATAGTAGAGAGGGATATTCAATCACATTCTAACCACTTAATCATACCGCTATTAATAACATTATTAATACCAACATCGGCCCTCCCTTCTCCATTTCCTCCTTGGATAATTCCAATTGGTGTGTCATTGGGAGTGCTATATGGCTTTGGTTCTTCACCATTATGTTCACCATTTACCAACTCTTACAACCAATTCTCTTAAAGAGAGAATTCATCTTCAATTTCCATGAATTGAATCCGTGACCACTAAAATTGTTTAAGAAACTAATTCTAACGCTAAAACTAGCTATGCAAATAACAAATTTGAGATTGGTTCCTTTAAAAACGTCTTTAATGTAATACAATATATGGTTTGACACTCAACAAAATGGATGAAAATTATTTAAATGTAGTCTTTTTTGTCCTTAAGCTGGGGGAAATGCTATTATGTGAGCAGTGAGCGGTGAGCGGTGAGCAGAGATTTTGGAAAAAAATCCGCAATTTTTTTTTATGAAGCACCTCCTATTACCGCGGTTTTAGAGTGTAATAAAAGAAAATTTTAAGTTAATGCGTTTAATAAAAGGACCTATTGCCGCGCCTTGAAGGACCTGTTCCCGCGTAGTAAAAACATTCAAAAGCTTCAAAACAATGAAAATGTTCAAAGCATTTGAAATTTTCATTCCATTCAACAAAAATAATTCCCATTCATTCCAAGCTTTCATGATCCCCTTAGTGAGCACAAAGTCCTTGCTTTCCTGCTGAAGGTAATTCACAAAGACATGAGGGGATCTAGAAATGGCCTTTGCGGGGAATAAAACATACTTGAAATATCGATATAAAACACGGTGCAAAGCAGGCTTGAAAAGGTACTGCTACTCAATTTGATAGTTCTTGTTGATGCCCTATCAACAACAAATTCTCTGTAAAAGCCGTGTCCCAGAGGGAAACTCGCACCTGCTCGATGTAGTCAAAGATAGTGGGAATCGGATCACCACCGTCTGGGTGGTAATTGATGGTGGCCTTTCGATCACGAATAATGCCCTTAAAAATGATCCCAGCTTTGACGGTCAACTGCAGAAGAGATAACTAGATTGTGAGAAGGACGAAATGAAATGATAACAATGTGTGATAAGTTATTCAATGCACAATTCTACAATCATTGTATCAAACCAGATTATAGAGAAATTAAGGTATGTACCTGAGACCACCAAGTAGCTTCATGAAGCCAGACTAAAAACAAGACATCACTAAATCCAGGTTTGGGAAATCTGAGTTGAATTCAAAGAACAGGAGGTTGATTCCAACGTTCAAGCTAGAGAACCTTCATTGAAGGATCCATGGCGCATGTGCCAAACATCCACAACTTCTCAATTTTCATGTCTGGTTCTTCATCGTGACATTCATAGTGAGATTTCACTTCATCAAGGAAGGATGAAGTGTTGACTGGATCAACAATAAGAAACATCTTCTTCAACTCGCTCTTATAGTGAACCTTGGTTTTCTTCACAACCTTGTTTACAAACTCATCAAGTCTCTTGGCGGTCCAATCTTCTGAGTTGGGATACTTCTTATAGAACTTCTTCTGAGCAACAGCAACGACTTTTCCAATCTCTTGCTGCATTTAAAATACAACAAAACTTATGGAGATTCGCTAAGAAAATGAAACCAAAATAGGATAAAAAAAAGTTGTATTGTAGATAGAGTGGTATACCTGATTGAAAAGAGCATTGAGAGAGTCAACGGTTAGCGTGAACCAAGTATTAGTTTTGGGACCTTTCAGCATTATTTCAGACAGTCGAAGCTCCTCTGGTGACACCAAAGACTGGTTATATGAGAGAGGTTGGGAACCAATGTTACGAACTCGATAGGGTCGATGCACAAGGTTTGAAGTGATATGGGACTTCTCGTTTCTCCTGTAGAAACAATTAAATTAGAATAATTATGTATCGGTTTGAGAGGATGAAATATAACATGATATCAAACTTTGAGTCATGGAAATCGTACCAATTGATTTCGTGGAGAGCGGACTCTTCGTAGATGTAATCTTTGGAGTAACAAGCTTAGTCTTACCTTCGTTATCCTCAATGGCTACATAGAAAACATCGTTGCCTTCCATGTATCCAGTCTTTATAAAATGTGAAGTTAGACTTTTCATAATGTCGTTCTTGAGAATAGGTCTCACAATAGGAGGGCATACCATTCTACAAAGGGGAATGAGCAACCTAGATTTGTGACGAGGTTGGAATCGAAGGCGTTTGATTTGAGATCTTGTGTTTGGAGTCTCGCTCAACAAAATGGAATTGAGCTAGGAATGAACATCTCGCTCGCTTAGCCGTCCTCATTGGGTACTTTTTCTAAGGTCAACAGGGTGACCTTCAACAAAATGTAGTCACAAAATTTAGTGTTTCAATGGTCAAATCATGGCATGTAAAGAGCACAATCACGAGGAATGAATGAACACCTTCAATGTCATCTTCATTTTCCTGAGAATCACCATCCTTGCATTAGAGAAAATGTGAGCCCTCAAATGGGCCCCCAAGAGTTGACATGCGACCCTAAATCAGCCGGGCTAGTGTAGGTAGGCAAAGGACAACTTTTCTGTCATGCAACAGTGGCCATCTTGTGTGAATTTCAGTATGCGTCAGTACTATGGCAATAATGCCGCAATGGTTTGATAGTATAATACTACGACAGTACTGCTGTCAGTACTGTTGCAGTTATGTTTCATTTTTACATTCACAGTACTGTTGCAAGCTTGTTGCAATCCTAATGCGACAGCGCTGCATCAATCCGCAGTACTGCAACAGAATAGGAGTAGGTATAATAATTAGCATTACTGTTTCATGATGTCTGTGTCAGTATTATTTCAATACTGACGCAATATTAAGGTAACTATATTTGAAATCGACCATTTCCTTGATGTCATCCATACTGCGCAGAAATAGGGAATTTGTACCTGACAAGACAATTTAAATCAATTCGAGGGTCCTCCTCCAAGACTTTCTAGAGGCCCATTTGAGGGTTCACATTTTCTGTAATGACACCTTGATCTTTAACACTAGGTTCTAAAAATTGATTCAGAAAATTTGAAATTCTTTTCTATAAACTCAACCACTGTGTTTGGAGGGTAGCTAACACTGGCTGGAGTGGAGGCGGGGCCATGTCAAGCACAAACTAGACACCCTATTCTCTACCACTGAGTTCTTAAAATTTATTCTAAAATCTTGAAATTTTTTTCTACAGACTTAAATACCCTGTTTGGAGGGTAGCTGACACCGGATGAGGTGGGGAGGTGCCCTTCTGAAGCACAAAGTAGACACCCTGATCTTTATCACAGGGTTCTTAAAATTGAAAAAAAATAAAATAGCATATCTTCTCTACAAAAATATAAAAGGTCAGCCGGAGCCGGATGACGAGATTGAGAATTGAGAATTGACTGCCATAACGAGATTGAGAATTCTCAAGTTTGATGCTGTAGGAGTTTCTTTTCGGTGTAACGACTGCGATTTTTGGAATCTTGGAGCGTGTAATATACGGTTGGAAAGGTCTTCTCAAGACCTTTCCCATGGTATATCATGCGCCCTTGAAATTGTGGAAAAGGGACTGCCGGTACCGGCAGTCCGGCTGGGGTCACGAAGCGGCCATGACGAGATTGAGAATTCTCAAGTTTGATTTTGCTGGAGGTTACACTTGTATGTGTATCTATACTTTTTAGTTCAATTAATGCTGGCCACGCTAATTCTAAAGAGATTGTCAGAAGGAGGAAGCCAAAATTGCAGTGCCAGTACCGGCAGTCCAAAAGCGGGAGCAAAACTTGAACACATGAGGGAGCCAAAATCGCAGTGCCGGTACCAGCAGTCCAAAAGCGCGAGCAGAATTTGAACACATGAGGGAGCCAAAATCGCAGTGCCGGTACCGGCAGTCCAAAAGCGCGAGCAAAACTTGAACACATAAAGGAGCTAAAATAGCAGTGCCGGTATCGGCAGTCCAAAAACGCGAGAAAAACTTGAACACATGAAGGAGCCAAAATCGCAGTGCCGGTACCGGTAGTCTAAAAGCGCGAGCAGAACTTGAACACATGAGCGAGCCAAAATCGCAGTGCCGGTACCGGTAGTCTAAAAGCGCGAGCAGAACTTGAACACATGAGGGAGCCAAAATTGCAGTGCCGATACCGGCAGTCCAAAAGCGCGAGCAAAACGTGGTCACCTCTCAGAACTTGAAACCCTCAGAAGCTCACGAGCCTGACCCATGAGGTCTGAGCGAGCACTCAGAACTTGAAACCCTAGAGCTTGAAACCTCAGAAACTGAATGCCTCAAGTACTCAAAACCCCATTTATTGACAAAGGTGAAACAGGACCCCCAGGCTTACCTTCATCCTCAGTGCACTTTGTCTCCATCTGGTCATCTTCGCTCCCATGATCGGTGCTCTGCACCTCTATCTGCTACTCTGAAGCCATCCCAAACAGTGGACCTTCGACCTCCAAGTCCGCCACCTGCACGACAATAACATGTACTTAAAGTGCTCGAGAAAGGAGTCTTAAGGATTCTAAATAAGACACGGTTCCGCCATAGGAATTTTGCATTGGTGCTACATTGCATTGGTGCAACCTACCCTATATTGGAGTCCACACTACTATTGCGTTGTCTTCACTACTATAGCGTTGGGTACAGCAAATTGTCGCACGCTTCCTATAGGGTTAATTCTAATATGTCCACTGAGTTCCTTACTCAAATCCCTGAAAGATTCACAATTGATACTATATGTTAGTACTTACTGTGTTCTCCAAATCTGGGTAGCTTACGCACACCGTTAGGCAGCTTTCAACTGTTAATGAAGATGAGAAAGTCTGGTTGCTTAGGCCGGGTAGATATAGAGCGTACGGTCTGAGAGATTCACTTATGGGCGCATCCACTGAACTCCTAACGCCTAAAGAGCCATCTACTTGCACAATGCAAACGACTCTTTCCGTTCGCGTGAAAGTTGAGCCAGGGTTAGAGACAATTTTGGAACTAAGTGACAATGAAGTCCGTAAAGATCTAGATTACAATCCAATTCTTCTTCCCTCCTATCACCCAAATCCCCAATCTTTTGCTGGTAGTTGTCCTTCGACTAGTAAGCTGCCAACTCATTCTTCATCTGACAATCATAGTGTTGTCGAATGCCTGAGATTGCTTGGGGTTAGAAAGGGCTCTAGGAATGTGTTCAAACATATTGATTACAACTCAATAGATATTAAGCAAGTCCAGTTCCTTTCGATGCATTAGAACGGAGATGTCATCTTTGAGTTCCCTCTCTTGGATTTCGCTTCAAAACACTACAGAGTAAAGCAACTCCGTGCAATGGACAAACACTATGACGGGCACGTTTGGACTTGTACCCACACGTCAAACATTGTGAACAATTTAGGTTTGATCTTCCGTACCTCGTCTTGTTGTGGTCATCTACGATGTGAGAATGTCGAATGTGATTTTCTAACCTGCATGCATCGGATGGCCGCTGTTAATGAAACTGAGTGGGATGGAGTCTCCTCTTTTGTTTTTGATGTAGGATCTAATCCTCCTATAGGATCCACTTTGGTTTGCAAATACTGTAAGGTTCCTCTTTCGTGTCTCGCAACCTGCGATGCCAAAATCTATTATGTTCTAGCTAAAGACAACATAATCAGAGCTTCTGTTCATTTTGGCACTCACAACCACCCCGTCAATTGAGATCGGTGCTTATCGTGACGATATTGCAAGAGGCGAGAGTTTAGTCGAGGAGCAAGTGCAGCGAACTCCTACTACAACCAATTCTGCCATTGTCTTGGAGGCTACAAAGGAGATAGTCGGGGACATGCTCGTTGTTGTTGAAGGTATGCAATCAAAGACACTAGAGCTTACTTAGCTCCTTCCACTCTTCAATAGATGTAAGGAGCTCACTTCGCCTAGTATTTGCAATAAAGTGACTGGCTTCAAATACTTCCACAGGTTTGGAGTTATGGACAGCATCACCAAGCTTTGCGGCTCAAATAAGTGGTCCTTTGTTCAAGAGAACAAGTTCCCCGGTCAAGGATCGGAGTCGGACAAGATCTTTGTATTCAAAATGTCTGAAGTTGGGCCGGGTAGCGGAGTCGACCTCGTCAAACGCATGCACCATGGTGGAGACCTCCAAAACGCATGGCTTATGTTCGACCATGTTAAAAGGGTCAAACACTGGACCACCATGGGCTGCCACGTCTACAATTCCACTTATTGTCGTGTCATGACCATCGCGCTTTGCAATATGCAGTCTGAGGACGTTGCTGCCTAAATGGTCGTCTGGAAGAATCTCAACGCTGTCGTCGGTCGCCATAGAGTTGAAAATCCAAATTTCAAAGGCTTCATGGCCGACAGTGCACAAGCAAACTGGAATGCTATACACATTGTATATGGAAGTGGAGATGCATCAATTCCAATGCCGAATAAGGAACGAACTTGTCTATTCCATTGGGTGCAGTCGCTGGAGAAGCCGAGAAGTACACCAAGGCTGACATTCGAGCTGACCTCCAGGACCAACATCGCCTCCTGTGCAAGCATTACAAGAACGCCTCAACGCAATTGGATGCTGATACCCGGTATCTCGCTACACTAGTACAAACCATGACATTTTGCCACCAATCGAATTTTGCAAAAAACACCAAACTCATATGTTGGTGCTATGTAGCACCAATGTTGGTGACAAAAATACATTCTCACCTCCATTCATGTTTGTATGTGAAATTTACATGGATTTGATAGTTTTAACAATGCGATGTCTATTATTCGTGTATTGTTGGATTTTAAAGCCAATTGAAGCACATAACCAATTCATTTTTATTTTTTATTTTTTTTCACGTCTTATTTATACTCCGATTTTTCATAGTTTAATAATTCGTCATTGTTGAAAAAATAAACTTTCATTTGATGATATCATGTATTCAAGATTATGTTATTCATGTATGTATTAAATTTATGTTTAGGATATGTTGCATATTTTATCAAGGGATTCTTATATACAAGAACATACATAATAATGGTTCAACAAAGTATCATAATTTATATTCACGTCATCTTTCAGTTAGTGACAAATATCACATAATACAAGAAATACATGAATTATGTCCTACGTAAATTTCAAGAAATACATGAATTATGGCCTACGTAAATTTGAGAAATACGTGAATTATGTCCTACGTGAATTTCAAGAAAACATCCTCTTATTAGTAAAATACAAGAGCTCTTCATCAAACACTTTACAACATCTACACATGAAAAAAAAAACAATAAAAAATGTATTGTATTGCAAAAGTTACAAAGGTTTAAAAATTACTACATGTTTTTCTAACTCTGCTGTCACTTTAAATTGAAAAGAGAAAATCTCTTAAATTTTTAGCTAAATTTATTTATTGGAGTACATTCCTTATTACAATACCTACCCATGAAAAAAAAAACGATAAAAAATGTATTGTATTGCAAAAGTTATAAAAGTTTAAAATTACTATATGTTTTTCTAACTCTGCTGTCACTTTAAATTGAAAAGAGAAAATCTCTTAAAATTTTTGCCAAATTTTTTATTGGAGTACATTCCTCATTACAACACCTACCCATGAAAAAAAAAACGATAAAAAATGTATTGTATTGCAAAAGTTATAAAGGTTTAAAAATTACTACATGTTTTTCTAACTCAGCTGTCACTTTAAATTGAATAGAGAAAAACTCTTAAATTTTTAGCCAATTTTTTTTATTGGAATACATCCCTCATTACAACATCTACCCATGAAAAAAAAAAACGTTCAAAAATGTATTGTATTGCAAACGTTATGACCGTTTGAAAATTTTACCAAACAATGTAAATTGCTGAATTTTTTTGGTAATTGTATATTATCGATTTTTCAAACCTTCTATACATGAGAAGTGGGTTGAGAAAGTGGTGATGGTCTCTCCACCCATAACCATGAGGTCTTGAGTTCAAATCTCATGGGCGACATGTGATGATGTGGGGTTGACTTGGAGTTGACTGTGATGACGAGGAGTGGACTTGGTGTTGACCAGGGTAAGGTCAAAGGTGTAATGGCTCCGGGCAGCCAATTTTTTCCAGGCAGCCAAATATTTTATTTTTGGGCAGCCTGAAATTTCTTTTCAGGCAGCGCACATTTTTTTCACAGCATTCAAATTTCACAAAAATTTGATATTTCAGAATTTGTAAATTGAAGAAGATTACGTGATTTGCAATATCAACGTAATGAAGTGAATTATTTCTCTGTTTTACGACAAAGTGTTCAAAAGCACCAATCAATTACAATTCAAAAGTTGGTGCATCATTTAAAATGCACCAATTTATTGGTGCAAAACTTGGTGGCAAAACACTATGTTTTGTACTAGTGCTATTCGAGCTTGGTGACTGTCATCCGGAGCTACAATTGAAGATGGTTTGCGACCTCTCGACCTCTGGCTTGCCTTCTGGCACTTCCAATACCGCCAGTGGGGAGGCTTCATGCAGCTGGTAAGTGAAGGTGAACATAGTTCCAATCCCCGCCTTTGGATACATCGTCACATTGGATTCTGGCACACCTCCGACGATTCAACAGTACCATCTCACAATTTCGCAATTCCCAGACTACTCCTGCCCTTATTTCAAGGAGATGTTGACTAAGGCAAAGGGGGGCTTATTGCAAGCATTTGTATTTCGTTTTCACCGTCATTTGTGGATTTGACGCTGAGGTCGATGCCTTCATACATACACCTACTCTTAGCTTCAACGAAGTTAAGCTAGTTCTCGAGAGTGGATTGTTGACCCATCCAACCTCTTAGGGTAGTCCATTATTTCTAGTTCCAGTGTTTGTAATTGCATACTCTTCCAATCAATGAAATAGTAGTGAGACTAAAAGGGCCACTACTACGGATTTTAAATTTGGGTTCCATATTTCAACCAACTAGGCATTTCTTCCTATATCATCTACTATTAGTCATCGTCAATGGTCTATAACAACGGCCAAACACATATTTCATCTTGTTAGAAACGGGACAACATCCTTGATTCACGGTTATAGGTAAATTGAGTTTGGCTTTCATGTGCCTTCAACATTTTCTACTTACCCCATTCCACGGTTATAGGTACAGAATATTCCACGGTTATAGGATAAAACGTTACTAAAAATATATGAATATCCGAATATTTCCTATTTATAGTAACGTTGACCACAGTTGACATGAAATTTCTGCTCAAAACACCACATTTTTCCGCTCACCGCTCACCACTCCCCGCTCTATGCGCGCACACTATCCTCGTCCATCTTGTACTTGATTACACATGTAATGGAATCTTGTCTCATATTCTATTTATAGTAATTTGTGTTTAGTCCATTGGTTATTTACTGGATACATGGCCACATGTATTATATAGAATTGAGTCTTTGAAATTTGAAATATGAATAGAACTCTACTTTGAATTATAGATATTGTATTGCTTCTACAATATAACTTGTCCTTTGTGGTTGTCTTTTATGAGTCCAACTAGTTTATTGTCTCTGCCCCACCAAGGGAGAGACTACGAAAACGCTTGGTTTTCAAAAAGTTACATGGCTTAACAATATAAACAAGTCGTAAAAATAAATATAGTGTAAATACTAAGGTAGAGACTACGTGAATAGCCGCTTGTTTATCACGATGTGACTGCTGTAAAAACCTTTCAGTGATGCATGGACAAGGGACATGGTTGTCACTACAATAAATTAAAGACGTTGTATGTTCCAAATGATTGTGTTCCCATATTGGATTGACATGTCAAGTTTAGTTTGGCATCTCAATTTGAGATTTGGACCTAGACTTCACGGTTTAACTATGTACAATCAAACTCAACAAGTCTCAATCCACGTTAGTTACTTAGTTTGCCACGTCAGTTGAATATCTCATTGAATATCTTATTGATGTGTTGACATGCAAGAGCATATAATGAACTTGTTAATTGTTTGAATTAATTACATAGGGGGCATTTTCAATATAAGGAAATTATTTAAACTTTTATAGAATTTAATGTAGATCTGCAATTGATTAATTTGTAATAGGGAATGTCAATCTAACGATGAAAATGTAATCTAAAAATGAAGATTTATAACTTTTACTTGCTCACCATCCTCAAATTATTTCTTGAAGATGACTTTTTCAAAACTACATAGGCATATGTCATAATGGTACTCTTTGAGATCCATCAATTGGTTCATCAAAATAAATTTTCAAATTTATTAATTTCACCTATTTCTAAGTTTCACATTCTAGGTGATTCTTATTGCTTAGTGACACCAAAGTTCTTTAGGGGGTTAAGCATAACATTTCAATTTTTGCTATAATTTCTTAATTTCTTAATCCATTTTATTTCCTTGTTCTTTGCACAAAAAATACTCCCTACATCTTTGTTTAGTGTAGACCTTTTAGTACATACCATTTTTCTTATGAGAACGAGACCTCATTCAAATAATGTTCAACTTGACTGAATTTATTTGATGGAATCTTCAAATGGAATTAGGAGATGTGAAGATATCTGACTTGACAACAGGATTGTCCAACTTGACTTGTCATGTTCCCATAGACGTTATATTACTGTTCAAACTCATGATCCCAAGGGTTCCTAGTTGAGGTCTTTGTCTATGCCAACTTCACTCAACCTTGACTATCTAGTAAATTTAGACACAGTTTTGTCATAGTAAAGTCCACATGTAATTGTGAAAAGTAAAAAAGGACACTTAATCAAGTGAGAGGACACCGCAAGGGATAAGTTATGTTGGCACATGCAATGATGCATTGAGGATAATCTAAAAATTTCTTGTTTAGAGGAAAAAAGAGAATTTGGAGGTGAAACCAAAAGTTACCCCTAAACGGTTCCTTGAATACATCTTGTGAAAAACTGCATTTAAAATCCTTGAGTAAAAAAAATTCTAAAATTTTATTTTTATATAATTTTATAAATCCAAATATGATATTTTGAGAATATTCTATAATTAACGTGTCATTGCATGTCAGCCTTGTTTTAATTTTCATCTAAATTTAGAAGGGCCTAAGTAGTTTTCTATACATTGGCATAGTTGAATTGTACTAATATCATTTTTGAAAAAAATAACTTTCTAACTTCCTTGAGATCACAACCTCTACAAGCTTATGAAAATTGAATTTAAACCTCAAAGTGTCATATACATTTCTACATTTGAAGTTTTATAAAGATCTAATATAAAAAAAAGCTTATTGAAAGGATAATTTTGTGTTGATGTGGAAACAAGAGTTGTAGATTATGAATTGTAGATTACATCCTTATAGTTGAATTTAGCTACTTAAATACACCATTGAGTGTAGTTGATTAACTTTAGAGCGGTATAGATTTCCAAAATTACATTATATTTAATAAAACAATCATTACTTGTTGAAAAAATAAAATAAAATAAAATATTTTATAATATTTTAAAAAATACTACACTAGAAATATGTTACATTAATAAAAAAGGGTTAGTGATTCAATTTGAAAATTGACCCTCAAATTTTCTTCATTAGAAATAAGCTTATTAAAAATTTGAAAACATATTTTAAAACCCCACACGGTCAAAGTCTCTTCCGCATGATCCACCCTAGTACAACCTTTGGGATTTGCCTTGGGGATTATTCCCCTTGTGTGAAAAGAAAAAAAAAAAACATATTTTAAAATAAGATTTTATGAGAAAAAAAACATTGCAACAAATTTTAGTTAATTTTTTATTCATATAGCAAATGAAATTGATTTTCTATAATGATTTTTTAAAATGTCCGGGGAGAATTGATGTCTTTTACCACAATTTGTTCAAAGGTGAAGAGAAATAGTGTCCCTACATTGCATAGGAGTTTGCCATTTGTCATTCTCACTTTCATTGAGGGTGCGATGTTCTTTCCAAGTAATAAGAGTGACATAAGGTGGCATGCCATGTTTATTAAAAAGTTGCCACATGTCATTAGAACACTAGTTATATCAAAAAAAAGACTCTTATAAGGATATTGTATCTCTCTAAAATAAAATAATGTCCAAGTTGAGAAATAGTGTCTGGGATACTAAATGCACCATTTAGAGTAGCACTTATAACACTATTGTCTCAGTGCAAGACCATCTTTCTAGAGCCTCTTTAATACTAGGAGCCAACACAATAAAGTGTACCACAAAAGAGGGATGCTAAAATTGGAAAATAACACATGTCTACAAAAAACACCAAAAAGTGAAGTGACCTGTGATCTTTGATTACATAACATTCTTTTGCAGTCACTCTGTTTACCTTTGGCAATCAACATAGAAGGCCAAAAACATTGCAAGAATCGTAATCTTGTAGAAAATCAAAGCCATCTCTACCTAATGATAGTTGAGCAGCTCAAAAACCTTTTGTTTTTTAATAGTTTCTACATGTTCCACATCAATCCTCTATTCATATGCTGATGCTTTGCACAAACAAAAGGGTGTGTTGCAGTACTAGCTAAAGAATGTTATGTAGCTCCTTTTTTGGCATATACGTATGTTCCTAAAATGCATAGGCATTGTGAGAATGTGTTTTTAGCCCAAGAACCATACAACCTTTAGGGTTTTTATGGCATCGAAGTGAATTATGGTAAATTGAAGATTTCTTTTTATTTTCCACTAAAATAGGAGCAAATCCACATGATAATGGACTGGTAGTGTTCATTGTTCTGCGTAATGATGAGGGGTAGTACTACGTGATGATTCGCCTCAAGTTTTTGTTATGTAATTTCAAAAAAGTATGGTATTAAAGGTTTAAAACATTGATATTTCAAACTCACTTTTGGGTATTTTTCAATGGTTTTATAAATTTACTTTTTGAAGTTTTCATGAACTTAGATTTAAAGTACCAACTATATAGGCCTTCTTGTTTAGTGTTTCGAGGTGCCCAAAGCATTATCTCAACATAATCAAGGTAACGTGGGGTCGATGCTCCAGAGAGGATGCTCACACAAAAAGATAGCAAATACCTTTATCAGGTACATATTTCCAATGTAGAACACTTCCGTGGAGGTAAACCTCAAAAATCGAATAGAACAGAGGAACATAGGTGTGTGTTAGAAATGGTCAGGGGAAGAGTGGGTACTTGTGCAGATGTACCAAGGTCTGTGCAACAAGTATTGGGAATGAGAGTGAGCTCTCATACTATCAAGCGTGCACTTCATAGAGCCGGTTTACGTTCTCAGACAAAGGTGAAAAAACCACATCTTTCTTCCAAAAATGTGAAGGCCTGTTTAGAGTTTGCTAGAGTCCATGAACACTGGACTGTAGAGGGTTGGAGTTGAGTTATCTTCTTAGACAAGAGTAAAATGAACTGCTTTTTTCAAACGAAAGCGTTTGGTGTTGGATACGAGAGGCGGAGCGGCTTCAGTATAAACTATCAATCAAACAGTAAAACATAGTGGTGGGGGGATTATGGTTTGGGGGTGTATGTGCATTTATGGACGTGGATTGATATGCAAAGTAAAAGGGCGCATTAATCAGATTTGTTATCGTGACATACTAGAAGAAAATATCCACATGGTAATTTCCAAGTTCAACTTAGATCCTTCTCGTGTCATTTTCCAACAAGACAATGCTTCCATTCACACTAAAAGAATAAAGATGCTTCAAGAGTGGTTCTCACGGCAACATTTTACTCTTCTACCTTGGCTTGCTCAATCGCTTGATTTGAATCCCATTGAACACCTTTGGTCAATTCTCAAACGAAGACTCAATCGATATAAGAGACCTCCAGCTGGACTAACAGACTTTTGGGACCGTGAGGTAGAAGTTTTCTACTCTAGTACTCCATATAATCGCAAGAGGCTTGTAGAAAGTATGCGACATAGAAGTGCAGCTGTGAAAGCAGCAAAAGGGAGGTGGACAAATTATTGAGAGATCATCATTCATGGGTTGGCAAAATTGATCAAATGCTTGGGTGGACTTTGGATTTTTCTCAGTCTTTTGTAGAGCTTTAATTTGAAGGTTTTTATTTTTATTTAATATGTACTATATATTTCATAGTATTTTAATAAAATTACCAGTTCCAATTTCATGTGTTTATTTTTCATCCGAAATGGATTGAATGGAGTGTTTGCAAATGTCTGATCGGTTTTGACAGTCACTATAGGTTTTGTCCTTATCCCCTATGTCATTTAAAGGTTAATAGTTGACAAATGTTGGCAAAAGCTACTCAGACAAAATTATTCAGAAGACAAAATTATTCAGAAGACAAAATTATTCAGAAGACAATTATTTTTCCGATAATTGTCCGTTGCCATGGGAAAGACAATTGGTCATTGGCATTAGCCAATTAGAAGATTTCTTCAACTCATGTAGCTTCTTTGTTCGTAATGTTCTTTAGCTCTTGCAAAGGTTCACCCTTTTGCTCTCATTTCATTAAAAATAAAATATTCAAAACATGTGATTCTTGAAGTGGGACTACAGACTACTGCAGGACTTCCAACTCTTCATCATCATTCTTTAACTAACGAATTATGTGGCATGTTCAATATTCTAGAATCCGCTACAACGATTCATGTGCAACGATTGTTATTCCTAGATACAACTTACAAAGGCTTAAAAACCTTATGTTATATAAACTAGTATGTGCATGAACAGTGAATTAAGTTATCCTGTCTCGTTTGCATGCTTGCATAAGGTTCTTCAATGCCTCTACTATTCACCTCCGAATCTGTTAGGAATAGAATCCAAGATGCAGAATAGAGGATTCAATTAAATATCTTAAATTGAGGTGAGGTTGAGTTGATTGCTTCTCGCCGACGATATTCCATCAAGCTAATGATCCCTGACACTTTCATGATTTTTTATAAATCAGACTGTAGAACCTTGAGAATTTTTGGAGAATTTTTGGATTTTTTTATGAAAAAACATTATAGAGTCCTACAATTGGGGGAAGTGTGATCCCCCAACCGTTTAAGAGCCTTAGAGCATCCGCATCGTTTCTCTTTAAATCAGACTCACAAAATGTGTTTTTGAGGACTCATGTGCCACCTTGAGCCGTGGTTAATTTGGAGTCCCCCACCGTTATACTCGCTGCAAACTCTTGACAGTTCCAAATCCCAACTTCCCTAGCCGCGCATGCAGGTTCATGTGACATGGCCACCCTTGTGGTCGTTCATGATGACCGTCGCCTTGTTCTTTTGGTGGCTCAGCTCACAAAAATAGAAATGGATCCCGACAACACTAAAAACGGTCCATATTTTGGGCGCGTTGTAGAGTTCTCACAACCGACCTAGAAAATGGCGAGTGAAGAGATGATTTTAGCGAGGCATGGCTCAAAAGAGCGGTTCGTGAGCTTGCGGTGGGGAGAGCCATTCAACCAGGCCACCAAACATGATCGCGGGTCCCTTAGGCACGTGACGATGTGGATGGTCTTAAGCTTCTTGTGGTTGTTGCGGATGTGCCTTTTGCATGGCGTCACCAAGTTAAGTTAATCCCTAACTGCCCAACGGTCCATTTTTTGGACAATGTACATATTTCATCGAATTTTCTCAATCATCCTCCATGCACTTTTATAGTGTGGATTTTTTACTATAAATTTTATGGGAAGATAGCTTCATGCATGTGAGATCCGATTAGATAGGGGATGATTTGTGAAAATTTTATGCGTCATTTCATGTTGCAGTGATTCACCAAAAAGCTCTTAAAATCTTAATTCAAAAGTGTTCAAAAGTGCTCTTGAAAAAGTCAACTCATAGAATTATGCAACCAAAAAATCTCCAAAAATCACAACACTTAGAGTATTACATTTCAACCCATCATAACAAATTTCAGCTACAAATTAGAGTTAACCGAAAAGAGTGTCTCAAAGTGGAAACTCACCTCATACTCACCTTCAACTCGTTTTCACTTAAAAAAAAACGGCAAAACTAGTCTATGGTGAGTTGAAGAATAATCTAAAGCAAGACCCTGTACCGCCCATGGGAGTGGAATTCGTGACCTCCCCAATGCTACAGGGGAGATTCCACAAGTTCCTGCAAGCTTATGGCTCTATTCATGAAGGGACCAAGGGACTATTCATGTAGTCATGTCAAAAATCGTTTATATAAGATTGTTAACCGTGCATAGACTCTGTACAAAGCCCTTTTTCTTTTCGGTTAACTTAGTTGTTAATAGAGTTATCCGTAAACTAAAGGGTTGAGTGGGCCTTAGTTTGACTAAAATTTGGAGGAACAAAAACTATTGAGAGAAGTTTTATGGAATCAAAAGAATGGGTGAGTGAAGACGGGCTAGGTATATACAGAGAGAATCTATTGCCAGAAAAGGAGCTAGCAATCACCTTCTTCATGTGTGAAGATGAGTAATAGAAACTTGGGTGAGAAGTTTTTTAGCACTAATTTTGGTGCTTTCAAAGTTTGCATCCACAGTTTTTATTAGTGCCCGACACATGTTCTTTATTGAGGATTAATATCACTATTCACTCAAACTATTCACTCAAACTATTCACTCAAACTATGAAATTGTATACATCGTAGTCTTTTAATATTTTAATAATAAATTATATATGTTTCAGATTATTTTAATATTTTAATACTATAATAATAAATATTATAATATTATAATATTATAATAATCAATATTATAATATTATAATATTATAATAATCAATATTTTAATATTTTTTAATAAAAATTTATTATTTCGGAATATTTTAATATTTTAATAATATTATAATATTATATTTGAAATGTACTCAAAACTTAAGATTCAAAATGTAGGATAGTTTTCAGAATTTCTTGGAACCACAAATACGTGGATATAGTATAAATTTTATAATTTATGACGCACCATCTACGTGGCATGAGAATTTCCACGTAGTTCTCTATGACGTCTACATAGACATCCATAGTGATGTCTCTGCAGATGTCTGCTCGGATGTCCACGTGAATGCCACTGATGTCAAAGCTGACATCTACCAGAACATCCGCGCCGACAACGGGAACGTTCTCTATGACGTCCACCGTGATATCCAGGATGATGTCTCCGCAATGTCTGCTCGGATGTCCACGTGAATGTCACTGATGTCCAAGCCGACATCCACCAGAACATCCGCGCCGACAACGGGAACGTTCTCTATGACGTCCACCGTGACATCCAGGATGATGTCTCCGCAGATGTCTGCTCGGATGTCCACGTGAATGCCACTGATGTCCAAGCTGACATCTACCAGAACATCCGCGCCGACAGCGGGAACGTTCTCCATGACGTCCACCGTGACATCCAGGATGATGTCTCCGCAGATGTCTAGTCGGATATCCACGTGAATGCCACTGATGGCCAAGCTGACATCCACCAGAACATCCGCGCCGACAGTGGGAACGTTCTCTATGATGTCATCATAGACATCCATAGTTATGTCTCCGCAAATGTTTGCTCGGATGTCCACGTGAATGCCACCAGAACATCCGCGCGTACAACTGGAACGTTGTCTCTGACGTCCCCAATGACATTGTAGATGTTGCCGTGGACGTGCACCTTGACATCCAAACTGATGTCTCGGCAAATGTCTGTTCGGATGTCCACGTGAACGCCACTGATGTCCACGCTAACATCTACCACAACATCCGCGCCTACAACGGGAATGTTGTCTCTGACGTCCCCAATGACATTGTACCAAATATACGCAATGTCTACGCGACAACAGACAAACATTTTGGTGATACTCTGGGCCGTTTCTTGCAATGTCCCAAATAACGGCCACACATTTTGTCAATGCTGCACGATGATCCCATGTGCAACACCGGGGCCTATATAGAAGATGATGCCTGAGCGAGGAGATGTTGTTTTGCCCACATCTTGGTGAACAAGAATGGTGTCATCTTGTGGGCGAGGATGTCTCACATGATCAACGCGAATGTCCTCTTCAACATCCGAACTGATGTCCTTGCAAATGTCTGTCTGAATGTTGACGTGAATGCCACTAATGTTCAAACTAGCATCCACCAGAACATTTGCATTCACAATAGGATCGCTGTCTCTGATGTCCACGGTGACATTGTAGAAAACGTAAGCAATGTCCATCGTGACAACACACGAATATGTCGGTGATACCTTGGGTCGTTCCGTGCGATGTATCAAGTCACGGTTAGACATTTCTGTCAACGCTGCACGATGCTACCAACTGTAACACTCGCGACGCTATTGAAGATGATTCCGCCGACGTCCACCTTGACATTGACCCACATCTTGGTGGTCGAGAATGGTGTCATCTTTTGGGCGAGGATGTCTCGCATGATCAACGCGAATGTCCCCTTTAACATCTGAAGTGATGTCTCTGTAAATCTCTGTTTGGATGTCCACGTGAATGCCACTAATGTCCAAACGTAAGCAACGTCCATAATATTTTTGATGCAGTCATTGTTTTCTGACAAATGTACTTTGTTTGTAATGCTATTTTTAGAATTTAAACTTCAAGCTTCTTGTGGATATAGAATTTTCATTATTATACTTTCCGCAATTTTTGGATTAATTAGAAATATTTTCGAACTATACTATGTTTTACTTAATATTGACATCATTTAGCATGGAGGCATTTTAAACATATCAAAGAATATTTGAATAAATATGAAATCATTATAGTAATTCATATAAGATTTTATACATAGAAATTGAGTAGAAATTGTAAAATATTAGATATTAAGCACAATATGGAGATTTGCATGGTATGGTTCACCATATTGAGGGAATTCAGAGTTGTGAATTATTATGCCTTTTGGCGCACATTTGCGCACATTGTGCATTTCATTGAAAGAGATAACTTTTAATCCCCTTTAAGTAATATTTAGAAATGTTCCAATGAAAAATGAAGTGAACTTACTTTTAAATTTATGTATTTATTAATGATAGAATTAAATCTTAGTTTGTCTAAATGATTTAATCTTGAAGATTTTGAGTATAAAAACTCCCATTCTAATACCACTTTGAACAATATAGTTAAACTTTTAATGTAAATATAGTTCATGTTTGGTTCTATATTTGAAAATTTGAAAATACTCCCACTTGAAATTTTTTGTTATAAAGGAAATTCAAAAAAGAAATCCATCAAAAAAGTATTTTAGAAATAGACAACAATTTTTGGTAACATATATTTTAAAATTAAAAATTCAATAATTTGGAAAAACTTGGTAAAATGTGGAACATATTTCTCTTCACATATTTGTAAATTGGAAAAATTTATAGCTGAAAATTCCATCGACAACCTTCTTTTCTCTTTCATAATTTCTGTGTACACTTTTGTACTACACCAAGGCACTAATATTTTACATAAACATTAATTTGGATTGCATGTTTGTTATTTTTTACCTCTTTTTTTGGCATTGGTAGAAGACATCACTTAGTTGTACTAGTTCAATTTTTTTTAAACTTCTACCACCAATTTTTATTTATGAAGTTCTAAAAGATTAAAAGAAGAGCAAAGTTGTGCATTCTGACAAACAAGTTGGTGAACCATACCATGCAAACACCCATACTCATCATTGAACTTTCATCATGTTCATTACAATGTTTTAAAAAAAAAAACTTAGGTACTTTCAAAAACTTCATATTTCTTAATATACTTAAAAGCATTTAGACGCAAGTGTAAGATGTTTTATTTGTCTAAAAATAAACTTGTGCTTGTATTAGATTTTATTTGATTAGAAACTTGTAAAAATTTCTTTTAACACATTTTTAGACAAGTAGATCGTTTTTAAAAAAGCAAGACGTCTCAGTAATATAAAGTCTTTAAGTTTATGTGAGTGCAAGATGAATTTAAAAATTACAGTCAATAGCCAACATTGGAACGTTTGGAAGGATATCAATGATGACATCCAGCTGTCTATGAAGATGTCTAAGAGACGTCCAAGATGTCTAAGAGACGTCCGTGACGTCCATGACATCCCTGCGAACATCTACTGGGATGACTTTCATCGAGTTCACTGGATGAACAGAGGCGGCTAAGGTTAGCTGCCGCAGCCATAGTTAGGTCATGAGACCTTTAAGTGGAATTAGAGGCTGCACAAAGCTCATTTTTTCCTTCATTTTTCCAAGAAGTTAGAGTTTAGAGTGTAGAGGTTCTCAAAAATGTTGCCATCTATTTTTAGAATGATTTAAAACTATATTAAGAGAATAGTAGTTGTAGAAAGAGCCATGGAACATGCACTGCTTGAGAGATGGGTGTGCAACACTAAAAGGTTTTTCTTTTTCTCTCTGAGCGGACACAAGTGAGGATGCTACACCGCCTTGGAAGCGTGGCGGCAAGGTCAAGGTCGGGGGGAGGGGGGGGGAACTTGATGAAGAAATCGGTGTTAGTGGATTTCGAAGGCATCCTGTATGACACTATGAAGAAGGTGTTGTTGTGGAAGAAACCCTAAAACTTGTAGTATTTGATTTGTTGTAGAAGAAACCCTAAAACTTGTAGTATTTGATTTGTTGTGGAAGAAACCCTAAAACCTATAGTATTTGATTTGTTGTGGATGAAACCCTAAAACTTGTAGTATTTGATTTGTTGTGGAAGAAACCCTAAAACCTACAGTATTTGATTTGTTGTGGATGAAACCCTAAAACTTGTAGTATTTGATTTGTTGTGGAAGAAACCCTAAAACTTGTAGTATGCTAATGACTTAGGTATCCTATTATATGCAGCGCAAATGCACAAACTCCGTGAGGCAGCGCTCGTCAAGCTGTTGAGCAATTCTTGATGCATGTTGTTACAGTCTTGATGCAGAAGGTATTGCACAAGGAAGTGTAGCTGCTAGCTAAAGACTTGGATCCCAGACACAACTGGGAAGGGCGGTCGCGGCTTGCAAATGAGCAATTTTTCAAGCGGGTGTAACCAGGTATGGCCTTCATGTTCGTGGCACGCACTATATATTTACATCATAGATGTCACCAGAGATGTCATCGGACATGGCACCAAAGATATCATCAGAGATGTCACCACAGATGTCAACATAGATGTTACCAGAGATGTCACCAAAGATGTTTGGGCTGGATGTCTGCGCCTGAATTCCTAATTCTACAGCCATGTGTTCCATGTGCAATGGTGATGAAGAATGTGGTCGAGATCGTGAGCCATTGCAAGCATTTGTGGATGTTGTGAGGCTTGCTGCTATGTGCCTTCTCGCACCTTTACATACTGCGCCAATTACTGTTATGCAGACATTAGCAACACTGACGTGTTGTGCGTGACGTCCCACACAGCGTCGACGAACACCAGAGACGTCCACTTGGGCATCCGTTATGACATGTGGCAGATTTAAATACAACACAATGTTTTGAACTGACAAGGATTTATTATATTTTGGAATTGGAAATCATGTCACTTGATAGCTTCTTTTGTATGCCCTGCTATTGTAATGTTCTGGTATGTTTATATGACTTTGGCAGTACTGATTGAATGGGCTACGTTGTGTTCGCAGATTTGGAGATGAAGGAGAAGGGCGCTGGGAGGCTTACAGACAAAATGTGGTTTCAGAAAATCGTCACAAAGACCCTAATCAATGTTCGTTTTTGACTGGGGCGGTTGATCGACAGGAACGCACCTAAATCCCCCGAATTGACGTCTGAGCAATGAAACGACCTCATCGCCATGCGGGCGACTGAGTTGGCAAAAAAGAAGTTGGCGCACATGGGCTCAATCTCAAAGCGCAAGGCATCGAAGGTTTCTAAATGCACAGTCTCCATGAGGCGGCGCTCCTGATGCTGGTTAGTCATTCCTCATGCATGTTGTTGCACTGTTGATGCCACTGTTGGACTTTCCCTTGCAATGTTTGTGCATGCTGTTCTAGTGTTGACGCATGTTGTAGCAGTGTCTCACATGTTTCTGTGGACGTCAGAAAGAACGTGAAGATGTCTCCGCCAACATGCTGGACGTCCCCACTGATGTTGA
Organism: Pohlia nutans; assembly: GCA_022496805.1. Taxonomy (NCBI): domain Eukaryota; kingdom Viridiplantae; phylum Streptophyta; class Bryopsida; order Bryales; family Mniaceae; genus Pohlia; species Pohlia nutans. Next base: position 4,543,660 of record CM040089.1, on the reverse strand, counting down.
CGTTGACAGTGAGAGCACCTACAGCAGCAGCAAGGGCGATGCTGCTTCTGACATTTTGTCTCATTGTCTTTATGTTTGATGAACAGCGTGTGGATGTAATTTGTATGCACGTCATTGTGGCACAGTATATGACTTCATCGACAACCGTACTAGACAAAGATCAATGAAGAGGTGGAGAAGGAATTCCAACGGCTGCAGGAAGTCAGAGATAGCGCAGAGCCAGATATCCCCAAAGACATCCCCAATGTTGATTTGACATCCCCAATGTTGTATGAAATGTCCAAGGGGACGCCACAGATGTTTACTGTACAACTTGAGAAGAGACATCCCAGTGTTGATGGAGTAGGAGTCCCAGTACTGGAGTAGGAGCAGTGTCTGTTGTGAAGGATCAGGGTTTTGCAAATACACTAGTCAGTCGAACCGGGTGCAGTAATAGGACATGGGCGGCCCAACGACACTGTAGCATTGATATATAGTAGGGGACAATGTCACTCTCAATTGAAGTGGCCATGAAAATCGTTTGAATCGCATATTTTGGGTGTTGTCCATGTGCAGACTAGGAGGATGGCCGATGATACTTGAGAGGCCCGCAAATGCATGGATAGCGAGTGGACGGCATTGGAGCGAGGGCACTGCAATTGGCGGTATGCAATGTCTCTAAGTGCGGTGCGCAAAGACGTCAGGAGTGTGTCAGGGAACGGTAATGTACAGCACCGATTTTATCATGTAGGTCATTCATGCAATTTATTTAGTGGATCTGCAATAGACGCATGTGTTATCGTCGTCTGCATATGTGTAGGGTTTGTGCACATTCAGCACAATGTTTTGTTCACAATCAATGGAGATATGACTTTGAACTCGAATGTTGCGGTGTATTATGTATATTCAATGGGAATACGTATGTGTGACTGTGAACCCTAAACCCGTTGTACATGTGGTATTTTCTACAGTTTTACCAATGCATGTCCGATACGATGTCTCGTACAACATGTAGAACATCATTCTGGATGTTCAGCGAGACATCCGACAGAACACTGTGGACGTTCGCATAGGGACGTCTACACGCTCAGGTAGATGCCACTGATGTCTAGGATGATGTCTTCTATAACGTGTACAACATCATACTGGACGTTGGGAGAGACGTCCCACATAACAACCTCGACGTTTGCATACTGACATCTGCATGTCCGCGGTGACATTAGTGGCTGTCCAAGATGATGTCTACTATGACTTGTAAAACATCTTCTCCAACGCGGATGATGTCAACACGTAACATCAACCATGTCTCAAGAGATGTCACTATGAACGCCACTGATATTTGTCACTGACATCTCCCATGTCTTCTGCAACGCCAGCAACGACGCCACGGATATCCACACGCTTATATACTCGACGTCCACCTTGACATCTAAACTGACATCCCCCTATCAAACACGCTGACATCTGTGACATTAGGTCCGTCCGCCAAAACGTCGAAATGGACATCGCACGCGTCAGTATAGACATCTCGGGAAACACCACAGTATCATCACAGATGTCTGCAAAAACATAACGGATGTCACATGGGACGTCCCCATGATGTCGCTGACGTCCAAATGAACAGTGAAAATCCCACCCAAACTCTGCTGACGTGGCACGCCACGTCATATTTTGGCGGGTCCACGTCAGATTTTCCCGCCGCCACGTCAGATTTTGGCGGGACCACGTCATCCTCCACATCACCAAGCCGTCGGATGAAATCCATTCCCACGTGGCACTGCCCATGAAATTACCGCTGATGTGGCGACGACGTGGCATCCACATGGCACAGCTGACGTCACCACAAAGGAACGTCGAAAACGGATGTCTCCTACAGACATCTTCGATGTTCTTCTGCGATTTTTTGGACATTAGAGATTTTTTTTTTGACAGATTTTTGGTGACATCCGCGTAGACATGAACCCTGTCATTTTAGACATCTTCTCACGTTTTTTTGGACATCACAAAAAACGCAGGTTTCTTATAGTGAAAAGTGTTCGGACAGTAATGACAATCTTAGTTTAGTAGTAACACTTGTCAAGTTTGGTAGGTAGGTGCTGATTTTTTTAGCTAATTATAACTAAAGAACCATTTGTAAACTAGAAAGAGTACCATCATTGACATTGAGCCACTTGCAAAGGCAGCAGTTCATAATGTGTCAATCATGGGTGTCCAATTCATTATGCACACAAGTTGTGCATCTAAAAAATCTTGAGAATCAACATGTATTTATGGAGACCTCTTGCATTTCAGGATTCATTGTGATTGAGTAAGATTGCTCTTGATTAGCTATGGCTCCTAGAAGGTCTCTTGCTGAACGTGAGTTAGTTCTTCAGATGCATGAGAGAAGGAATTCGTACTCTGAAATTTCAGCAGTTCTAGGCATCTCTCGAAGCACTTGCCATGCTATTGTGCAGAGGTTTGCAATGAGAGGTCATTTGAGAGATGCTCCTTCACAAGGGAGACCTCGAATTCTTGATGAACGTGGTGATCGTGAGGTTGTAAGGTTGTTGAATGCACCGTCTAATGGTATAGCTGCAGCAGTGGGTAGAGAAATGCGATCTCAAGGATTGGATTTGAGTGATGATACAATTAGAAGATGTTTTCAGAGGCAAGGATTGAGAGCACGAGTAAAAACTAAGAAGCCATTCTTGTCAAAGAAGCACAAAGCACGTCGATATGCATGGGCAAAGAAGTGTAGGCATGCAAGTTGGATGGATTGGAGTTATGTGGTTTTTTCAGATGAGTCAAAATTCAATTTGTTTGGCTCAGATGGGAGGCAGTATTGTTGGAGGAAAAGAAGAGAGCATCTTTTAGATCAGCATGTGCAACCTACTATCAAATTTGGGGGTGGAAACACTATGGTTTGGGGATGTATGACTTGGGAGGGAGTTGACAACCTTCGTCTTATAGAAGGGAACATGGACAAGTTTGTGTATCGTGAAATTTTGGAGATGGAGTTCATGAATACTATACACATGCATGATTTAGGAGAGGAGAATGTTATTTTTCAGCACGACAACGATCCCAAACATATTTCTAAGTATGTTACAGATTGGTTGTTAGTACAAGAGTTTCAACTAATTTGGCATCCGGCTCAATCTATAGAACACCTTTGGAATGAAGTAGATCGTCGTATGAGAATGTCGGAGAAGAAACCCACTAACAAGAAGGATTTGTGGGAAAAATTGCAAGAAATTTGGTATAGCATTGAGATTGATACTGTGAGGAAATTGATCATGTCTATGCCTGAGAGAGCTGTAGATGTTTATCAAGCAAAAGGTGGCTATACACGATGGTAGTCATTATGATTGTACATTCAAGTTTTAAGGTAGTCATCATGATTCTACATTCAAGTTTTTAGCTTGATTTTGTAGCTCATGGCTTTGTTTCCAATGTAAATAGATAACCACTTCACTTTTTGCATAAAGAATTGGACACCCACATCATGTGTTTTATTTTTGATTGATTTCTTGATTGACATTTTTGATTATGAATGTTATGTTACATGTTTGTTGTAACTATGTAATTGTATGTTTAAATTTTTACAACTTGAATGTGAGTTATGTAGGAAAACTAGGTCATATTGGAAGTGGAAGCGTCCTGTCCGAACACTTCTGCTGACCACTGTACATTACATACTTCTACCAGACCTCCTGCTCTCTGTACTGTACATATCAGTACTCGATCACATCCCACGTATTTCTACCGCAGGGAGATAAATTCAAGATTCCCATATGGGAATCGTGGACAAATTGTAACTTTCCCAGATCAAAAATACACTAAAATCATCCCAAGAAAGTTACAATTATGGGAATTTTGTCCCACTTCCCATATGAAATCCCATATGGGAATGTCTTTTTTTTCTCCCTGTGATATACATGAATAATACGTTACATTCTCGAACTCTCATCCTTTCTAAGGGCCCTATGATTCCAACAGTCAGTGCAGTTGTTGATAGGCTTGGGATTTCTAGTTTGAAGACTGATCCACTGACAGTTGAGCTAGGATTCAGCCGTATGTATCCTGTTAAGGGCCTTACTTGTGACACAGACTAGTTTGTGAAATTCTTCCTTCCATTTGACACCATTTCTTGTGCATTCCAAGTTGACACGATTGATTCCGCCTTCCAGTTTACACGATTGATCGATTCTGCCTTAGTTTCAGTTGACACCACTACCTTTTAAGTTGACACTGGCGATTCATTGTGCCTTCCAGTCGACACCAGTGATTCTGCATTTCAGTGGTTTCCATACTGCCTTCCAGATCGAGTTTCCAGTGACTGGACAGTATTATGGAGAGGACAGTATCATGGAGAGGTCGAAATGGTCAGGTTGAAGGTGAGAGAGAGTGGTGGAAATGGATATGCACACTGTTGGTGCTGCTATTCTACTCACTTGTGGTTGTGCTGTGGATACCGGGCAAACTATCTAGTGTAAAAGCTCCACGCGCTTTCGTTCTGGATGATCAGGCGCTTTACAGCGCCTCGAGTTCGCTCAGTACCATTTCCACAGCTTGCGAGAATTTCTTGCTCACGGGAGGTGAGTGCTCATCGCTTTCACACGGAACTGACAGTGATGACCGCCACTTCCTTGACAGTCTGTCCTTTGTGATACTGTCACGATTACGTATGATCTCTTTTTACGACTTTATATAATTTGTTTCTTTGAAATTCAGAGAAGGAAAACCAAGAGCGGCCGGAGAAGGTACCTATTCAAGGATGGTCGGGTGGAGAGTGGCACAAATCTTTGGACTGCCATCAGCATTCCAGAAGCATGGGAGGAAGAGTTGGAGATCACGGAGCTTCCTTTTCAGTGAACCCAGGAACGCGAGGTTGGCCAGAATGGTCATCCTCATCGCAGACGACGCCGGTTCACGCCGTGGAGTGAATTCTGGAGCTCAAGAACTTCTGGGATTGGAATCCTAGCATGGAATCGGTCATGTTCGCAGAAGCATCAGGTACCCTTTTCTTTAATGTTCAAGCATTGAGCACCATGATGTATGTATCGAACATATTACGTTGTGTGCTAGCTTCAGGGTGGTAATCACCATCTCCTTAAACTTTCCGATCAGCGACGATCGGTATTACCTCACAGTCGTTCAAATGGCGAAATCTCAAATGGTATATAGTATAGCTATAGTATATAGGTTGAGTATTGTGGGTTCAGTTTTGAATCGCCCAACTGAAAATGAACCCCAGCTCGGACTGTAGATCGAGCTCAAGCTTTCCGTTACCTACCTCGATGCAAACGCATCTGAGCACTTGAAGGCAAAGCTCTGGGCACTCGAAAGCAATGTACGTGTTTCAGAGAATCTCACTTGATCTGATTCAATCCGCCATTGTATTTTACGCAACAAATCTGACCGTGAACGTGAATTAACGCAGGTGCGAAAATCGACTTCAACCAAATGCTGGCTATGCAAAATCTGAAAGTCTATATGAAAGGCGCCTTCGTTGACACAAGTGCTGATAGGCGACTGTGCATGACTGGATGTGCGTATCGAATCGATCACTCGTTTAAACTCGACTGCGGATTCCATCTCAAGGCACGTAGCTCTCCTCCCACTGGACATCATTGATTTTCTGCGATAGAATACTGCGTAATCTTTTCTATATTTATTCCATTCTAGGGCGTCATATTCAACCTCGTATTCAACTGAGAATTCAAAGCGTGCGACTTATCCTTAAATAACCCCTAAAGGACCCAGGATTCATGAATTTAAAATGATGGATTCATGAATTTAAAATGATAAATTCAGCATGAGCTGCTGTGACTCCTCTTAGTGTTTTAAGTTGCAACCTGGTGTGGTTGCTTGTTTTGGAAAATTTAAAAAATCTTCACCGGGGACTGGCTCCTCAGGTTCCTTGTATTTTTTCCTCTATCAATGGAAATTATCCATGTGTTTCAAGATAAAAAAAAAAAAAAACGATAAATTCAATTGACCATACTGTGAAAAATGTAATTCAAATGAGACCAAATTTTATATCAGTGGAATCACTGAAGAACATTGCATGTGTTGGGTCAAAAAATGAATAAATTTGAACAAAAGGAAGTCTAATTAGGACTTACTCAAAATTGCTTAAAAAAACATGAAGCCCAAATTGGGCTTCTCAGTCCTTTAGGGGTTAAGGAGTGTTTCATGGCCCATTCACATACATCAATGTTGCCGCATGCATGCATGCGTCAAGTAACTTTGAGGGAATCGGTTGTCAACCAAGAAATATAAAATACGCAATTACAAATTACTCTAACGCATGACAGAAAGGAACACAATGCAAAATTACAGGAGCATGGCTCTACTTGCAGCACTGTAATGCAATTGCACAGTGCTTGAACAGTAGTTGCAGCAAGAAATTAAAGACAAGACTTTGAATTTATTTATTTTTCTCGGTTTTCCCTTCCTGCGTTTCGAGAACGCAGATGCAAGTGCGGCAGGGGCTTGGTGTGAATGGGCCATCAGTCCTGAAGAACTTTTGGATCATTTCAGAGCGTTTTTGTCGTCGTGATGTCTTCACAAATCGTAAAATGGCAATTTTGACTGATTGATTTCATATGTCGAATCACAGTCTGTAGATTGATCAGTGAGAACATTATCTTGAATGAGATGAAAGTGTTAAACTACGTTACATAAAGAGGCTTGGCACATGTGACAGATGCATGGTTCGTGTGATTGCAGATGACGTACCCGAACCGGCGTGCGACATCATCGACGCAACAGATCGAAGCGGAGCTGAGCAGCACGAGTACAAGAGCGGACGATGCATTGCAATTCCCGGCGATTCGCATCCAAAAGGACATCGACACGGCGGAGTACACATCCAAGGCCACGTATGTGCGCTCGGTGCTCAAACTCAACGTCTATTACAACGCGCATCTGCGTCGTTCCAGCACCATCGACGCTGCCGAACTAGTCAACTTTCGCCAAGACTACGACGACGACAGTTACTCCATCTATCATTAATCACAATCTACTCAGTTTCACAGGGAACCCTCACAATTTGACCCCGGGGCTAAACTTGGGGTGGGGGGTAAAAATGAGGGACTTTTACCCTAGGGCAATTTTTTTTTGCCCCCATGCAGGTCAAAAGCACCATTGTTTTACCCCGGTAAAGGTTCTGAAAAGGGAGTCAAAAATTGACCCCCAACTCTCAATCTTCGCTTTTGAAAACAGGATAAACGTTCCAAAAATGGGGTAAAAAATGGGGCCAAACCATCCACTTTTTACCCCGGCAAAAATGTTTGGGACCCCTGTGTTTCTCTTGAAACTCTCACACTACGCCATTCTTGCTTCCCAGGAAAACATAGCAATTAAGGCGCTCCATTCAGTTTCTTTCACAGGCAATGTACAGCACATACAACGCTGAGCTTTCTTTCATTCATTCATTCATCAATTCATTTTAGAGCGAGCATGGGTGTTTCGCCATGCAATTTTCATTGCAAATAGATGCCTGACCTGTACGTATACTCAGACCTCTTTCCGGCTCCCAGACCAGCACGTGATAATATGGAGTTCCGAGACATTAGTGTTGCGATGAAATATGTGGGGGTGCCTGCATCAATGAATCTTTATTATAACATTTGTATGTGACATAATAAAATGTGATAGTAGAGGCTAAAGTGAGTGTCTGCACCTTGGGTTTAGGAGGTAAGGGCGAGTCCCCCCGTGCCCACTCTGGAGTGCGGTGCTGACACTCTTCTCCATATCCCCATGCACAGTTATTGAAGGGAACCCGTTGTCAGAGAGTGGTAATCCCCGCACCCAATGCGGGCTGGCTCATGGCCCATTCACACCACAGATGGGAACCTAAATGCGGTGAGCCACCGCAAGCCCTACCGCACGACCCACCGCATGCCCGTTCACACATGAACGCACAAAAGCGTGCGGTGGGCTACACATTTTTCACCGTGCCTCTAAACAATGTTTCATAATTTATAATTTCAATCACGTTTGTGGGATGCCCAAGAAACTTAGAATAGTATATAAGAAGCAAAATCAAAACCTCAATTACACTCAACTCCGCACCAAAGGTACGTTTCATTCAACCAATCCTACATGCACAATTCTTGATCAATTTTTTGCTTTTGATGATCCTATCTTGTGTAATTTTCTGAGACAAATCCATTGATGTATAGGTCGCCTTCTAATTCTTCGTATTGAGTGAGGTACGATTTTTTAAAGTTTGTGGATAGTATGTCATTTCGGGCAGAAACTTTGGGGCATGATTCAGGTGTCAAAAATTGTCCGATTCCTAAAAATTCAGGTTGTAGATTGTGTGATTTTCTGAGACCAATCCATTGATATATAGCTCGCCTTCTAATTCTTCATAGTGAGTTTGGTAAGATTTTTTGAAATTTGTGGATAGTGGGTAAATTCGGGCAGAAAGTTTGGGGCGCGATTTAGGTGTCAAAAATTGTCCAATTTCTAAAATTTCAAGTTGTAGATTGTGTGTTTTCCTGAGACAAATCCATCGATATATAGCTTGCTTTCCAATTCCTCATAATGAGTTTGGTAGGATTTTTCAAAATTTGTGGTCTACAATTCATTTCGGGGAGTACATTTGTCAACGATTAGATGTCTAAAATTGGTCGATTTCAAAAATTAAAAGTCCAATCGCAAGTTGTTTTTGAGACAAATGTAATGGTCAGTAGCATAATTTCTAAATCCTTATATTTAGTTAAAATTGATTTTTTTGATTGTTATAGTTTCTAAATAAATTGCTACGCCTTATTTTTTGGAGTTGTGTTTAATTACCAACGTTAATCACTGATGTTAATTTTGTATGCAGGGTGGTAATCTTCATATTGCAAAAAACAAATTCGACAATGGACCCATTGGAATTCCTCTTACTATCACCTTTTATTGACGATAATAATAGTTTAGTCATTTTCATTTTTTTTCTTCTCATCGATACTATTGTGAATGATTATTATAGTAGAAGGCAATGAAGAGAATGGTGGAAGTTTTCACGCTCGCTCCACAATTGAAGAGTCATGCATGAAATTGGTTGGCATTACACTCCAGAAATTCGTAATGAGAGGTGGCACGAAGAGTACAGAATGAGTTGGACAAGTTTTAACATTTTGTGCGATTTGTTAAGGCCATATGTGCAGAAACAAGTGACTCATTATAGAGATCCAATAGAACTCGAACGGACTGTTGCGATAGTGTTAAAGAGGTTAGCTTTTGGATATTCAAATTTTCATATTGCAAATTTATATGGTACTAGGTCTAGCACAGTGTGGGAATACACTAAATTAATTATAGAGGTTCTCTCTAGTAAAGATAAGTTATTTTCTCAATTTATTAGTGTTCCTTCTGGACCTAGACTAGTCAACATAATCAAAAAATTCAAAAATATAACCGGGATCTCTCAAATGTGTGGTGCGATTAATGGAATGCACATTAGGCTCAGAGATAAGCCAAAGTCAGCATTGGTACCGGCAGATTACTGGAACCGGCATGATTACCATAGCGTTCTATTACAAGCTGTTTGTGATAGTGACTTGAATTTCTGGGATGTTGCCGTATTAGCGATTTAGCGCTTGGAGGTACGCATGATGCAACTCATTTACGTGCTTCTAGTTTATATAGAGGGTTTATGAATAGAGATATATTAGAGATATATAGAGGTTTTACCGTATATTGTTGGTGATTCGGCATACCCTCCACTCATAAACCTAATGAAGGCATACTCATCAAGGGAGTCAGGAAATATTCAAAGGGATGCATTCGACAAAGCTCTTCGACGAGGTCATGTGAAAATTAAGAATTCTTTTGCTCAATTAAAGAATAGATGGCGTGTTTTAAAAGATCTCAATTTCATTGTGCCTTATGCTGGACAAGTTATTCTAGCATGTTGTGTATTGCACAATTTTTATCAGTTACAAAATGAGAGGTTAGTGGACGGCAATAATGACACTGATCATTATCCAAATCTTAATGATATTAGAGTTCCAAGAGTAGTGTGACGAGTTACAGAAAGTGCTTCTAAAGCAACATCACTTAGGATCCGTGGTGCCTTGTATTCCGAATGGGTTTCAAATATTATTTTATGAATTTATATGATTTTATAATCATTTTTTGCATTGATCTTTAAAAGCCTAAGTACACAATTTACTGTTGTTTTCAACTCCTCATGTTGCCCAAAATTTACTGAAATTATTTTTCAAGAAGTTATATGTATATGCATGCATCTATATATATATATATATATATATAGACACACATATATATAATGTGGATTTTATTGTTGCCCTTCATTATTGCATTTTCCCTCCACCATATCTGTTGTCAAATCTTTGCAAAGGTCAAATCGTATAAACATCGCCTCTCATGTCTTTCCAATCAAAATTTTACTTGAGATATTGTTTCAAGCAAAATATTTCAACATTGTCTTTGTTGTTCAAATTTTATATTAATTGCTTCAAATTAAAAATATATATAAATTATAAAACAAAATAAAAATGTAAACAACTAAACATATCTATAGCCACATATATGTATATAGAATTTAACACTTATTTTCAGATAAGGTAACTAATTTCAATTTGTAAACGTGACAGCTTTTTTGTACGATTATTTAATTTGAAAGGCTCTATTATTCATTCACAGAATCTACAACCTTATGTGAAAGTTTGTCCGTAGAAAATTTATAAACTTTGTCCCTACAATTTTGTCTTTAGAGCCACACTTCATTAGCACTGCATAAGTTATATATTACAATGCTCATATCTAAGTTATGGCCTTATAGCATAATAGAGCAGCGCATTGGAGCACCCTTTTTAAAACTAGATTGAAATTGAATCTTCACTTGGATCCACTTCTTTAACCCTTAAACGTCAAGAGGGCCTGGGCGGGGCAGCCCGCAAGCCATCTAAATTTTCGGAGGAAAAACAAAAAAAAAAACGAAAAAAATGAAAAAAATGCAAAAACGGCTCTGCTAGGCACTTTTGGCCAGCACTATAGCAGTGTAGCACTGCTGAACTGCTGAACCTCAGCTGCCCCAACCTCAAAACGTGTTCAATTTGATAACTTTGATTGCTTACTAATGATTCCACAATCTTTCAAATGAGGCGCAAATTTGGAATCTAGATCGCTTTTTCAGTAGCTTTCCAACGCACCAATCCCAGGGTTGTCACTTTGGACGTCCTTGGACCAAAACGCGTCCGATTTGACGTCCGGACGTCCGGACGGCAGTGTCCGAAGAGCTAGACGTAGCGTCCGCTAGGTAAATCCCGATTTACTTTATCCGCTGCCGTTTTTTACCCTGGCGGACGGCGTAGCGGACGGCCTTGCAGACAGCTTAGCGGACGGCTGGACGGACGGAGTTTGTGGGCGGACGGAGGAGCGGACGGCCTTGCGGACAGCTTAGCGGACGGCGTGGCGCCCGTCCGTCCGGACGGCTGGACGGACGGAGTTTGTGGGCGGACGGAGGAGCGGACGGCCTGGCGGACGGCGGAGCGGACGGCCGGGCGGGCGGATGGCACGCGGACAACTAGAGGACGGCCAGGCCGGTTTAGGAGTTATGAAGGACTAAACCCTCAACACTTCATGCCGTTCTAGGGTGATTGTAATAGTGGAAAATACAAATTAAAATCTCACTAAGTCACTCGGGCCCTCTTTGTATAAAAAATATAGGGACCTTGTTTAACGGGATAAAGCCCCACTCCTTCCAATAACATAAAACATAAAAATAGTTGTATATATTATATTTCGCAAGTAAACAAACATTCATAAAAGGGAACGTCAGCAGAATATTGCCATCTATTCATGTACGTCATACATATCACTATACAAATATATACTTATAAAATTTATTTCCTGTCCAAACAACTACAATTACTGAATACTAGAATATCTTATAAAAAATACTCTACGAAAATACAGAAATGCTATTGAGTTTTCAATCTACTATGTAATCAGAATCTCCTTTCACCTCTGCTCCGCTACTGTCCTCTGGATCATATGACTCGTCGTCACTGTTAGAGTAATACTCGTTTCCCTTTCTCTCCTTGTATGCTGGTTGGATACTCTTCATTTTCCGCGTGGATCCACTTGCGTCAAGAGGGGTTTTAACTCGTTGTCCTGGCTTTGGTGGAGAAGCAGCAAATGGTTCCATGAGCCTTTTTCGTTTAGCGTGGCCGTTTGCTGTTGGGCCAAATTTCTCTCCACTTGATGATATATGTTTCGGGCCCACAAGTGTCTCCTTCACCGTTCTCTTCTCCATTGGGCGTTGATTGTGCCTTGGGGGCACACCTGAAGGCTTTTTTATTATAGCTACTGATAAAGGCAAATTTCCGTCGCTTTCCGAATCTGCATCCGATTCTCTCAAACGTTTATTCCTTGCTTTGGAAAGGGATACCAATGCCATTGAAGATGCAAGTGGAACTCTGGGTATTGGTGTTTTAAATTTATCAAATAAGGCTCTAGATGCAAGAGTGGTCCTGTGCATTTGGTCTTCACCACGAGGAGAATCCCTCTCTACAAACTTCAACGGACTCTTACTAATTGGACCAAAATCTTCCTCTATGCCTTTCCATTTGGCGTGACCATTGTTCACCATTGTGGCCTTTCGCCCAGGAGAAAGCTCCAACTCAGAATCTTTGGGGTCCTTCAAAACACCCTCATGCACAGAGTCAATCCTTGTACCACCATCTTCATCACGTTTGTCCCCCTCTTCTTCACCCAACTCTGGGATTGAATTGTTATCTTCTCTGACATTCACACCGATATGGTCGGCATTTGATGCTTGCATGTGATTGCCCTCCTCTCCATCCTCAACAAACTCGTATACATCGTGGCTTGATCGACCAGATCTTGGTGGAGAGGATTCAGGCCTTTGTGGAGAGAGTCGATCACTCCAATCGTCAAGAGGTTCATCAGCCCAGGGATCATCGTCAGATGCATCATTACGCACCCAATCGCCTCCATCATCTCCATCCGATTCTTCTGATGCGGAATCCGAATCCTCTGATGATACATTTTCATTGTACCACTTCTTCTCATCTTTTCTCTTTGTCTTTGCGAGGAGCTTCGAATTTGTGTACACGTACACTAAATCTTCAGCCCTCTTTTGTTGGAGGCGATTCCGAGACCTGTTGTGCACGAAAGAATAACTACTCCAATTGCGTTCGCATGATGACGATGACACGGTTTGGGCTAGGATTCTCCGTGCTATTGGAGCAATGAGCTTTCCGCATGCCCCTTCAAAATCCCACCATGCATGAGGCGAACACTTCTGTTGTTTCGGATCCAACATATTGTGGAAGGGCGGTTCCTTGTGACGGAATGCCAAAAACTCTCGCACCACATCCGGATATGTTTCTGGAGAACATAATTTCCCAAGCACACGCTTGTATGCTGTGATGGCATCTAAGTCGTCTGCCAGTTCCTTATCGTGTAGCAAATATGGATTCAAAAGTGCACCCGCATCGTGTAAATCCGTTCTGACCAATGCCCATCGGTCGCGGAAGTGCTTCTCCACATCAATGCTTTCTTCACCGTCAAAGGTAAAGAACTCATCTTTCACCCTTTCAATGTGTTTCTCCACATTGCAAAAGATGTGTCGAATTTTGCCCATACCAGGTTCTCCACTGTCAAAATCCCGCAGTGCATACATCAACGGTGCAACCACCTCCTGAAAGTTAGTGCATCGTTGCCAAAAGTGATCGTCTAGTATGTACCTTCTCACATCTCGAGACATAGTGCGCGCTTTAATCTTTCTGTTGTCTCGGAGTGTGACGACATAAGACGTCCACTGTTCGTCCACCACAGACTGCTCTAAGGCTTGTCTGACTTCGAGTAATCGATCCACCATCATGAAATTTGATCCAAATCTAGTTTTCCCTGCCAATACTAAGCTGTACTTCTTCTCGTGCTTTCGAAATACTGCAAGAGGCATGTGTCTCTTCTTTATAAACGTCACGACCGTCCGGGCCTTCTTCAACACATGAGTTATCCACTTTGCCTTCGCGATGTCCCCCAGTAAGAGGTTCATTGCATGAACAGCACACCCTTGGAAGTATATGTGGTCATATTTGTTCATCATGATATCTGCTGCTGCCTTCATGACAGATGCGTTGTCCGTTGCAATTTGCACCACGTTCTGCGATCCAACGTCTTCAATGAACTTCTCTATGATTGACGCTTGGTACGCTGCTGTCTTTGAATGTCCCGAAGTATCTACCGATCCAAGAAAATGTTCTCCTACCGCAGACACTATCATTGCATTGAATAACGGTTGGTTTGTGCACGAGCTCCATCCATCAAATGTCAACGTGGCTCCAAACTTGCGAACGCTATCTGCCATTTTACCTTCCAAGACCGCCCCTAGCTCATTCTTGGCTTGCACCAAGAGTTTCTTCCGTAAGTCATTGTAAGAGGGTGGTGTGTACGGTCCCCGGAAATCAGAAGTCCTCCGTATGGCCTCTTTGAAAGTTGAATTTCGTGCTATCGAAAAAGGGATGTTCGCCTCGTAAAAGAACCTTGCCCATATCTTGTCTAACTCCCTTCGTTTCCACTATAAGAAACCTGCGTTTTTGGTGATGTCTTGCACACAACCTGTAGACATGGTGTGTAATGTCTTCTAGCATGGCTAATAATGGGGACATCTTAAGATGTCTAGAAGACATGAGCAAAAACGCGTAGACATCCTTGGATGTCTACCGAATTTCGGAGGCTGAAAGGTGTGACACGTCGGCGCCACGTCAACGCCACATCAGCGGCAAATGGACGGGCAGTGCCACGTCGGCGATGGAATTCATCCTCCCCGTGGGTGACGTGGACGGAGAAATGGGCCCGCCACATTCCGACGTGGACCCGGGAAATTCCGACGTGTCAAGCGGGAAATTCTGACGTGGCATGCCACGTCAGCAGAGGCCTGGGTTTTTTCAGTTCCGCCTCATGTTTTCGTGGACGTCTCCCAGGACATCACTGTGTTTCAAGAGACATTCGTGGACGTCTCTCGGGACATCACTGTGTTTCAAGAGACATTTGTGCATAGACGCGGACGTGCGAGAGCGTGATTTTTGAAGATGTTACAAAAGACATGAGCATGGACATCCTTCAGTCGACCCAGAAAACATCCTCACGTCGTGGACCATGTGTTGTCAGAGACAGCCGCGCTAAACGTGGACGTCTCACGTGACATGCAGTAGTATCGGAGAGCATCGAGACGTCACATTTCAAAGCAGTTGTACTGTACCATGGGAGTGATGCTTGCTAGTCACAAATATGTACTTGCATTGCATATGCATAAAACGTTTTAACAGCACAATTCCATACTCAGAACTATTCAGTCCGTGACCTCATGTGGCGCATAGTGCACATCTATGGGCCCGTCCACCACATGTCGGTGTACTATGCATCCACTAGCTGCAGACGCTCCAATGTCATCGGTTGCTTTTGGTGCTCCCAAAATCATGAGTACTGTCATCCGCGCTTGTTTGAGGCTGCACATGAACATATGCCAACAACAATTGTGGTTAAACAAGGCGATGGCCATGAACTACATAATTCCTCATACTTGGGACGTTCTTTATATGCATGGATCGTTGTACACGTGCATGACCGCTGGCCCCTCATCCCATACGAAAACAACGTTCTATAAATCTCCCAGCAAAGACTTCAAGCTACATCACAGCTGAAGACGTCTCCTGGGATGTTCTATCAAACAAGGGGACGCTCCTGGAGTCGCGACAGCGTCTCAACTGACGTCTGCGCAGACGTCGTCCCGACCGTCCATGTTGTACCTCAACGTTCATTCCGGGATGCTGTGGCTCACCTGCGTGTCATTCACGCTGCATGTTCATTTCTTCTTGGCCGCCTCCGCTCTTGTTGACGTGCGAACCTGCACTTGTGCAATTACATCATGTCATGGACTCTTTCCATGCAATGTCCCAGTATACTGTACATGACAATGTAAAAACCACTTAGACATTGCATAATTTGCCTTACTCAACGCGAAATACTGAATTTCAGACATCCACGTGAAGCGTAAATGCACGTCCAATCATAGAAGTGCATCTATATTTCCCAACCTTCGCAGCCGCAGTCCCCGGTTTCGACAGGCCCGCTTGCTTTGTTGAATCTGCCTTGGTCGTTTTGGATGCCCCCGTCGGCTTCGTTGTATTGCCCTTCCCAGGTTTAGACAATCCTACAGGCTTCGGACTATTTGCAACTGCCTTTGTTATGCTGTCGGGCTTAGTACTGCGCTTGACAGTAGCCGCGGAACCCCCCGGTGTGTCCACAACCTCCTGCACTTCCAATTCATCACTACTACTTCAAATGCACGCATTCACAGTAGACAATCAAGTATGGTATGCAGAGCAGAGACTGCTCACCTCCCCTCTCCACCCATGTCGAGACATGCACTGTACCTCCCCTACTTGTCATCACCCAAGCTTTCATTCACGCACATTACAACTTCAGTTCCATACACTTCACAGTCATGACGTCTGTACAGTAAAACATACATCGCATTCAAGAAACACCATGCCCAATTGCCTAGATAGAGTTCCATAACAAGACATGACAGTGTTCCAAAACATGTCTGTGCAATGTCCGACGTGACGCGGGGATGTTTCTGCAGACGTCCGTGCGTTTCCTAAGTCATCTTCACAAACGTGGTCACAGACGTGGTCACGCGTCAGTGCTGTACCATATGTACTCTCAGCTCGTTACCTGGTCGCTCTGGACCGCAGGCTCTGTCTACTCAGCGGATGGCGTTGTCTGCTCCACCGCATATGGATCTTCTTGGTGAACCGGCTCGGCGACGGGTGCGCTGACAGCTGCCTCTCCCTCGACTGTGCCCCCTCCTTTGCCCTCCTCCATCGACTGCCCTCCTCCAACCTCCTCCGCAGCACCGACCTCGTCATCCCTGGGCAATGACGTCTGTGACACGCCCGATGCACCGTGGTTCGGCGAGGATGCCCTACGCGGCTCGGTGATGGCCGCCGGAGTCGAAGTGACCTGCACTGACACCGGGGTTGCTAGCAGTGGCGCATCCTTTGTTTGCGGGAGGGTCGTGTCCGTGCACGACGGCTTCCCAGCCATGAGCTGCTTGAACATGGCCTCGATCTTCGATTCGAGCGCATTGCTGGATGCCGTTAGCTTCGCCTCCAGCCGCGCCTCGAGGTCCTCCATCCTAGTGTCAATGTCGTCATCCTCTTCGACTGCATCTGCTGCGGACTTATCCGACGGGTTCAGCCGGTCGTACTGGTCGTCGATCTCGTCGTTGATCTCGGACTCAAATGGTGGTCGACCTTTCTCCAGAGCCTGCCACAATCCAACCAAATGCCCATATCAAGACAGCAGGGGGTACACGAGTCAGCACACATTGAATGAAGTGGCTCACAGAAGTTTCATATACGTTAGAACTCCCGACGTTGCCCTGTGCGCACTGTTCGCCATGTCCCTGCAGCCAGTACCAGAAAGAACAGCCGGAAGCACCAGTAGTTTGCAATAGATGTCGCAGTGAACATCACCTGAGACATCCACCAACGTCTGCGACAGCATCAATGCGTCTTGTTAAACATCCTCACGTTCGCTACGACATTCACTAACGTCACCTACTGTGCTGAAGACGCCATTGCAAACACATGGATGTCCCTAGAGGCACTGTCAATGACATGAAGTTCTATAAAACAGCTGTACACATTCCCCAAACACCGAAACAGGAAGCTGCAGTGTCCATCCTACATTGCAGAAATTGTGACTCACCAGTTTCACTATCGCACCCTCTCGCAGTGCGGCCATCTGTGTCGACCGTGTGCCCTTGCCCTTCGATACTTTCCGCATGTGCGCCGACTTCTCTTTTGATGCCGCAGTCGCCCTCTTCGAGACAAGATAGTTCCACTGCTTCTCGGTGATTTCGGGTGGCTTATTTTGTTTGTCATCGATCATGCGGTTCAGCCTGAACCGTCTGTTCGTGAGCGTCTTGTTCACTCTCTTGGTCATCCACGCTTCTTGTACTGTCTTCCGGCCCATATCGCCCTTCACCTCCCATCCTGGAAATTCACGCATCACACAGGTAGCACCAGAGTCAGTCACGGGCAAACAAACATACAAACCACAACAGTCATTCAACACACATAAGACACATTCACGTCAACAACAGGGACATTTCAGGCCATTCAGCACTGCCAATTCATATATTCCACCTTTCTCATTGAATAGTACCTCTTCTCACAGTCGTCCTCTTTCCATGCACATCCTCAGACGTCTCTGAAGACATCCTCAGACGTCTCATAAGACATCATGAGATGTCTCATAAGACATCCTCAGACGTCTCATAAGACATCCTCAGACGTCTCCATGAACATTCGTTAACGTCCACGACGATATCTGCACATCACTTCCATAACATGGAGATTCCTTTGCATGCCATGTCAAATGCGTACCTCCCCTATGTGATAGGCAACAACACAAACTCCGCATACACATCCATTCTTTGCATCCTGAAGTAAGGCTTCTTGGTTTTGGGGACCAATAAAATGGTTGTACCTGACCACAAGCGCTTCATGAATCTTTCGCACGCTGCTGGCTGCTGTTTTGTCCAATTCTGACCGGGATCCAAGTCCATCGACAGGCACCGCAAGTCCGCCTCGAACGTCCCCACCAGTGCCCCGCACGGAGTTCCTCTTTCGTCCACATGCAGCGTCTTCTTCTCCCATTCCCACTGCACATTGCCGCGCTGCCGCTGATCAGCAGGCGCTGTGTCATCGTCTTCGGACTCCTCATCATCGTCCTCTCTGTCCTCTTCGTCCTCTTCCTCATAGTCCTCCTGGTCGGAGTGAGTCTTGTACCTTGTGCTGTACAACAAAAAACCTTGCCTAATTCCATGTTAATATCACATACCTTAACATGTATGCCACGCCCGTCTGCTGAGACGTAACCATGTCTTGTGAGACATGTTTCGTGCATTACAAATAGCATCACAGTGATTGCTTGGCCAATTCAGTTCCATCCACATATTCATTAAATATATCCAAACCTTTATAAAGAATGAGCATTTCTGTCGTGCTTCGTTTTAGTTAGACATGAACTTCTTCATCCTATTAGTATAGATATTAACTTATACTCATATATGTCAGATACACAATTACATTAATTCATAAACACAAATTCAAATTTCAGAACATCTTCATACGTTTGGAATACATATACATGTCAGTGGTACGCATCCTCCTGAATCACAGACAAGCAAATGCAAGTGTACATTGACTGCAGAAGGAAAGTGTCAGCATGCCCTATACCATTTTCGCATAGATGTCTTCTGAGACGGAACCATGTCCTCTGAGACGGAACCATGTCTTCTGAGACGTAACCATGTCTGCCTATACGCAACCATGTCCTCAACCGTGTTGTACGAGACCATGTGGCACAGAAAAAGGGTTCATAACATCGTGCAAACAGCATGTGTGCCACGGCCATTGTGGATGACAGTCTCACCTAAAGTCTTGCTGCATATCCAGCTCTCGCATGCCCAGCTCTCGCATGCCCGCTTTGCCCTTGCGTTTCGCGCTTCCAGTCCAGCCCACGCGACCGTCGTGCTTCTGCTTGGTCCGACGCTCCAGCAATTCGTTTGGAGCTGCTTCGTCTCTGTCAATGTTGTCACTTGGCCTCCGCGATTGTGGCGACCGCGGCCGCTTCTTCAGGTTCCCGCTCTTAGGACTGACGGCGTCGGTCCCCTTCCCCTTCGGCATCCTCACGCGTCGGCCTGGCCACTCCAGGAACAGCTCCCCGTTCTTTTTCTATGAACATCACACACACAGCACACATCCATTATGAAAATGAAAAAAAAATTATGGAGACGCTACATGTGTGCATCATGTCTTCATGGTACAACCTTCCACACATTGACCGCATTGCATGATCACCATACATCCTACAGCAGCACCATACAGCCTACAGCAGCCAAGCATCATATAGACAATGGAGATAAAAGACGCGGAGACGTCTCTGATCACGTCTTGCAGACATCACGCACAGCATTCCGACGCATGAGGCAGGTCATGGAGGCAGCATGTTTGCAAGAAATGGCCGACCACCAACTCGCTGTGCTGACGAAACCATAGCAAGACAGCAGACACGCAATCAAACCCTCAGGCACATGACAACTGTAAAACCCTCCTGCAGCATACAGATATTTCTGGACAGAAGACGCGGAGACGTCTCTGATGACGTCTCTGAAAACATCTGCGTCGTATGAAGTATAAAAAAAGAGACAGAGTGTGGAACCATAAAGACACAGAGTATGAAGCATAAAAAAAGAGCAGAGACGCAACCAATTTCTCAGCCACATGACAGACTGTGGAACCTTGACGCAGCATACACACATCTGTGGGCAGAAGACGTGGAGATGTCTCTCAGGACGTCTGTGGTGACGTCTCGGAAAAGATGTGGCGGAGTATACATACAGACAGGCATGCATGGCACTGACACACGCACGCACAGAGGCAAGCAGGCACGGACAAAGAGCGACAATTCACAAGAGCAAGTGTAGAGATACCAAACCCTGAAACCCTGAGCTGCAGTATCGACGGGAAGGACAAGTGCGCTCCAGCAGCAGCCTACACGAAACCCTCACTGTGTGCTCAAGTCCGCACGGCAAGACCGCGTGAAACCACTACTCTCAAAACCGATGCAGCTAGGAATTCGAAGGAGGTGCGCCTACGTTGATGCGGAGCTCCACAACAGCAACGCGTCAGTACAAGAGGGAGGTCATGCGCGGAACGATGAACGCGTGCATGCAAGAGGAGGGGGCGGAGCTCCACAACAACAATCGCCCCACGCGAGGACAGCAGCGATGTCTCCCACAACGAGGGGGGGCACCAAATTATACCTGGTCGGTCCCTCGCACGGCAGAGGGCCGGTACCCTATGACCGTGGACCGCCGGACCCTAAAGCCGTGCGCCCCTGTAACGCCCGCAGTGAGCGTGGGGTTTGGAATTCTCACCTTCTTCTGCGCGCTGGACGTTGGCAATGGCGATGGATCTCCAACACTTGCTTGCACTCCTTCCACGGGGTTGGTGAAGCGCTTGCTCCGCCTCAAATCCGTATTCGGAACTTGACTGTCACACTTCATTGTTGCAGTTGTAGGAGTCACTCTGGCAATTTGTTCAACAAAATTGTTGAACACGTGGAGCGCGGCCTCCGTCACCTCGGACTCTCTCTCCTGTGGCGGTATGATGTTTCTCACAACAACAACTCTCTCATGCAGTGGGTACTGTTTACGTACTGCCATCTTTGAATGCTAGCTCTAATGTGTAAATGCCCTAAAGAAGGGTTTGGGAGAAACCCCAAACTGTGCTACAGGTACCTGCGCCTACGCCGTCTGTACAGACTGCGTTCATCGCACTAGGTTAGACACGTGGACTGCGTGTGGCTGGAAGTCCTTCCGACCCTAAATCCGCGTGTAGACATACTTGGAGACATCCATACGTTGCTGTAGACATCCATATGTCTGGGAAGACATCCATGTAGACATCACAGGAGACAACGACAATTAGCATGGGGATGTCCATGGAGACATCGCCGATGACGTCTATCATGACGCCGTAATGTCCACAGAGACATCCTCGATGTCGAGAAATCCCTGTAACTGTACATGAAATTGTACATGTTTATCGTATCTGAGGAGACATATATTTCTATTCATATGTTTATATATTTATATTCATATATTCATATATTTATGAGGAGAGATATATTTATATTCAAAAATTGTGAGGATGAGCAGCCAGGTCCAGAGATGTTACGTGAGCCATGACCTTGCATTTGCAAGGGCATATATAAGTATGACTGCCTCATGCAAAAAGGCTCGAATGGCTGTCCAAAATCCAAAGTACATGCGCCGCATAGGGGGATTAAACCAAAGCGTGCCAAACTAGACATGCTTCAGTTACTTATAGGCATCATGCTTGACAGTGATCGCATACTACAGAAGGCATTCAATGTACACTTGCAGTGTAAATCTATGTTACACAGTGTGGATGATGACACTGAGGATGCAACTCTGTAGAATGCTCTACCGATTTGCCATGGACGCATATGTGTAACGTGGCCAATAAATTTGAAGTTCTGATATTTGTTACACTGTTGCTTTGCGTGACATAGTAATGCGTATGGGTTTATGTGTACATGGATGATATTGGGCATGTGGCCTTACACACGGTATGCTGATTTCTTACGATGTAATGTCGTCTTCATAATCATGATTGGGCAGACAGAACAGGCGTGGACAACCGATACTATTATGGCTATGTGAAAAATTTGAGGTATGTCATAAAATCCATACTTTATGTTATCAACCAGTGCTGTCGAGAGTCGGGTTATTTGTACATGACAACTGTCCGTAACGTGTGGACGTTTTTGAGGATGTCATCGTAGACGTCACTATAGACATCTGTCGTGATATCAGAGGACATTGTCCGAGACGTCGTTGGTGGTATTCGTAGACAGTCCAGCACTCTGACAGTGACGTGTACATGCACGGAACGATCAATGTACCAAAATTACAGGGCCTATAGATCGTGACTTTGCTGTGAGCATGGCTTTGCATGCGGATGCATGGTCAGATGTGGAATCCGTGGGGGAGTGCGATCCTCCATATGAACACTATCCATTCGAAGAGTACGATGCAGAGCATACTGAGTACTTGCAGCGGCTAGCGCTTCTACATAGCGAACACATGTTTTTCTACGACCGTGGTTTATTAAAGAACGAAGATTTCATGCCAGAGTCCGTGGACGATGTGTACCACAAGAACATGTACAGCATGTCCTGGTTCTATGAGGGTTCCTATCCTTTTGACACTAGGAAGGACAACTACGAGCACTGGCTCTATGACCAAGTTCAGCTTGCAATGATAGATGCAGACCATGTAGTGTCACCTTAATTACAGGCATTGTATGCAAATGTCAGTATGGACAATATACATATGTATTTTGTAAAACATGATTCTTGCTGCTCTCAGTACAATGTGCACGATGGCTGAAGAGTTAGAAAGGCACGCTGCATGCAAGTGCCATGGATATGCAAACAGTGGCTCCAACAACTTGTATCCATTATTGTGTATGTTATGATATTGCACAGACACATGTAGGTGTAGGAACGTCTGAACGATGCGTGTGCCGTGAAGCATCCCCACTGGCTAGAAGATAGTGATATCATTGATGTGTATGTGCAGAGTGCGCTGCATGTTGAGTTGGGGTTTACCTCACCGTGCACGGATTGAATTGTCGAGGGTGCTTTCTTTCCTACCATGATAATGAAGGCGGAACCACAAAAATCCATCGCTATAAACGTTCACGGCTATCGACAACGGGCAAAATAAAGACGTACTGGTGAGTTACCAGCACATGGTCCAGAGAACGAACCCTGTCCGTGGGGACGTCCTTGCCTTGTCTGAGACATGCTCACAGACGTGGTGCAGGACATCCTGACGTTGCAGAGCAGTTTGCATTACTGCACTTCATATTCCAATTGTTTTCTCGGTTATTGCTGAAGTACTGGCGTTCTGTCATTGACTCTGGTTTCCGTTGCAGAGACGTTGGTGCAATGAGTACGAACACGCGTCCTCGCGGCGCAAGAATCCGCATCGACGGTAACGGCAGGACAATGCGTCACATCCCTCTCGATGACCTTATCCTACAAACAGAGCTACGCGTCGCAACGACTGAGAACATCACAATGTATCCGTGCCCATGCCGCACCTGTCGTGGGGGAATACGGAAGCGAATCTCCGTCATCCGAGAGCACCACGCCTTAGTGGGCAGAGACCCACATCTCACGAAGTCCATCATTGGTGGAGACCCAGCGGACGGGTATCCTGCCGACGGTCTGTGGGTGGAGGATGTTGCATACGACGACGACGTTGTAGATGATGGACGAAGGAGTGTCGCTGAAAATATCATGCCAGACGTCGGTGCAGACGTTCCTGAACATGAGGATGTTCCTGCAGACGCCCTTGCACTCGATGAGTATCACGACGTCCAAAGGCAGGTCATGGAGGCCCTGGACCGCGATGATGCGTTGCACAGGGATGCAAACGGGGAACCTACGGCGGTACTCAATGATGAGCTCGAGAGCGACACCGTCGATGGCCTGCAACGCTTGTACGACGAAGCCACTACCCCGCTGTACCCGGGATCGAAGACCAGCATCGTCTCCGCTACCATTGTCCTCATGAACATGTGCGTAGTGTTTGGTGTGCCGAACACATTCACAACTGAATTGTTGCGGTACTTGGCGGCAGACTTACTTCCGGACGGCAACAAGCTGCCAAATAGTCATTATGCCGGTGCGAAGACAATACGTAAGTTGGGGTTGGACTACAACAACATCCACGCATGTCCTGATGGGTGTGTTTTGTACGAGGACGAACACGTGGAGTTGCATGCATGTCCTAAGTGTGCGAAGTCTCGGTGGTTGGAGGGCACAAATTCTATCTCGGCGAAGGTGATACGTCACTTTCCTCTCATACCCCGCCTGAAACGGATGTGGCGATCGACTGAGATAGCCAGCATGTTGACGGGTCACACCAAGCATGTCAGTGACGACAGTATCATGCAATCCGTGGTTGACAGCCCTGCTTGGAAGCACATCAACACACACGATGCGTTTGACAACTTCGGAATTGAGGACCGAAACATGCGACTCGCTTTAGCACTGGACGGCGTGAACCCGTTTAAGTTGAGCAACACGAACTGGTCGACGTGGCCAGTGCTTGTCTTGATATACAATTTGGAGCCGTGGTTCGTGACGAAGAAATTCTTCATTTCGTTGTGCATCTTGATATCGGGGAAGCGGTCGCCAACAACGACAAACATAGATGTATTCTTGCGGCCACTATTGAAAGAGCTACAGCAACTGTGGCGTGGTGTCGCAGCCCAAGACTTCAGCCAACCACTTGGGTCCCGACGCTTCAACCTACGGGGGTTGCTGATGTGGACTATTTCCAATTTTCCAGCGTACGGCCTCATCTGAGGCCTATGCTGTAAGGGATATAAAGGATGTCCGTGTTGTGGCCCAGAGACGGACGCTCGATCTGCCAAGACAGGGGATCTGCGTACAGACCGTACGACGCGAGGGTCGAAGATAGCACTACTAGAGAAATGGGGTTCCGGTGTAAGAGAAAATCAACAGAAATTCTGCTGGTTCGTGTGCGGCTTAGGAACAGTTGATTCCGGATCACAATCAACAGAAATGTCTTGGTTCGGTGTTGCTTCAATGTCCAAGTATACAGATAAAGAAAGTTTCTAATCTAGCATTCATTTTTTCTGGCCTGCCCGAGGAAAAGTAGCTGCCCGGAAATTTTGGGCTGCCCGGAAAAATTTAGACTGCCCAAAAATTTTGGGCTGCCCGGAAAAAAATTTAACTACCACGGCCAAGGCCCCGACCCACCACCGTAGGGCCCACCACGGCCAACCGAAGACCAATTGCCAACGGCCGGATTCGAACACACGACCTTCTAAACCCCAACCACTAACTAAACCACCACACCACATACACACGCTCATGCAAGTGTGAGAATTATCTTGTTAATTATAAGAGAACTTAACCATTGCCGATTCGTTTGCCATGTACAAAAAGCTTTTTTTTTCAATTTTTTTTTTTGCACTATTTCATACAGGGATTTTTCTGTATGTACAAAAAATTTCAGATTTTTTTGAATTTTTTTTTTTTTTGGACAAAATCTTGAAGGCTGGAGCTGTTTTTTTTTTTCCCAGCAGTCTTTGAATATTTTTAACGATGTAAAAAAAACTTTTTTTTCAAAATTTTTCTTTGCAGTATTATATGCAGGGATTTTTCTGTATGTACAAAAAATTTCAAATTTTTCTGAATTTTTTTTTTTTCGACAAAATCTTGAAGGCTGGAGCTGGTTTTTTTTTTCCCAGCAGTCTTTGAATATTTTTAACGATGTAAAAAAAACTTTTTTTTCAAATTTTTTTTTTGCAGTATTATATGCAGGGATTTTTCTGTATGTACAAAAAATTTCAAATTTTTCTGAATTTTTTTTTTTTCGACAAAATCTTGAAGGCTGGAGCTGTTTTTTTTTTTCCCAGCAGTCTTTGAATATTTTTAACGATGTAAAAAAAACTTTTTTTTCAAATTTTTTTTTTGCAGTATTATATGCAGGGATTTTTCTGTATCTAGAAAAAATTTCAAATTTTTTTGAATTTATTTTTTTTCCGACAAAATTTGTCTTGGTTCTGTCTTGTTTTGACGCACTCTCTAGTAGTGAATCAACAGGAACTTGTTGGTTCCAAGAGGAAAATCAACAGGAACTTGTTGGTTCCAACAGAAATCAACAGGAACTTGTTGGTTCTGTGCAGATGACTAAATGTTTGCTACGTTAAACTCATTCTCTGTTGATTTCAACAGATGTGTGTTGGTTTTGTCTTGATTTTTACGCACTCTCTAGTAGTGTAGTGTTCGGAGGAATACGGAGGTATGTCGCACGTCACCATCCATACCGTCGAAACACTCGGTTTAATGGCAATCGTGAGAACCGGACGGCGCCTCCAACCATGTCAGGGCCGGATGTCATATGTTACGCTGCGTGGCGGCAGTCATACCTGGATCTTGGTGGCAGGGAAGGAGGTGAACATGACCCTGTGCATTGCACGGGCGTGAAACGTCTGAGCGCATTCTTCGAACTTCCATACTGGGAGGTAAACATATTCTGCCTCTGCTGTTTGGTCAGATATAGTCGGCACTGTATGACAGTAATGGACATCCCAGACGATACAGCAGTGCTTGTGAATGTCTTAGGACGTCTATTTAGACATCTCGCAGACGTCTCCGTAGACATTTACGGGACGTCTATGTAGACATCTTGCAAACGTCTCCGAGGACATATACGACACGTCTATGTAGACATCTACCAGACGTCTCCGTGGACATCTACAAGACGTCTATGTAGACATCCAGCAGTCATCTATGTCGACAAGTAGCAGAAGTCTGTGTAGACATTTAGCAGATGTCTCTGTAGACATGTAGCATATGTCTATGTAGACATGCACATGAAGAGATAGGCGTCGCCGGGAGCGCATGCCTGCATCTTCTGAAATTGCGCATACAGAGTATCGCTCTAATCAGTCGACGTGGTACATTCTAGCAGCATCTGAAGGTTCGATATGTATTGGACGTCATGCACTGCGAGAAGAATCTATGCGAGAACATTTTGAAGACTCTCTTTGGAATGAACGACAGCCCAGGTAGTCGTCAAGATGTGCAGGACCTGAACATACGGGAGGAGCTCTGGTTGCAGCCCCCACGTCGCTGAGGTGACGAATACTACATGCCGCACGCCCCGTACATCCTGAAGGCAAATGAGAAGCAAGAGTTTGTCAACATAGTTTCGAACATCTGACTCCTACAAACTACGTGGGAGCAATTCACAAGCGGTTGAAGGACGGAACATTGCAATACATGAAGACCCACGACTATCACGTCCTCATGCAACAGGTATGCGTGTAGACGTCCGAGACAGCCTGCATTAGACGTTGTCCGAAACAGGAGGACGTTCAGTTCAAGACATCCTATGAAACATACAGTTGTATTGCACAACAGTGAGGTGTTCCAGGACATCTTCATGTTCGCGCAGACAGTGCTCATGTTCTCCAGGACATTGAATGAGTTCTGCGCCGCATGAGAAATTGTTATTGCAAGCATGCTTCGTAGCGCGTACGGGCAATTCTGAGTTTGACACGGGAACATGATCACTGTAATTGTGGATGTAGATCCTCCCGGTGGCTGTTCGGAACTTGCTGGACGAAGAGGTGCGCGTCGCGATCATCAAAATGTGCAGAGTTTTCCAGCGTATATGCGAGAAAGAGGTGCACAAGGACAGCAGCGATGCTCTCATGCGAGACGTGATAATGGCAACGTGCGTGCTCGAGAAGGAGTTCCCGCCAACGTTTTTGAACGTCATGACGCACCTTCCGGTACATCTTGTGCAACAACTGTTCATATGTGGACCGGTCCATTGCAGGTGGATGTATCCAATCAAGAGATACATGAAGACACTGAAAGATTACGTACGGACGTACGCACATCCAGAAGGGAGTATCGCAGAAGGGTACCGACTAGAGGACACCCTGGGGTTTTGCACAGAGTATATGCAACGACATACAGCATCAACGTACCGTGTGTGGGACCCCAACGAAGATGCACGCATGAACGACGAGGTTTTGCGGCTCAATGAACACACGAAGCGACGACTATCCGATGCAGTACGCGACTACGCACATGCATTCGTCATCGACAATGCACCATGCTTGGAACCATGGCGACAGTGAGTTCTTGTACCACCGTCAAGCCCCTCCTCTGAGCACCTTCAAATTAGCGCCCGTGCACATGGCCATGTTCATATCTATCATTCAGTCACAGTAGCAGACGCCTCCACGTCACGGGTGATGTCCATGGGGACATCGTGCGTAACATCCACGCGTTGTTATGGATGTTCCGGCATGGACGTCATGGACGTCTCACAGGACAAGTGCGCAGTCATAGCTGCTGCACGCCTCTTTCCATGCATGTCCATAGTCTAACAAGAAAGGTGGGTGTGCTGTGCAGGGAATACATAACAGCAAAGGGACGCCGATGGGAAGAGCGAGAGGCGTTTCGAGTACAATCGCGACGTCGTCGTCCTTCTAGACCAGTATCGTACCCCCCCGAAATGAGCGACTTACCAAGCTTTGCTGATTGGCTAAAGGCACGTGTGCTGGAAGCGGACGACGGCGGTGCTGGACTCGAAGAGGACGTCCTACAGTACTCATGTCCTCCAGAGCGTTATGCAACGTCCCACCGGCAAATGCACGCATTCGGTATGCATTTGCGTGTTTGGACTTCCGAGGGGGGCCTCGTCACTCGAGACTCGTGTGTAGTGGCCGCCTATACACAGCAACTGCGTTGGGGGATTCGCAATGGGAGGCCCATTGACCATACCGCTGAGCATGTGGGGTACATCGAGGAAATACTGGAGTTGGATTACCGTAATCACTGCACCACGGTGTTGCTATGCGATTGGGTGAAACCCTCACGGGATGTGCGAGTTCCCAGCATAGAACATGACAAGTACGGATTCGGCGTGGCAAATTTCAACCACATGGATCACAGAGTACATCCAGATTCATTTGCATTCCCATTGCATTGTCAGCAGGTTTTTTTCTCCGATGACCCCACGAGACGCAGGTGGAAGATCGTGTGCCGAACAGACGTCCGAGGTAGGCGTACATCACTTCATCATCGCAATCCGGTGCCGGACGCAATCACTGTCGGTAACGACGATGACTTCCACGGCTTGCAACCACAGATTCTGGAAACGGATCCAATTCGAACAGCACCTCCAACGGGAGGGAGCTTTGTTACAGCCGCAACAGAAACAAACAACCGGGCTCAAATCGAAGAGGACTAGACATTGATAACCTTCTTATTGCTTCTACTACCGTTCTGTATCGCCGCATCCCTTGATCGTACGCGGACCGTGCAATAGTATTTATCTTTGCAAATGTATGTAAATACGAATATTGTAATTTTTAGGCTTTATACATGTCAATGCTTGAGCAGTATTTACTGAACCAGTGTCTGAAACAGTGTCTGAAACAGACCACTGGATGGAAGATGGACGTCCGCAAAGACATCGTTGCGCTTCGAGGACGTCGTTCTGGACATCCCAAGGGATGTCCACAAAAACATCCCCACGTCATCGAAGTCATCGTGAACGAGATGTCTTCCGGACGATGGCCTAAACACAGTATGTCGTGGCAGCTCGTCCAACGTGGATTTTTCCGTGCCATATAGGTTAAGTTCTGTAAATTAGGAAATTCCAAAATATATCCACGTGTATTTTCCACCATACATGTTGGAAAATCCTCCTATATTATAAAAGTCTATTTTTGTCCGACGAGGCTTATTAATATTATAATATTAATACATTATAATATTTTTAATATATTAATATTAAAAATCAGTTTTATATAATTTTTTCCTTATATAATATAATATTTTTTAAAATTATTATTATTTTAATATTATTATAATATTCTGATACTAATATAATATTACAATATTATAATTTAGAATTATTTTAAAGAATGGACGAATCAGAAATATGGCAATTACAAGATATCGAATATAAAATCAATAATCCAAATTATGTGGTGATTTAAAATTAAAGTATATTGGACAAAAAGGAAAGAGTATTTAATAGGGTGAACCGGTTCTTTTTTCCGCTCTTGCAAACCGCTGCCCATTATGCTGAATTTTTTACATCGGGTAGCAATTCACCTCGCATTCCAGTAAATTTCAGACACTTACCCTCGGTAAATCCAGAATCCCGTGCCAACGTGGCAAACCTGCGTCTTCCCGGATGTCCTGCGTCATGTCCTCATAAACGCGCAGATGTCTGCAGACATCTACGCGTTCTTTCCGAAACACGCACCTCGTCGAACCCTGAGATTTCAAATTATCTCCAAAAACGCAGAGACATCCCTCTGTTGTGCGAGACATCCACTCAAACCGCAAAGACATCACACAGATGTCTCTGCGTCTGCCGAAGACATCACCAAAAACGCAGGTTTCTTATAGTGTTCTCTTCCTGAAAACCCTCTGGTATTCCTGCTTGTCGCAATGGACGGTCGGCCCTGCCAGATGCACTGTCACGTCCCGTGGATGGTCGTCTGCTCGCGATAGTTTCGTTTGTATTAGAACCTGACCTCTGATTTGAAATCTCTTGTGGTGCATCGCGTGACTCTCGATCCATTGATTGCGGTGTGCAAAGCTCCATGATGTCCATATTTCCCGCTCTCGGAGTGCTACATTCATCGGATTGATCTGGATTTGGACGCTTTGGAGGATCTCCTTTGCAATTAAGAAAGAGCCCTTTAACTTGCGGTGTAAGTCTCATGCATATACCTACGCCAATGTCACGGTTTCCTAATGCGTTCCGATATCCAAGATGACTCAACATCCTCCCCGCCTTCTTTGCAAAAAGTGATGCACATAGTAAGCACTTCACTTTTCCTCCAGCTATATCCACATACCAATCTTCCCAATTGCTTGGCATCTTGAAAGGTTCAAAAGGGTTTAGGTTCCGCTATCCAATAGTTTTATGTGACGGCGTGCAATACCTCGTGATCGTGTGACGAAAAAATGTATCATGTATGTCAAATACAGTAGTTATCATATTCCAAACGGAATGTGACAACCGCGCATTCAAACTCGGTAATGGTCAAGCAAGGGATACCAAAAGGTTGCCCAAAGCCCTTGACAACTGGTGAGTTCGAATGCACTCACCAAAAGAAAACCTAAATGATTTATACTACCATCCGGCGAACTAGCCGTTGAAGTAGCTGTTGAACAAGCGGACTGCACTGGTCGTGCGCTGTGCCGTCTGCCGTCCGCTGAGCCGTCCGATATGCCGTCCGCGCGCGTTGGGCTGGATCGGACCCACTGGAGGGGACGCACCGGATCGGACGGGGTCCATCGGACGGCAGAAACGCCCGGACTGCATCGGACAGCAGAAGCGGACGGACTGCATCGGACGCACCAGAACGGCGGACGCATTAGGGTTCCGAGTTTAGGGTCGGCCGGACGGCCGTCGACGCCTCATCGGACGGCGACGATCGGACGGACAGTGCGGTCCGGACGACAGATCGGACGGCAGTTTAGGATCGGACGGGCGGACGGCAGGTTCGGGCGGACGGGCTGGTTCGGGCGGGAGGACGCGGACGGCACTATAGAAGGCCCGTCCGTCTCCATTTCTCTTCACTTCTCACTCCTAAAATCAGGTTGCTGGTAATTCCCTTTGCTGGACTTCCTGGCCTTATTTACTACAGGCGTGAGAGGTCATATGCTTACTGTGACCAATCACCGGTTGGTCGCAATAAGCATCTTACACACTTTATTCACATTGTAGCGGTATTTTCACACGGACGGGTCATTCACATTGCAGCGGTTTTTTTACCGAGACGGTTCTTTCACATTCTCGCTGGATTTTTACGCATACGGTTGATTCACATTTTCGCAAGATTTACTCACCGTTTAGGGTACACAGTTGATTTACCTCGGTGCAGGACTTCGTCACAGTAACTGCACACGGTTCATTCACACATCGCAAAGCAATGGCCGATGACCAACGTGAAGGTCAGGTTCCCGACCAACCCCACTCTCCGAATGCTAATGCTGGGCCTAGGAAGAACAAACCTAAGGGGGCCCCTCATGCGTCGAATTACGACGTATTGGACGACCCAAATGTTCTAGCCGAACCAGGATGGGAACAATTTAAGGAAGAATATTGGTCTGCCACGAATACCAGACAATATATCAAACTGTACCACATTGGTAAACTGTGGCCGAGGGAACAATTACCACAGGTGTCAAAATCCTTTACTACCAAACCATCGCTGTGCACTGATGATCATTTCCTTCACTGAGCAGAAGAGGTATGGAGGACAATGTTTGGGACTCGTTTGAAGTCAAAAGGAACATTCAACTACAATATACTGGCAATGGTCTATGCGGAACTAAAGTTGGAGCGCAAGGTGGATTGGAGTACTTACCCTGCGACTCAAAAGATTCCAAGTCAGTTGGCAGACGGGCAGCGAGACATTCCTGATTCGTATGATCCGGCATCTACAAGCACAAAAGAGATGTTGGTCTCTTTAAGGAAACCGGGCACGCCGACAGCGAGCAACTCAGGTCGAGTGGAAGGCAAACGAAAGAAGGCCAAATTACCAGTACTACCCACGCTCGCTTTGGAGAATTTGGATGCAAAGGTGGAAACCGAAGTCAATGCTGAACGGGAGGAAATAGAAGTCAAAGTTGAATGGGACTTAGAGGACAAAGTCGAAGATGTGAAGACTTCTCCGTCTCGATCGATTCCGTGTAAGGAGGGCGAGGAACTGTTGCCGCAAAACCCATTGACGGTAATTCAGGCAACTGCGGAATCAAAGGGGAAACAAAAGTTGAGGTCCGATGCAATTGCCAGGGAGGACCGCGAAGAACAGTATAAGTTTGGATCGAACTGGGTGATGACGGTTCAGGGGGAAAATGTCGGTCAAAGCAATCCAAGTTCCTCGACACCGAACGAGAAAAGCGCATGTCCGGATGACACAGATACACTAATTCGGGATCCAAATGGACGTTGTGAAAACTGCGATACTTCTTTGTCAAAGATGATGCCTCTTGACGAAATAATGATTTCATACGACCACTTGGCGGAGAAAGTTACCAAGGCGAGCGACATTGCAGAAGGAGAGCAGTGGGAACTGTCCGACAAGTTCCCCGACTTGGCAAGTGATCTAGGTTCGTTGAAACTTATTTCGAAGAACGTGTACGTGAACTTGGTAAAAGCCATGGACGTAACTACTTTCCTTCATACGTTGGCACCACAGCTTGCACAACATCTCCAATCAATTGAGACAAAATTGGGCCGTTGGGGGCCAGTCATCGAAAAGGCGAAGCGTGTTGATGAGCTCACCAAGAGACTAAAAGAAACAACGGAATGAGCAAAGGGATTTGAGCGGTTGGCGGGGGAATCCATAAAGCAACTGCGATCGAGCGCTATACATAACCATTTCAAGACCATGCATCTCCAGTTCATTAATTTTTAGTTGTTAGAAGAGTTAAACAAGCTGCGAGAAGAAACTACAAAGAAAGAAGCATTACCTCAAGAATTCTTCGTCCCATCGGAGCAGATCTCTATTCCATTGAATGCGAACGTTTCACACGGAGCAGTACTTGAAGAAACTCTTGCCCCATCGGACCAATTGTCTCTTCCATTTTATGCCCATACTTCAAACGAAACAGTGGTTCAAGATACTCTCGCTCCATCGGACCAGTTGCCCCTTCCCTTGGATGCCCAAACTTCAGACGAACGAGTGGTTGAAGATACTCTCGCTCCATCGGACCAGTTGCCCAATCCTTTAGATGCCCAAACTTCCGACGATGACCTCCACGATCAACAGGATCCTTCGTATTTGGTAAAGCGTCCAGGTGTAGCGGAGGTATTCGTGGAACAAGATAGAATGCAAAAAGAACCTTGGAGAGGGCCACCAACTGAAGCGGGAGAAACCAGTAACCCTGAGATTGAGACGTTGAGACAACGATTGATTCAAGCAGAGATTGACAGGGATATAGCGAGGTATGAATTACTATTCTGGAAAGGTACCGGTGAAATGAAGATGCCCAGACCACGTCCTGAGCAAAGTCTGCCTTGGTTGAGTTATGTCCACCAATTAAAGGCTGTGGATGAATTGGTCGAGAGGGAGTTGGGTTTGATGTTCGAGTACGAAGACAAAAAAAGTGGGAATCTCGCTTATCTTCTAGGAATGATGAGGAGGGTGCAAGAACTATTTGATCGACAAGCCGCATTGCCTGGAGCGCGTACACTGACTACGTGTACCACATGGGGTGATGTTGACTTGATGATGACACGGGCACATGGGATTTCTTGTTCTTTGGAAGCCGGCAACATGGACTGGGCTTCGGCAATTGAAGAAGGGTGGATGCCATATAACGTGTTTTCCTCGCATTTATTGGAGAAGGAGAAGACGATGGTTCATACATGTAATCCAGCTCCCGACTTTCTCAAAGAGACATGTTGCTTGTGTCAATATGGGTTTGGTCCAGAAGGAGCGATCCAACTGGGACAATGTCAGCATACATTTCATATTAAGTGCATTGCGGAACATTCCTTACGACGCTCTTATTGTCCCATGTGCAATTCTCCTATACATGTAAGATTCTACGAAATGATGGGCCTTCGCGCCGTTATGCCATTTGGTCATGAATTCAACCAGTGGAACCTTCCTCTGGACCAACTACTGAAGAAGTTTCTAAATTACAAATACTGGGGTCAACCATTGGTATGGGATGTTAACTACGACTGCCACCTCTTGTACCATATGCAAGTAGCAGGGTCTGAGGAAGAAATTTGTATGGAGGTTGACGAACTTTTCTGGATGACCCGAGATTACAACATCGAAGTGCGAGCACATGCAATTGAGAACGAGGCGGACCGGGAGGTGTTTTGCCGCAACTTTGGGGGACATTGGAGCGTACAGCACAAAAAGTTCTTTCGATTCCCAAAGAATGAAGTAAAAAGGAGAGATGATAACACGTGGTACGAGGCTTCCGGTCCTGTCTTGGGAGAAGATTACGCAACGTACGACCGTACGTTGATTGGCAGAGCTCCGGTCCTTTCAAAGTTGGAGGAGGCGGCTAGGCTTCGTGCCACAACGACCGAGGACATGTTCATTGATAAGGAGAATTCCTATGCGGATGTTGCAGGTGCATTTGATAGGAGGATCAATGACGTCATCGAAACGTGGCGACGTCATATGTTGGCACCGAACTGGTCAACGACATCTGCAGAAACTGAGCAGATTGTAACTATTGTTGTCGGTCGTGTGGAGAAGTACATGGAGGTTTTTAAGGCAAAAGAGGTGGATCTGGATCGTTCTCGCAAAGGGAAACGAAAGGCTGACGAGGATGACAATTGGGAACCATCTCAAGACCACGTTGAAAAGAAGCTTGCGATAGATTCAGAGGTTGAAGCAGGCGGTAGAATTACTCATGATAGTCAGCGTAGACGTACTCGTTCGATGAAGATTGATATCGCATGACTGTTTTTTAGCCATTTGGCTACTATATGAATATATATATATATATATATATATATATATATATATATATATATATATCTCTATTCACATTTCCATTCTTGTTGACCTCAATGTAGAATATAATTTTCACACTCGGTTTTATTTCACTTCTATTTTTATACTTTTTGCAAAACTCATAATAATAGAGAATTCGCATTATATAATTTTAAATTGAAGGGCTCCCATAAATGCAATTTATTTTTTATCGTGATAAAATTTTAAAAAGAAAATGGGACAACAGTGTACGCATTTAGAGGTTTACTTAGTCAAATTAGTAGATCACACGAGGTAATGAAGGAAGAACTCTTCCTCCAAGCAAACGGTTTTCAATCCCCCCGTCCGACCTGTCCGCACCCCGATCTGCCGTCCGGACCTCGCCGTCCGCTGATCGCCGTCCGGTCCGGGCCCCCGAAATGCCGTCCGCTGCACCCTGTTCGATCCGCCGTCCGATACAGCCGTCCGATCCGCCGTCCGATCCGCTGTCCGATCCGTTCGTTTGGATACGCCGTCCAATCCGTCCGATCCGCCGTTCGATCCGTCCGATCTGTCCGATTCGATCACATTTCCATTTCGATACAACCGTCCGATTCGTCTGTTTGGACCGCCTACAGTCAGATCCCATGAAGTTGTACAACTCAACAATTTCCCAAAACGGAATAAATGCAATGAGGAATCCAATGATTGTGTTTAAGTGAGCCAAAGAATCCTATTAACCCGTACATGCCTAGAGCCCTCTTCAAATTCGGCAGTTTTGCAAAGATGCATTATAAAATGCAACCTAGAGGGAAATTTTGAACTTTATAAATGAATAAAAGTTGTACATTATGAATTTTACATTCTATCCATACGGTTAGATCTATGATTACTATTACCAATAATTTTGCATAAAATTTGAAACATGAAATTCAAAATTATTTTGTAATTCAATGACGAATAAGATATTGACAATCTACAGATGAAATCTTTTGTGATTGGTTGAACTATAATACTCTAAATGTAGTGATTTTTGGAGATGTTTTGGTTGCTTAATTTTATGAGTTGACTTTTTTTAGAATTGAATGTTGGTATGGTGAAATCACTACAATTTGCATACTTGAAATATCACATTGGATGATTTATAATTTTTCATTGATAGTCATCAACACTATGAAGGTATGACGAAAAATTCAACATGATTGGAAGATATAATTTGAATATTTACAAATTGTATTATGTAAACAAGATAAAATTTCAAAATAAATATATTTTTGTCAAATTTTATATCAAATTTTATATTTAAGGTAGATAAAAGTTACATTCACAAGTAGTAAAAATATGAAAGCGAAAGATCTAAAAGAGTCCTATGATTGGAGCATTTGTAGAAAGCCCTTTGTATTTAGGGCACTCCAATTTCAAATTTCTCAACGTTGGAAAAACTTCAATAGATTTTCTACTTTCCAATCCCAACGGTCCAAAAATATGTATCATAACTTAACTTAAACATCTAACGAAAACACCAACTACAAAAAAGCTAAAACACTTGATTTTAAGGACGTTAGACCAAAAATCAAGCATGCTATGGTTGATTGGGCACTTAGGTTATACATATGAATTTTAGATTCTATCCATACGTTAAGATCAACGGTTACAAATACCAGTTAAGTTGTATAAATATAGAATGACTTGGGAT
The DNA here is from genome assembly GCA_022496805.1 of Pohlia nutans. Lineage (NCBI taxonomy): Eukaryota > Viridiplantae > Streptophyta > Bryopsida > Bryales > Mniaceae > Pohlia > Pohlia nutans. The sequence continues at coordinate 4,506,298 of CM040089.1, read as the reverse complement.
TCTGAAATAAGTGAATTTCAATGGTTGAAATCATATATTGATATTGACTAAGTGAAGTGATTTTAACAAATGTTGCCACACAATAATATAACATGCATGATTTAAAATTGAAAAATAATAAAATAATAGGTGAATTACTATCTTTATATCATACAAATGTTATCTACTATTTTCTTCAGTTGAGAATAATTCAAACCCCTTAGTAGTTACATATTCTAAATATTCTTATTATTTCCTAGTGACATTGTATACTTGTAAATTAATAAAATTTAGCATTCTTTACTGGTAAAAGTCCCAAAATATAAACCACCAAGCTTTTGCACAATAAACAATAATATTCCACCAAGATCGTTCCTTTTTGAAACTATTTCAATTTTACTGATAACAAATTTCAGACTATATTACGGGCTACATTGTTCAAAGGAGATTATTCATAAATTCGCACATGTGTACACAATATATTTATATTCTGGACATATAAATTTATGTATACATAAAAACACATGTGCATATATACATACATATATATATTTGTACAAGTATGTGTATGTGAATGAGTGGAGGTAAATATGTGTGTGTGTGTGTATATATATATATATATATATCGACCATTTATAGATGTATATATTTATATATACACATACATGCAGGCACATACGCATACACAAACATTATTTTATTTATATGTATGTAAATATAAATATATTGTACATGTGCATTCAATATGTTCAACTGTAATTTAATTTCATATATACTATTCATATGAACATGCATACAATAGGTTCAAATCTAATTTAATATCAAGTTTTCCCCTCTAACTAGGTTTCTAAAATATAAATTATAACATATATTTTTGTGATAATTTGGTTCTGCAAATTGGCGTGGTCCTTCCCTCTGAAATTATGATTGTGAAATCATTGAATGAAGTTGATCTATTAGGTTCGAAGTAATGTATGCATAAAAAATTGCTAACTCTTATGGAATTCAAATTGGAACCCATTGCTTCATTATTTTGCCTTTATATTTGAATACCTTGCCTATTTATTCAATTGGTAAGTAATTACAAGTGTAGTCATGAAATTGGCCAAAAGTGGGAGGGAGAATGAACAAAGGAGGAAAGGAAGAAGGGCATGGTAGGGGGGGATGAGGGGGGCGGAGTTAGCTAACAATGAAGAGCTAAGAGACATTATGAATGAGGTAGGACGGACCGCTCTCCTAGTAGTGAAGCACTACTAAAATTCAATGCAAAACACAATAAATGTTGGAACATTCTTTGACCGTACTCATAATATGCCTCGAAGTACGTGAGGATTCTTGAAGTGCGTGTAGGCCCAAGGAGTTGGGCTGAATGAGGAGGAAGGGAGAGCAATGGAAGTATGGAACACCAAAACCCATGGGCTGCTGCCCCTCGCCGTCCCCCGGCGGCCCGTCCGATTCTGCCGTCCGGTCCGCGTCCGTCTGCCGTCCACCTGCCGTCCGCCCCTGTCCGTCCGTCTGCCGTCCGATCCGACGGTTTCGTCCGATGGATCCTGTGCGTCCGATCCAGTCTGTCCGTCCGTCCGATTGCTCATGCGTACATCCATCACATACGGCGACCTTGTACAAAAATTAAAATTGTGTGATTGTTCAAGGTCCATTGTAATATGAATTCCTTCAAATATTTCACTTTTATAATTTGGAAAAGTTCATTTACTATTAGATACTACTTAACCCCTAACTGCCTGAGCGTCCATTTCTTGGACGATGTACAGATTTCATCCGTGTTTTCTCATCCGTCATGCAATTTTTGTAGTGTGGATTTTTTACTCTAGATTCTATGGGAAGTTAGCTTCATGAATGTGTGATCTGATTAGAAAGGGAATGATTTGTGAAATTTTTATGCCTCATTTCATGTTGTAGTGATTCACCCAAAATTTTGAAGATTTCAATGTATAAAAGCTCTTGAAACAGTCTACTCATAAAATTAAGCAACCAAAAAATCTCCAAAAATCACTATACTTCGAGTATTACATTTCAACCAATCACAACAAATTTCATCTACAGATTGTCAATATCTTATTCGTAATCGAATTACAAAAGAATTTTGAATTTTGAGTTTCAAATTTTATTCAAAAATATTGGTGATAGTAGTCATAGATCTAACCGTATGGATAGAATCTAAAACTCATAATGTACAACTTTTATTCATACATCAAATTCAAAATATCCCTCTTAGTTGCATTTTATAATGCATCTTTGCAAAACTGCTGAATTTGGAGAGGGCTCTAGGCATTTAGGGGTTAACACTTTAGGACTAATTGGAAACATACAATTTCCTGCATGTATAAACTTTAATTAAAAAATTTAACAAATCCCAAAGGTAAAATGGATATAAAAGTGTATATTCATTGTTGTCAAAGGCGACATTAAACCAACATTAAAACTAGCATAACAAATAGAAGTTGTGATGTATAATTTGTATATCCCATCTATATGACTGATTATCGTCAAATCCATTTGAATTAATTATAAATTAAGACAGATAGAAGTAGTTTGATTGATTAGAGGACTTTTCCGCCGATGCTTAACGTTTTCAATTTCCTTGATAACAAATAAGATCATATTTTTTATATTGTCTAGAGAATATTAGCCGTCCAATCGCACATGTGTACACAATATATTTATATCGTGGAGATGTAAATCTATATAAACATAGAAATACATGAGCATACATATATATATATATATATATGTATATGTATGTATGTATGTACCTACATGTATGTATATGTAAATATGTGGGTGGATATTTGTATGTACATATACATGCAAGCAGTTACGAATATACATGCACTACAAACATATCTTCGACGATGTTCCACCATCATCCAAATGGCATGGCACATGTGTTTTATATTACCAATGGGCATATAATATTATTCCAAGTTTATTAGAGATGATAATATGCCTTCGACGATGTTCCACCATCATCCAAATGGCATGGCACATGTGTTTTATATTACCAATGGGCATATATTATTATTCCAAGTTTATTAGAGATGATAATATGCCTTCCACGATGTTCCACCATCATCCAAATGGCATGGCACATGTGTTTTATATTACCAATGGGCATATAATATTATTCCAAGTTTATTAGAGATGATAATATGCCTTCCACGATGTTCCACCATCATCCAAATGGCATGGCACATGTGTTTTATATTACCAATGGGCATATCATATTATTCCAAGTTTATTAGAGATGATAATATGCCTTCCACGATGTTCCACCATCATCCAAATGGCATGGCACATGTGTTTTATATTACCAATGGGCATATATTATTATTCCAAGTTTAGTAAAGATGATAATATGCCTTCCACGATGTATGAAATTCAAAGTGGAATCCATTGCTTGAATATTTTGCCTATTTATTCAATTGGTAAGTAATTACAAGTCAAGTCATGAAATTGGCCAAGAGTGGGAGGAGAATGAACAATGGAGGAAAGGGAGAAGGGCAAGGTGTGAGGGAGGGAGCGGAGTTAGCTAACAATGGAGAGCTAAGAGACATCATGAATGAGGTAGGACGGACCGCTCTCCTAGTAGTGAATATGCCTTCTAGAATTCAATGCGAAACACAATAAATGTTGGAACATTCTTTGACCGTACTCATAATAGGCCTCGAAGTACGTGAGGATTCTTGAAGTGCGTGTAGACCCAAGGAGTTGGAGGAGGAGGAGGAAGGGAGAGCAATGGAAGTATGGAACACCAAAACACCATGGGCTTTTGCCCCACGCCGTCCGCGGGCGGCCCGTCCGGGTCTGCCGTCCGTATTGCCGTCCGCCGCTGTCCGTCCGATCGTGTCCTGTCCGTCCGCCGCTGTCCGTCTGCCGTCCGCCCCTGTCCGTCCGATATGCCGTCCGGCCCTGCCCGTCCGATCGTGCGCCTCTGGCCGTCCGATCTGCCGTCCGCCCCTGGCCGTCCGATCGTGCGTCCCTGGCCGTCCGATCTGCCGTCCGCCCCTGTCCGTCCGATCGTGCGCCCCTGGCCGTCCGATTGGAGGGTCGATACGTACGGCTGGGAATCGGCCGTCCGATGCGACTGTCCGCACCTATGCCGTCCGATGGAGATGATCTGGGCCGTCCGATCAGTCATGCGTCCGCAGTAAGCTTCGTTCGCCCTAGGCGGACAGTATAAAGGGCGGACGGCCATTTTCGTCCGCTCAGAGAGGCGGTGGGCATGGTGATGTTCCGACAGCACCTGCACCGACTCTGTCACGTGTTTTTTGAGTCACTGCGTCACGCTGCACGCACGTTTGACTTCATTTCAGGACGTTTGCAGCACGTTGCGCTTGTACCTTCTACGCGGTTTCTCAGCGTTGTTTTGACTTCCCACAATGTTTCAGCGAAGCAGAAGTAGTAGGAGATCTTCACAAGGGACTCCTCAAGTTATGAACTGGGATCAAGTCGTTGACCCCAATTGTGTTGCGGAGCCGGGATGGGACACTGAGCCTACGAGAACGTGGAGTTGTAAAACATGCAAAGAATACGTGAAGATGACGCATTTAGCCAAGATTTGGCCACGAACTCAAATGCAAGTGTCTGGCCCTCGTTGGGAAGGCCCAACTGCGACGTGCCAAAGCGACCATTTCCGACAACGGTATTGGGAGGTGCACGATTTCGTTGGGTTGCCTAACTCAAAGCCAACCATCATGAAATATTCCTTAATGGCAATGGTTTGGGCTGAGATTGTATTGCACAAGGATGTTGATTGGAGTACAGTGCCTGGGAAAAACGTTGAACGTTTGAATCGTTCACAAAACTTTATTCCCACCAACTGGCTTGGACCGAGTGATTGTGTGCCGCAATGGTCTAATCGTCGAGCGAATGCGACAAACGTTGTTGTACTTGATGATGACACTTCGCGATGGGAAGTACGTCCACGCAATTCATATCGGCAACACGACGTTGAGAACTCTCCCGTGACGTTCGGAACTCCTGCTCAACATGACTATGAATATCATCAAGGAACTTCACGTCCAGTAGGCAGGGGTGATCAAAGGGGAGTTAACCATGGTTACGATGATAATGCATACGCTGTACACAATGATGAACGGGTTCCGTATCCGGACAGATACAGTACCCCGCGAGCATATTCTCCTGAGAGGACCCACAACGATCTTGGACATCATGGGTTTCAAAGCCATCCTCCTATTTATTCTGGCCCCGGGGAAAGCTCAGCAAGCGGTGCACCCGTGAGTTTTGGTAGGGATATGTATAGTGCTGCAGACGGCCCCCCTGACGGATTTGCTGCTGGGCCATCGAGTCAGTACGATCAAGATGATGAGTACGAAAGAGATCTTAAAGAAGCGATAAGACGGAGCGAAGAGGAAGAGAATGAAAGGCGGTTGATAGATCAACGTTATTTTGAGCAACAGTGGGACGAGGAACGTGGGACATTTCGGGGACATCGGTGATATTATCGGATTTAACAGGACTGTCTATGCTCCAGTGGAAGTTGAAACCTAGCCTAGACCGTAGAATCCAATGTCTTCAATTTTGCTTTGTATAGACCAAGACATGTCCTTAGTTTGAATTTTGTTAGGATGCTACAAACTTTGGATATATTGTAGGCTGCTAGCGCTAATGCTCTAGGCTTATAAAGCATGTATGGCTCATTATGTGAACATTATTAGCACAAATATTTATATATATATATATATACACACATATATAATCTAATCACAAAGAGTAAACTGGTCATGAGTACATAACCCATTCTTATTTCCATTAATAAGAGATCGAGTTCATGACTTACAAAAAGATTTATAAATTGTCTTGGTGTCGCCTTGACTTTTATAGTAGACCTTACATACCCGGTTGAAAACAAAATGAGTTTACTTCACATGCAATGGAAGGGCTAGAAGCTTATCTTAGAACTTGGTTGTGCACAGCACAGTTGACTTTCCAAGAAGGACTCCCATCACATTCTCATTTCCTACTCCTTTTATAACTACCTTGTGCAACGAAAACCTCCTTCACGAATAAAGTTATTTATGAAAAACATCTTGTCTCACTATCCTGAGAAGTTCATGGCGGCGAACGAACCACCAAAAGTGCACTTTATTGAACCCCTCTTTATGTTAGGTCTTTGTTACACACTCTCCACTTGAATTAAGTGACTTCCCGTATTTACTTTTGGCCGAGCACTTTCTTTGAACCGTCTTCATCATCGAACAACCTCATGAGCTTCTGTGCTTCAAGTGCAGTTCGGCAACATCAGAGCTTCGAAAAAGACCATCGTGAAGATTGTAACGAACGCCTTTGAAGTGCATACTCTCGTAGCTTGAGATTCAGCTTGTCTAAACCCTACACTTTAGTCTCGATTGAATCACTAGAGAGGGTTCGATAGTATCATAGTACTACATTCTAATCTGACTTTAGACACCAAGTCCCGTGACACCCTAAACCCTACTAGTGTTAGTGTCGCATTGAAAATTTGGAACGATACAAAGAGCATTGCCATGTGTAGTCAGAGGGTGTAGTACTATGGTAGGATGTAGTACTGTGGTACTGTCATGGTGCATGAGGGAGGACTAGGCACCACTAAGGCTTGGATGAAGTCTATGAGGAAGGTATTAAGGTGTCAATCTTGTGGCATGGCACTTGGAATGAGGTTGTCACCTCATCTTGATGCCTCATGCTAGAAAAGGCTTAGAAACCCTAGAATGTTCATATTTGTCTAGTGGGGCCTTTGGAAAGTGACTCGGTGACTGTGTGAGAGAGTAGCTCGGTTCTAGCGACTACAGCCCTTTTCAAAGGCGGAAAGACAAAGCATGCGTCGATAAAGCAGGGGGCAAATGGATAATACCCTCTCTAGCGTTTCAATCGAGATTAAACTTTAGGATAGGCAAAGTGGATCTCAAGCTACGAGAGTATGCATTTCAAAGGTGTGCGTTCCGATCTTCACGATTCTGTTTTTCTAAGATTTGGTATTGCCGAACAGCACTTATAGCACAGAAGCTCGTGAGGTTGTTTGATGATGAAGAGGGTTTGAAGAAAGTGTTGGGCCAAAGGTATGTATGGGAAGCCACATGATTCAAGTGGGGAGTATGTAACAAGGTACAAATATGAAGAGGGGTTGAAGAATGTGCACTTTTGGTAGTTCAATTGTCCTATTGAACTTCTTATTATAGCGAAGCAAGATTTTTTTTCAGAATTAACCCTATTCGTGATGGACGTTTTCATTGTACAAGGTAGTTATCGAAGGGGAGGAAATGAGAATGCGGTGGGAGTCCTTCTTGGAAAGGCCTTTGTGCTATGCACCACCAAGTTATAGGATCAGCTCAGACTCTCCCAATTGCATTAGGGGTAAAGTGAACTCATTTCGTTGTCAACCATGTATAGAAGGTCCGATAAAAGAACGGAGAGAACATCAATGAAATTGATATATCTTTTGATGAGACACAAACTTAATCAATGACCAATGGAAATAACGCTTGATTAGGTACTTAATGAGGTTTACAATTTGCAAGACGGATTTTTCAATATTATGTTGAGTTATTGCACGGCGCGAATCTTTGAAAACAAGATGTGGTCCTTGGAAAAAAACAATAGAAATTGACGGAAGTCAAGTTTTTTTATAACTTATAAGAGTGAGAGCTTATTTCAAAACCTTTCATACTTGTGTATAAAAAAAACCGAGCTTATAAATAAGTACGCCCACTTTAGCTAGAAAAAGACGGCCATATAATTTATGAATTCCACCCTTTTTATAAGCCCTACAATTTCATGGCACTTTGCCGGAGAGAAGGGGATGGTTGTTAAATATTTAGTACCTATGATTACTTAGTGGCGGACCAGGCCGTGTATATCACATTAGTGATCACACGTGCTCTACTAATATCGAACTGTGGTCTCAAAGTCTTGACATATAGTCATAATTAACCCCTAAATTTTTGAGCGACCATATTCTGGTCGTTCCACTATTTAGGCAGCCTTCGGGGACCTCATACTTTTAAAAATTTCAATGAGAATTTTAGTGTAGCTTTCAAAAAGTACACTCTACATGTCGCACTTTGTTTCATGTCATTCCCATAAGTATTGCAAAAGTTATAAGCATTTGAAGTTTTTGAAGCGAGATCGGGCAGCAAATTTTTTGTTTATTTTTTACTCTTTTTCAAAATTTCTTTTTTGATTCATGATTGGTTGATCTTTATCTACAAATGTAGCTTTAAATCTACCCATTTTGAGCAATGGGATAAAAATTATGAGGAGATCTGTTTTTTGGGCAGTTTGGACAAAAAAATCTTTGAAGCTCATTTCTAAACTCAATTTTCAATATGTTTTAATGAAATAAAAGGCACTAGGTAAAGATTTCCAAGTACAACATTCTCACCGTAAGATTGACATTTTACAATTCCATGTCAAACTTATTAATGATTTTCTTTTTCCTTTCACTTTGTACCCACTTCTAGTAATTGTTTTATGAAAAAATTAATATTAGCTTTTTTCTTTCAAGATTTTATATTTGAAGACTTCACTCAATTGTTAACATGGCCTTGCCATTCATTGAATTTCTAACCCATTCAAAAAAAAGATATTAATTTCAAAAGTTCAAATTTGTCACCGGACTGAACCCCAAAAAATCTTCTTTTGCAACTTTGATCCTTCTAATCTAAGAATCTAATGGTCATTTTGCTCTCAAATTTTGTGCTCACATGAAAATTCAAGTTGGGTATTAGATCTTACGGTTGAATGATGAAAAAACAAAAAAACATATGATTTCTTCTTCAACTTCCAAATGCTGCGTTTTTCATGGTTTTCTGTGAGAATACGGTCGTCCGATGTGGGGGCCGTCCGATGTGGGGGCCGTCCGATCTGGGGCCGTCCGATCTGTGCCATCTGATCTGTGCCGTCCGATCTGGGGCCGTCCGATCTGTGCCGTCCGATTTTGTGCAGTCCGATCGGGGGGCCGTCCGATCTGGGGCCGTCCGATATGTGCCGCCCGATCTGTGCCGTCCGATCAAGGGGCCGTCCGATCCGATCTGTGCCGTCCGATTCTGGGGCGGACAGCGCGACCCGTCCGATCGGGTGGCGGATGGCGCGGGCCGTCCGATCGGCTGTCCGACCTAATCGGACAGCGCGTCCGCCTATATAGCCGTCCGCCCAGAGCGGACGGCTCACTTTTTCCTCCCTACTCACTTGATTGTGAGAGTAGTTAGGGGTTGCTGTTGGCAGGGTTATCCCATCCTCTGGCCCCTCACTCGGGGAGGAAGAAGTCAGCGTTGTCGGGGGGGGGGGGAAATTTTGCCATTTTTTCTTACAATTCCGGAGCTCCGTCACCATGCCGAAGGGAAAAAAACAGAAGACAGGTAAGACGACGGAACAAAAATCTCTTGAAGATGACTTTCACACGCCGTCGGAAGCGTGTAAGAAGTTTCTGCAGAAGTTCACAGTGGATTTTTACCAAAGCAACACGCTTATGGCGTTGGAGAGTAAATTTGTTCGGTACAAAGAGCATAGCGTGGTAAAATTTCAAGAAGACATGACGAGGAATATGTTGCAGGCTCTTCAGGATGGATTATGGTACCGGGAGATGGAGAAGCGTGATTTCACAAAGTGGTTGGAGTGGAGGGTGAATGATTGTTTGTGGAATATCCAGGGAGTGTTAACCAAGTATGGGAAGGACTACGGACTGCTTGAGGACAATACGTATATTGAGGAAGTTATGAAGAAAGCAGACGACTTTGTGGGGTTGATGAAACCATACACCCTTGGACGCCAGCGCAGACAGCAAATCGGTTGGTGGAGAGACGTTCCCGGTGGATCCGAGGAGTTAATGAAGAATAAGTTGGTCCACGCATTGCCTGCTACGGCCAATGTCATTGAAGTGGAGCACACATCACTGAAGGGTGCATATGCTACCGTCAAGAGGGTTCGGATTGAAGGAGCTCCAGGGTTAGAACCTCATTAGGAGTTTGCGGCGAAACTTTCAAAACAGGCGAGGACTAGACCGGATCTTGCGAAATTGGAACACCAAAATGAAACGATGACAGTTCGAATTGAACATCCAGGTATTATACGATACGTGGCTATTCATGCTTCGAAATATGAGGGTTATGCATATTGGTGGAATGGTGGGACATTGCGACAAATGCTGAATTTAGACAACATGTACGGAGACGATATCTACGCGCGTATGTTGCATGCACCTATGTCAGCGGACAATGTGATCAAAGCAAGTTATCTGAGGCGGTTCCGTAAAAAAAGAACGGAATTGGCGTGGGCATTGGTGATCATCATGCAAGAGGTACACATGACCAACAACCTGCACAATGATTTATCTCCCGATAATATCCTTTTTCATTTCCCTGTGGATGAGACGCAGGTATACATCGGGGTATGTGACTGGGGCATGTTATCCTTTTCGACGGAGCCAATGGAGTCACTATATGGGTACAACAGTACAGAGGAAATGCAGAAGGATCTTGCAGAACGGTGGTGGGTGGATCCTACGATTGCTTATGTACGTAAGCCAGATGCAGATGTGGAGATACGCCCACCAGTGACGAAGACAACTGAGGAATATGAAGTTGCAAAAATTGCCATGCGCATCAACAAGAAAAACATGTCGGAGGATTACTGGAAGTTGCAGACGCGTGGAGAAACTTCAGTAGTATATGAACAATATGATTTGGCAAACGTGTTCGAGAGCTATTTGAATCGATTGTGCAGCACGGATCGAGCAAATATTGGAGGTTTAGCTCATATAGTGACACGTTTTAGGACTCAATACAAGTGGCCAGTACCGTACGAGCATTTTAGAAATGTGTATTAGGCAAAACATAGTGATATAGTTCTTTTTGGTTTAGAATAGTAGTAACAGTATTGAATTGTTCTATGGCTATTGCTGTGTGCTTATGCATAGAACACTTGGACTTCTGTCCGACTATCAGGAAAATATTTTCTTTTTTGACATTTACGGAAAAAAAAAATCCATATGTTTTATTGTTTTTGGGATTTTGCTATCTCTATGTTCATTGATATAAGTGGGTTTTGCTGCCATGAGTCCCGGGACTCCAATTTGGAATTTTTTTGCACACATGGGTACCTAACGTTATTAGAATTTAGAAACACCCTCAAATTTCCTTAATATTTTGGAAAATAGTTCTTCCATGTGTTATTGGAATTTTGCTAACTCTATGGTTTTTGACTAGGATTTGCAATCTGTGGATTTGTGTTGACAATTTGAATTAAACATACGACACTGTGGACCAATGTATCCAACGGTACAAGTGTTACCATCACACCCTCGTTTACAACTTTGCTTTGTACATCAACTCCATTCTTGTCTGACTGTTTTCCAGCACCCATTTGAAAACAATTGTTTGAAAACAATTGTTTGAAAACAATGTTGTATTGGCATCTAAACCCCTAAACGCTCTAGCGTTCTACTTGTGGATGATATACATAGTTCATCACAAATTACCCTAAACCGTCATGCACTTTTGTAGTGTGGACTGTTTACTGTAAATTCGATGGGAAGTAAGCTTCGCATGTATGTGCTCCAAATACGAAGGGATGATTTGTGAATTTATTATGCTCCATTTCATGTTGTAGTGATTCACCCGAATTTTTTTAGATTTTAGGGTAAAAGCTCTTTAGAATAAGCAAACTCATAATTTTAACCCCTAAAGGACCAATCAACCATATTATGCTTGTTTTTTGGTCAAACGCCCGAAAAATCAAGTGTTTTAACTTTATTGTAGTTGGTGTTTTTATTAGATGTTTTAGTTAAGTTATGATACATATTTTGACCGTTGGGATTGGAGAATAGACTTCATTTGAAGATTTTCCACCGTCGAGAAATTTGAATTTTGAGTGTCCATAATACTAAGGGATTTCTAAAGATGCTCCTATCATAGGTCTTTTTTAACCCTTTAACGTCCCAATTCAACATTGTTTTTAACCCTTAAAGGATTTAGGGCATAGTAGATACGTTGCCGTATATTTAACATTTTTTGTAAGTAGAAAGTCCCAAATTGAGATCCCAATAGTTGTTAAGACCATGTAGACATGAATTTTAACTTCACTTTTGATATGAAACTCATAGGAGGTGTAGAACCATTCCAAATACAATGAAATACGGCCGTATAATACTGGCCGGAATGGCCAATCTGGACCTTTAAGGGTTAAAGAAGTGTTATAAAATGTTTGATGCAAACCAAAAATGGAGTTGACGTACAAAGAAAATTTGTAAATGCCAGTGTGAAGATCACATCTGTACGGTTAAATGTATCATATTTTTTATTAATAATTTAAAAGTAATTTTGCAAGGTTTTATCTTGAAATTCAATTAAAAATCCCGAATTTACACAAAAAATTTGAAAATATTGGAATGAAATTGGAATAACATGCACTACGCGATGATATGGTTTCCATTATTTGATTCTACTTATTTTGAAAAATCATGTCTCAAGTCTCACTTTTTGAACTAAGAATGAAATTTGACATAAACCAATTGTGTAATTTTTCCAAAAACCATGATAACCTATTTTGAAGATCCACACTGTACAAAGGATAGTCAACTTCCACAAGAACCCAAAAAGATATTGGTGGGTGAAAACTGTCCACTTTGGATGGAAATCGAACAACTTTAATCTGTTCGTCGTCCAATATATGGACGCTGGCGCGCTAAAGGGTTAATTTATTCACTTTCAGTTTTTTACTCCTTGTAAATATAACTTTTATCTACCTTAAATATAATTTTTGATATTAAATTTGACTAAAATAAATTTATTTTGAATTTTTCGCTTGTTTACATAATAAAATTTGCAAATATTCAAAATATCTTTGAAAACTGTGATCGGACGTCCACTGAACCGTCCGATCGGGTCCGCCGTCCGACGTGTCCGCCGTCCGATCTGCCTAAACCGCCGTCCGACCTGTCCGCCGTCCGATCTGCCTAAATCGCCGTCCGACCTGTCCGCCGTCCGATCTGCCTAAACCGCCGTCCGACCTGTCTGATCTATCCGCCCGTCCGACCTGTCCGCCGTCCGATCTGTCAAGTCCGCCGTCCGACCTGTCCGGCCGTCCGATCGCCGTCCGCTGGGGTAAAACCCCCGTCCGCTGTGGTAAATTCGCCGTCCGCTGTGCATTTTTCAAAATCACCGGACGCTGGGACGGGAACGTCTACGTCCAGCGGACGTCCGGACGCGAACATCCGCGTCCCAGCGTCCGAACAACCCTGACCAATCCTCACTTGATTTGGTTGAGAAAATCCACTTTTTTCTTCAATATTCTCTTTTTACTAAGCCCATGGGGCTTACCTTGACGTTTAAAGGTTAAGAGACAAAGGAATGTCATACTAATTGTAATGATTCATATAGTCGGTGCAGTACTTTAGTTTTATATATAAATAATTTCAAAAATTTAGAGATTTACAACAACAATTCCTAAAAATGAAGTATTACATTATATTGAACACATGAATTGAAAAACATTTGTTGTCAGTTGTAGATCCATCTACATAATGGATGAACTCATTGAATGAGGGTTTCTGTGTGTACTTCTGAGGAACATTCTAGAGACTTAAAATTCATGTTTTTTTTGTAAATGATTTGGAGCAAGAGATTGAAAATCTATGACTGAAATATATTGTAGTGAGTTGAATTACAATACTCTAATTTTTGTAGTGATATTTGGAATTTATTTGGTTGCTTAATTTTATGAGCTGATTTTTTTCAAAATATCTTTTGAATTAAGATCTTACAATCTTTTGGTGAATTACTTCAACATGAAATGAGGCATAAAAATTTCACATATCATCCCCTTCCCACAAAGTTCAAACATGCATGACTATCATACCATAGGATTTTGTAATATTTTTTTGGATTGCAAAAAAAGGCTTCATGAATGAAATGTTGCTAATGTTTCACGTAATGTTTATAATTCAACAACTAGAAAATGGACCGTTGTAGGTTTAGGGTGCCAAAGTTGTTTATAAATTACTAAATTATAAGACAAACCTAACGAGTAGTAATGTCTAGTAAAAAGGTAAAATAGAAATAAATAATTGTGTGTATATATATACACACACTAAATGTCTATTACATTATCTTAGCTGATAATATGTTGCAACGTAGTAGTAATATCCTTCTTGTATCTTCTATTTCATTCAAAGTACATCAATTTGTAGATCTCGTTTTGTATTACTTTTTTAAATCGTCACCTCTAAAAACCATTGTCATGTGGAGGGCTTTTTGAAATTGGAGGCGTGTTCCCACGATCACAATTACTATTGGAATGTTTTATAAAAATTGGTAGAAACTTTGAGGGCTTGCTCTATGATTGGTGGAGAGTTGCATTTGCTATGATTGTTTGCGGCAACGCGTTTCTTCAAGGGAGGGAAATGTGCGGTGACACAACGTCCGTTCAGGCTGTGCGTTCGAGGGTGCCGACGCTACGCGACAAGAACTTGCGGTGGCCAACGTGTGTTCAGACACTGGTGTGAACGGGCCTTAACGATTTTTTAAAGTTTGGGGATAGTATGTCATTTCGGGCAGAAACTTTAGGGCGTGATTCAGGTGTCAAAAATTATCCGGTTCCTAAAATTTCAGGTTGTAGATTGTGTGATTTTCCGAGACCAATCCATTGATGTATAGCTCGCCTTCTAATTCTTCATAGTGAGTTTGGTAAGATTTTTTGAAATTTATGGATAGTAGGTAAATTCGGGCAGTAAGTTTGGGGCGTGATTTAGGTGTCAAAAATTGTCTGATTTCTAAAATTTCGAGTTGTAGATTGTGTGTTTTTCCGAGACATCAATATATAGCTTTCCTTCTAATTCCTCAATATGAGTTCGGTAGAAGTTTTCAAAATTTGTAGATAGTTGGTCATTTCGGGCAGTAACTTTGGGGTGCGATTCAATTGTCAAAAATTGTCCAATTTCAAAAAAATTAGGTTTAGATTGTGTATTTTTCCAAGACAAATCCATTTATATATAGCTCGTCTTCCAATTCCTCATAATGAGTTTGCTATGATTTTTTGAATGTTAAAGCTGCTTTTTCCTTTTTTTATTTCTTCCTTCTTCCTATTTACCATTTTACCTTTTTATTTTCCTCCTTTTTTCCTATTTTTTTCACCTTTTCCCTTAGCATATTGTGTTAGATGGCAACGCCACTCCTGTACAAAGAGCTCCAGCGACAACTTGAACCGAGCTGATGATTAACACTTTACTTGACGTGTACGAAGAAAAATACTTTCACATTGAACGGGTCAATTTGAAGAAGCGCCATTGGATGGACATTGTCACTGAATTCAACCAAAAATCTGGTCTTGTACTTATGAAGGAGAATTGTCGCTCAAAATCGGACAATTTGAAGAAGAAGTACAAATCGGAGAGGGAGTTCGTAGTCAATGCAAGTGGTGGAATACGTTCCACATGGGACATGTACGACCACTGCGATATCCTATGGGGATGTACACCAAAGCAAGCCGGATTACCAGGAGGTATGGATGGTGGCATCTCAGTCCCTTCAGGTCGTGTTGTTAATTTAAATGACTATTATAAGCCTTCAAGTTTTGATTTGAATGAAGATTGTATCACATCAAATCAGAGCAGCCCTCATGACACCACTGGTTATGTGGCATCGGATTGTGAGTTTATCAAGCTTGATGGTTTTAGAAGGGGAGGCGATCAGATAGGAACTCCAACTCATGGTGCTATAGAGATAGAACCAGCTTAGTCATCACGTGAGACGGTTTGCAAAATCCCCTTGATCGATGGGAAACTTGTATCGAAACAAAAGAAGAAACAAAGAGATTATGGTAGCCCGATCAAACCACTTGTTGCATCATTGGATCGGTTCGTGGATGTACTCAAGCATGATTCAGAAGTGAAGATTCAGCTGGCTAGGAATCAACTTGCAATGGCGCAACAAATGCAATTCCAACAAGTGCAGCTTGAGGATCAAAGATTGGAGTTGGAGAAACTTAAAATGGAGATGAGGGAACGTGCTGCAATTCGGACTGAAGAATTGAAACTAAAATATGCACGGATGAGACTTGATTTTAGTGATTTCAGAGGAGGGCCAAGTTCTTAATTTTTGTCAAATGTAATTCATTTTGAATGAATTTGAACACCGCAATGATTTATTTCCCAACTATGGTTTTTTTGGATTGCATGCTTCCAAGTTGTATCATTCTATGTGTTAATCATTGTTGTATAAAGTTTAGGAAAATATAGCAAAATACAACAAATATGTGAATGTACACTAATATACAACAAATGTTGTGATGTATAGTTCTAATTAATTGTGGAGTATTATCCCCTAAGGAACTCGAACCATTTTGCTTTAAACATACTACAATAATGCCATTTCTAATCTCTAGGGCACATTTTCAAAAAATTAAATAAATTTCACAATCCAACCATAGAAATAATTCTATTAATACTACAAGAATGTTTACAAAAAATATCACAATCTTTGTCCATATAGATTAGATGATATATACATTTGAAGTAAGAATGTGTAAGATAAATAATAGTGTCTCGCCCATAATTTTGAGCTGCGTAATTTTCTTCCAATTATGAAAATGTATCACTGTGGAAATTTGTCACTCTTGACTTTTACAATCTATTAGGCAATCTACACAATGTAAGTTAATTGTGTACCAAATTTGAGAAGTAGGAGAATGATTTAACCTCGGGGAGTGCACTTAAAGTTAAGACTAGGAATCACGTGAGTCGGTGAGTGCGTACTTTTTACCCCCCTATGTATGTATTAATAATCATTTAAAATTGAAAAAATAATATGAAGTTGTTAAACACAATTCAAAGTTCTTGTTGTATAAATTTCAAAAAATAATCACTCGTAAATAATTCTAAATTGATTTTGTAAGCAAAAAACAACACATTTTAGTTCAAACTTCTATCATTTTTTAAATAAGATTTTAAAATCTTTTGGTCCGGAAATTTACACCAAATGATAGATATATATGCAATGATTTGGCACCTAAAAAATCAATTTCAAAAACTGTTTTCAGGCCAAGTATTGTAGGGGGTATGCTATTAAAACGCACTCACGTGTATTCCTAATCTTAACATTAAGTACAATCCCGGGGATTTATCTAGGATGTGTAGAATGTTGGTTGAAAACATTTTGATACCATTTTGTCATCTCTAGATTTCCAACCTTATCAACCTTAAAATGAAAATGGATTTAGAGCTTAGACTATTTCACCACGAAGGACCATTAATCAAAGAAAGGTTCCACTATATGGAATCGGGTGACGGCAGTGTGGAAATCCCTTGTGGACAAGATTGAGTTTGTTCCACCAAACCGCCCATAGGAGTTGACAAATTGTAGTTTCCAGCATTGCTCACTCATCTCACCAAGTGGCCTAGGATTCTCTAAGCTAAGAGCTAGCGTCTTACACAAAGAGGGACTAAGAAAATATAAGGATATCATGCATGGGAGTTGTTTTTGACTTGCAGAAACATAAGTTGGAGTGTAGCACGCTGTTATTCAAGACCTCACACGTTTTTTAAGAGATTTCATACACCCCTCCACACGAACAGAGATGGACAAATGGGTAGCCATTTATGCGGACATTCATGGGAATGTTCCACTGATGATGTGCCAAATGTGCTAGAGATTTCAACTAGTTGTAGGGGGCCTAATAACATGGGTGCCGCTACAAGTGGTGACGTTTTCATTCAAGCTCTCATCTTCTAGCTTAGAAGAAATCTTGAGGGAACAACCACTAGAATTGGCTCAATGGAATTCTATAGGGCAATTACATTCGAGGTAATGTGTTTAACGTGCGTGTGGTGACAATTAAGAGAGGCCTCAAAAAGACAGCCAATCAACCATTTCATTATTCAATGGCAAAACATAAGACTTAGAGTGGGACCTTGCCAAATATTAGTGGAAAAGTCCTTACCCGACCTCGTTCACGGCAATGGTCTGATATGGGTACTCCAAAAAGCCCTTTTAACTCTTAAATAAGCCCCTGTGGCAACTTTGAATGAGTCCCTCTCTAAAATAAAATAAAAAATAAATTGACCAGGTGTGGTTTTGATTTCCTACACTCATGAAGTACACAAAAAAATTCATATAAAAATTGAAGAGATTTAAAGATTTTAAAAGATACTTTTTGTAAGAAAATCACAGTTTGCCCAACTACTTAAAAACATCCAAAATATTTGTTTAAAATATCCAATGATGTCATTTTGGTGCCAATTTTTGATATGAAGTACATTTAGAAATGTGTCATTTGAGTCCAAATTATTCAAATCCAAATTTTAAATAATTTGGACTCAATGTGTTATTCAATATTTGGACTTTAATAACACATTAAAAATTTCTAAATGTACTTCATACTCAAATATTCAAATTATTTGGACTCAATGTGTTATCCAATACATTTTAAATGTGTTATTAAAGTCCAAATTTTTAATTTTCATATTTTTATGCTTCATGGGAGAAATTGCCTAAAATCAGCATTTGCAGGCATTGTAGTACAAATTTAATAATATTTTTAATCCTTCAAATTAATCATTTCAAATAACACATTTCTAGACATACCTTGTATCAAAATTTGGTACCAAAATGATGTCATTGGATATTTTAAACAAATGTTTTGGATGTTTTTAAGTAGTTAGGACAAATTGTGATTGTTGTACAACAAGTCTCTGTTAAAATCTTTAAATCTCTTCAAGTTTTACATGAATTTTTTCTTTGTGTAGTGCATGAGTGTAGGAAATCAAAACCACATCCGGTCAAATCATTTTTTATTTTATTTTAGAGAGGGACTCATTCAAAGTCGCCATAGGGGCTTATTTAAGAGTTAAATGGGCTTTTTGGGGTACCCATATTAGACCATTGCCCTTCATGAATTTCTCATCTAAACAAGGACAAAATATCTTGCGAAAACAACATGTCATCCTGGAGGTTGTAGCTAATAAATGGGAAGGTATCCTACGACTACACTAAAAATTGCAGTGGATGAACATGAGGGACAAGGAGCCTGTGTGCAAAGAGACAAGATTAATATGGCAAATATAGCACCGTGATGTAGCAATTAACTCGTAAAGAGGCCGTTTCACACTAGAAGAAATGTGGGATTCTACAACTACAAATATACGACTCAAATAGTGCAAAAGCTAGTCCATAATGACTATCATTAGTCATTATGAACTAGTTTGAGTCGTATACATGGAATCGTATACATGTAGTTATAGAATCTCACATTTCTTCTAATGTCACCGGACGAGGACGTGTCGCAATCATCCAAAGTTGCCTAGTTTGCGCAAATGATACTCTAGAGACAATCTTACATCGTTTCTGGGAGTATCCTGCAACAACACGAGCACAGAAGTGGAGTATGTTATTAAGTAACGAGATGACGGACTTCCAACCCACGGCACTTGAAAGAATAACAAAGTACAGCAGTCCGCTAGTAGCAAGAACAATCAAGTTCTCAACTTCAGACTGGCACTCACGTGGCCATTACTAGACAACTAGTGAAAAAAATTCGGAGTAGTCATGAACCAATTTGAGAGCATAGATGAATCCGAGGTCACATAAACAATCACAGAGTCAGTCAGAACATTGCAATTGGCATTGGTACCCACAGTACCACCGACGTCCATGGTGCCTACAACACTGTCGGTGCCATGATTCCCAAGATACCTCCACAATCGAATTGAACCCAACTAGTAGTAGAGGCGATGATATTAGAGTTGGAGGTATTAACAAGCCTAGACCAATCATACGGCCTACGACACTCCTCACATTGCTAAACAGAACTAAGACAAAAGTGTAGTAAACCGTATCAGAAGACTCAATTGTCCTTGGAAACACATGATTTTTGTCCACCGTATCCCGAGGAGGTATGTTTGGAATGTTAACCCCTAAAATTCTGAGCGACCATATTCTGGTCGTTCCACTTTTTGGGCAGCCTCCAGGGACCTCATTTTTAAAAATTTCAATGAAAATTTCAGTGTAGCTTCCAAAAACTACACTCTACATGTCGCACTTCGTTTCATGTCATTCCGATAAGTATTGCAAAAGTTATAAGCATTTGAAGTTTTTGAAGCGAGATCGGGCAGCAAGAATTTTTTTATTTTTTACTCTTTTTCAAAATTTCTTTTTTGATTCATGATTGGTTGATCTTTATCTACAAATGAAGCTTTAAATCTACCCATTTTGAGCAATGGGATAAAAGTTATGAGGAGATCTGTTTTTTGGGCAGTTTGGACAAAAAAAAAACTTTGAAGCTCATTTCTAAACTCAATTTTCAATATTTTTTAATGAAATAAAAGGCACTAGGTGAAGATTTCCAAGTACAACATTCTCACCGTTAAGATTGACATTTTACAATTCCATGTCAAACTTATTAATGATTTTCTTTTTCCTTTCACTTTGTACCCACTTCTAGTAATTGTTTTATGAAAAAATCAATATGAGCTTTTTTCTTACAAGATTTTATATTTGAAGACTTAACTCAATTGTTAACATGGCCTTGCCATTCAATGAATTTCTAACCCATTCAAAAAAAAGATATTAATTTCTAAAGTTCAAATTTGTCACCGGATTGAACCCAGAAAAATCTTCTTTTGCAACTTTGATCCTTATAATCTAAGAATCTAATGGTCATTTTGCTCTCAAATTTTGTGCTCACGTGAAAATTCAAGTTGGGTATTAGATCTTACGGTTAAATGATGAAAAAACTAAAAAACATATGATTTCTTCTGCAACTTCCAAATGCTGCGTTTTTCATGGTTTTTTGTGAGAATACGGTCAAGGAATTTTAAGGGTTAACCAACTTTGGCTTTTAATTAGGGGAGTGATTATGTGGAAAATTTGGCTTGAAGAATTAATGCAACCTTCAATGACAATGTTTGGGACCTGGGGAAGCTCTATAACCGCATCTGGTTGGGAATGGTTGACTATAGAAGAATGTGTAGAGCCACGCCAAAGCTGTTGGAAGGATCTGAACAAAACTAACAAGATCATTGAAAAATTTAAGATGACGTGCAGCGTTTTTTTTCCAGCAATATTTTGCCAGATTTCTCTACAAAATATGGCATTTCTCTTTTGTTAAAGATAAAAATGAGAAAATTTTGAAAATTCTCCCTAGATTTTCACTATATTGTTTTGTGTAGATAGCTAGATTTTGTGAAGGAAACTGCCAAAATATGAAGAAATTCTATCAAAATATGATTGTAAGATTTAGATTTTGCCAAAAAAAAATTTCCAATTTTATTTACGTCATTACTTAGGCTTCAAAAAAAAAGACACATGAAAAACTTTGATGACGTGGAGCTGCAACGAAATGTTTGTGGAGTGGAACAACTCCCAATATATGTGACGCCTTGTGTGTCCTAGTTTTGATCTTGATTAATTTTGACCTTTAGCCTTCTTTTTCTTCTTTGCTTTCTCTTTGTATTTTATTTCCTTTTTGCTTGTCTTCTAGGCGGACGTAGCTAGGGCTTTGTTGTATTTGTATTAGTTTTGCAATAAAGGTTCTCTTTATTTGTGCCAATTTTTTTTTAAATATTGTATAAGTCCAAAGATAGCTTTATTGAAATTTTTATTCCAAACAATAAGAAACAAAAAATCAACAGAGTACAATATTGTCCAACTTACTAGCCGGGAATCAACTTCAAAAGACAAAGAGACATCAATGATACATTTTGAATTCTATTTAGTGTAGATAGGGATTTTCTTGCAATTTTGCATCTTTCAAGCAGGTAGCACATTTCTAAACGTAGTTCTACATTTACATTTTTAGACAAAGGCGTCACAAATGGATGAAAATTTCTCAAATAGATGAAAATTTGTCAACATGGATGAATTTTTGGCAAAAAGAAATGAATTTTAATCCAAATATAGATATTTTAAGAAATATTTTACCTTCTACACTGACTAGGGGTATTAGGGGGACCCATACTAATTTATAAACATTTCACAATGTATAAATATTTACCATTACTATAGAAAAACACATTAATTAAGTGTAGTAATAACGCCAACAATGAGTAATTAGTCAAGCCATTTATTACACCCACACATGCAATATGCTCACTCCAATAGTCCAGTTAGTGAGTATTGAGTCAAACCATTTATTACACGTGTACATGATGGCGTTATTACTACACAATCAAGCCATTATTGTACACTTGTGCTTACCACGAGGTAATTTTGACAAAGTAAGTCCCTCTAATTTTTTAGTCTCTGGTGGCCACATTCATAATGGCTATAGCGGCTACTATGGCTACAGTGCTTACAAATTGGCAATTAACAACAAAGTCAAAGTACATTACTAACACTTGTTCTAATAGGAATTACTAAATGGTAATTGTAGTTCTAACAATGACAACAATATTCACACTCTTGCGCTTCAATGACAAGTAAGGTATTCACTCATTTTATTTTGGTACCAAAACTAAATAAATGAAGGAGCGTAGTATTATACATAATTACTAGTGTATATAATTTTTGTTATACTGTTATGTATTATCACATTGAAGAC
Organism: Pohlia nutans; assembly: GCA_022496805.1. Taxonomy (NCBI): domain Eukaryota; kingdom Viridiplantae; phylum Streptophyta; class Bryopsida; order Bryales; family Mniaceae; genus Pohlia; species Pohlia nutans. The sequence continues at coordinate 4,483,774 of CM040089.1, read as the reverse complement.
TCTTAAGGTTTCTTCATACTATTATTTTTTGACAATTTGCATTAATTTATATAATTACTCAAATATTATTTTTGGATTTTGAAATGTACTATTGACATAGATTTTGATATCTAATTTTAAAAATTAAGTATTCCAATTTATTAAAAAATAAAACTTAATTAAAAGAGAAAACTAAAAAATCTACATTATTTAGATGAATTCCAATCAATACAAGCCCCCTCCAAATCATGAGTTCTCATGATGTACTTTTTCATAATTTATGAATATCATTAATTGAGTTTGTTGACAAATGTGCTGACATATGGCAAAATCAAGTCCATGTGATGAAAACAATTATTGTTCATTATACATATAAACGATAGGGGCCATTTTTGTTTGATTTTCCTCTCATAAAGAATGTGTTGCTACATATGCTAAAGAAGTGTTGTTTTGAATTACACTCATTGCTTTTAGTCCTATTTTACTTGGACACATATCTATATCTATATATATAGTACATTTCTAAATAACTAAAGAAATGGAAAAGAAAATAGGTTTAGTTTGAACAAAAACTTGCTTTCAATGTAAAGATATTTATATATGAAAAAAGAAGCTTGTTTTTAATTTATTTATCTCACTTTTTTGTACAATTTTGTCCATTTAAAAAAATCAATTTTTTACTTTAAAATAGAGTAAATAAATTTTATTTGTTGCATTTAATCCTTGATCTAAGGATATGCACTTTTTTAATTGTAGCTTCTAGAACATGGGTTTCGTTAAAAGTGCCTATTGAAATGTGCACTATTTTTTGGGATTATTTTTGAATATTTTAATCACAAATTTTGGTATGTATAAGCAATAATATTGTACCTTGGCTAGAGTCTTTTCAGATATTATTGATTGAAAATAAATCCAAAGCAAGCTATGTAAAATATATGTGTGTCATATTTATTTTGTGCTTTAAGTTTATAATCAAGATTTTTTTATAATATTAGATCAATTAAACGGCTAAAAAACATTATTTTGTGCATCTTCAATAATTGTTCGTAAGTTTAATAGAAAATGTAACACTTACACCCTAATTTTTAGTTAAAAGATTGAAAAATAAATCAATCCTAATTGGCAAGACACACCAAGGAAGCAAAAACATTCAAAATGATAAATTCAGAAAAAAAGAATAATGTACTTGTGTCACCTTATATTTGAATACTTAAAAACAATAAAGTCAAACAAAAAAATAAAGCATGCGTCTTATTTATGTATTTGAAGTTCTGAAATTTTAATAATTAGAACAACAACTAAAAAATATATACTAAGTTTTGAGAACCATATCCATAGTGGTAATCTTAATAAATCCATACAATCAATTAAACCAATTTTGTATTTAAATTTACATATTACAATGTATACTATAATGAGATTGAATGTGTGGTACTTTTTATGAAAATAAACTTTAAATCATAAAAAAATCTTATTGAGGCAATTCCAAGCAAACAAACTAAATTCAATTTGTTGAATATATGTTTATACAGTAAATTCTTTGAAGGAATTTGAAAATAGATACACCATGATAGTAAAACACAATAATATATATAGTATACTCAAGTTATAAATTACATGGTAACAAATATTCTATACTCTATATCATATCACTATAATACTATAATATATTATTAATATCAACTAAACAAATCTAGCCATCCAAAGAGTCTAAACCCAAGCCTAGAGAAAACATATCCTTGCACACATCTGGATGTATCAATGCATTTTCTTCTTTGGGGGGGCCTTTGAAGGCCCGCCCCCTTTACTCCGCATGAGAAGTCCTCCAAAAAGACCTCCTAAAATCACACAATAACATCAACAAACAAACAAATAGTCAATATGCATGAAAAACTACGAATAATAAGAATAAGTGATCTTTACTAAAAGAATGCGACATGTGCCACACCTCCAAAAACTCCAATTGCAAAAACACTCAAATTTATAAAAGATTCATTCTTTGTACAATCAATCAAAGAAATGCCACACCTTTCAATATAACATCAACAATAGGAGTAAAGCATGTGCATCACCCCCTCAATCCTACATAAGCAAAGAAACTTAAGTACAACTAAATTCAAAATCATACAGAAAGAGTGTGGCATGTGCCTCACCCCCTAAATTCAAGAAAAGCAGCAATGCAAAAAATACATACAATCACATCGAGAATAAGAATTAAACACATTGAGTGAGACATGTGCCTCATCCCCGAAATCCCATATGAAAAATAACAACTAAAAACGTTATAAATAAAAATTAAACACAAAGGGTGCCACAACCTCACAAAAATATGAGAGTATAAACTCAATGACATCAAAAACAAAAATCAAACACAACGGAGGAGGCATGTGCCTCACCCTCACAAAAATACAAGAGTATAAACTCAAGAACATCAAAAAAAATTAAACACAAGGGGGTGAGCCATGTGCCTCACCCTCACAAAAATATGAGAGCTTAAACTCAATGACATCAAGAACAAAAACCAAACACAAAGGGGTGAGGCATGTGCCTCACCCTCACAAAATTATGAGAGCATAAATATAAGGGCATAAACTAAATTATATTAAAAAAAAATCAAACACAAAGGGGTGAGGCATGTGCCTCACCCTTACAAAAAGATGAGAGCATAACCTCAAGGACATAAAAAAAAAACTAAACATAAAGGGTGGGGCATGTGCCTCACCCTCAGAAAAATATGTGAACCTAAACTCAATGACATCAAAAACAAAAATCAAACACAAGGGGGTGAGCCATGTGCCTCACCCTCAGAAAAATATGAGAGCATAAACTCAAGGACATAAAAAATAAAAAATAAAAATAAAAAACTTAAACACAAAGGGGTGAGGCATGTGCCTCACTCTTAGAAAAATATGAGATTATAATCTCATTGACATCAAAAACATGAATCAAACACAAAGGGTGAGGCTTGTGCCTCACTTCCAAAATGTCACATAAGCAAAATCAATCAAGTACACTCAAAATTGAAATCAAACACAGTGGGGGTGAGGCATGTGCCTCACCTTCTAAATTCTACATGAGTGAAATGCATAAATACAATCAAAACGAGAACCAAACACATGGAGTGAGATATGTGGCATACATTTGGTATGTTTGCATAATGAACATAGAATGAGATTGTGATTACGATGCAAGGAGTGAGGTATGTGGTGAGTTTAGAAATTTAAAATCAGATTGCAATTCAAGTAGTAAGGCATGTGCCTCACTCCAAAAAATGTTCACAGAAACTCCACACATCCTCCTCAAATTGAAAATAAAAAACATTGAATTTTAAAATTTAGAATTTGGTAATAAGTGAGATGAGAACTTAATTCCAGAAGTCATAATCTAGATTTTGAGATTGTGTCATCAAGTGATATATGTCCAGTTACCTAAATATTTAGAACTTTAAAGGAATGTGAGTTATAATACAAATAATTTAACATATGGATGATTCAAAAATTCTCAAAGATGCAAATTTTAGAGTTTCATAAATACAAGCAAATGTTATTGGAACTGAGATTTGAGATTGTGATGTGCACATAGCAACAATTTGGTGGTTGAATACTAAATGAAGCTAGAAACCCTAAAAAGAATTTAGATCTAGATCTAGATGAAATTTGAAAGTCGGAAACTTACCCTTATTTAAGTACTGAAGTGATAAACACAATAGATCTGAAGGAAACTAAGAATCAGAAGCGCTCCAAAGTAGATCTTAGTACGAGAAGTTGGGGCCCAAGTGAGATAAATTAGCAAGATTCTTGGTAGTGTGCTGAAACTTGTTTATAGATGAGGTGTTAACCGCATAGTAGAGTTGAAGTGATGCGACCTGTAACAAGAAGGTAGAAGGTTTAGTACCACACAAACAAGGTTATCTAGATATGCAAAACAAATAGATCAGAACGTGGGTTGTACCAAGGCGGAGGCGTTAACGTTGCAAATCATCACTATACAAGATTTGGCACTTTGCAAGCGAAGTAAGATGGTGGAGAAGAGAAGCGGCGCACAAGCAAGGAGCGATAGAAAGGAAAGGCGGTAGAGCGGCGGAGAAGAAAAGCCCCGCACAAGCAAGGAGCGGCAGAGAGGAAAGGCGGCGGAGAAGAGAGAAAGGTAGGAAGAAACGAAAACACGACCTAAACCCTAAGCGGCCGTTTAGGTTTTTCAAATTTTAATTTATTTATCTTTTGTGAGATCTCCAAGTCTGTATAGCTCTAACTTACACAGATTTAAGAATTTTGACTTGAATTTTTTTGGGAGAGCCGGTGGCACTATAATAATAGCACCCTTAAAATGGTTAGGCATGTGCAATATTAATTCCTCTACTTAGTTTCATTTACTTCAACTTATTACTCTGCAATTTAATTTTGCTTGTGACTAAACAAGGTGACTCAAAACTTACAACCTTAATAAATTTATTTGGTTTTATGAGGTTTAAAAGGGTGAGGCACATGCAACACCCTTTATGAGAATAATCACCTTTGTTGAAGTTAATTTCACTTAAGTTTATGAGGGTTGAGATACATGCTACATCATGTATACATGTAATTGGTTAAGTTAGGATTTTAGGGGTTACGCATGTGCCGCTTCCTTTATGAATTTAATTGCTAGGCTTGCGAGTAAGACACATGCTACACCCCATATGACACTAATTAACTTTGTTAGAATTTTAAGAGGTGAGGCACATGCCACACTCCACATAACAGTATTAACCTTGTTCAAATATGAAGGCATAAGGTAGGTGGGACACCCCGTAAGACAATAATTTGCCTTGATAGAAATTCAAGGGGTGAGGCACATGCCACACCCCTTATGACAATATTTTGCCTTATTTGAATCTTAAGAGGTGAGACATGTGCCACAATCCTTATAACAATATTTTGCCTAGTTTAAATCTTAAGGGGTGAGGCACATGCCACACCCCTTATAACAATATTTTGCCTAGTTTAAATCTTAAGGGGTGAGGCACATGCCACACCCCTTATAGCCCTATTTTGCCTAGTTTAAATCTTAAGGGGTGAGGCACATGCCACACCCCTCATGACGATATTTTGCCTAGTTTGAATCTTAAGGGGTGAGGTATATGCCATACCCCTTATACCGTAGTTTACTAGCAAGTTCTGCAAAAAATAATTCTAAATATAGATGCCTAAAATTTCGGAATATCATTGGCAGTTTTTGCCAAATACAATATAAATTATAATTCAAAATTGCCAAAAAGTGAGAAATTGTTACTTTCCACTAGATTTTTACTTCATTTGGAAGCATGTGTGAATTGTAGTGGAGAGAAGGTGTTGCTCTTGTAATCAAGTTTATTTACATCCGTCCACAAAGAATATGGGTTCAGAAGTAATAAGACTCTAGCTTTTGAAATGTGTCCTACACAGATTTTTGGAGTCCAATTGAACATAGAAGATGCAGTTTTATAGAAACTTGTCCAACTAACAAAAGTTGAGAAATCAAGTCTTCTTCCACCTCCAACAAGTTTTGTGTCAAAATAAGTCTTTATGCAAAAGATATAGACAAACCAGAGCAGCCGTGTAAAAGTCAAAATCAAAATGCGTTCCTAAAAGTTATTCGGAGCCCATTTGTGCATAGAAGATCAACTTTTTTGGAATTTGGTTGGTCTAAGAAAAGTTTAGAAATCAAGTAATCTTTCACCTCCAACAAATTTTATGTCATTTGAAGACTCTATGAAAAAGTTATGCGTGTTATAAAAATGAAGACTAACTAGGTGCTTCACCTCAAAGTTTACATATCCTATATGCCTTGTTAGATACAACTCCACTCCACTTGCATAAAGCACAGAGCATTCTCCAGTCTTATCTCACATCTTACTTGTCAACCAATGCAAGAGAGTTGTACAGGACAATAAGCCGAATCTTAAAAAATTAAAAGAGAAAATTGCCGAAAGTATTAATATACTATTTTTAGGTGCCGAACCTACTTTTTGAACTTTAATTAAATATTAGGCAGCAAGTTGCCGAACCTGCTAGTAAACTACGGTCACAATATTTTGCCTAATTTAAATCTTAAGGGGTGAGGCACATGCCACACCCCTTATAACAATATTTTGCCTAGTTTAAATCTTAAGGGGTGAGGCACATACCACACCCCTTATAGCCCTATTTTGCCTAGTTTAAATCTTAAGGGGTGAGGCATATGCCATATCCCTTATAACAATATTTTGCCTAGTTTCAATCTTAAAGGGTGAGGCACATGCCACACCCCTTATAACAATATTTTGCCTAGTTTAAATCTTAAGGGGTGAGGCACATGCCACACCCCTCATGACAACAGTTAATTTTGTTCACATTTAAGAAATTAAGGCATAAAGTTACATCATCTATTTTGATTATTGTTGAATTACATAAAACTTTTTTTTTAACATGTTCTTACAATCATCTTGTTTTTTTTGTATGACCAGACATTGTTTTATCTTAAAACAAATCATATGGATTGAAACTTAGGCATTCCTTTTTTTCTGGCAAAAGTGCTCTCTCTAAGTCAACAAGCTTGTGAGAATGGTATTACAAATGTTCTATGGTATCAACCAAGAATGCCAAGAGGATTACAAGATGAAGAAGGGACGTTTTACAATCGGTACACGGATTGTATACACCATGCTTGGGAACCCTCTCGAGAACCACATGGTTGTGTTCCAATTGATTCTATTTTTACTGCTTGGGAGAATACCGTTGGGACCCAAAATTTGAATACTGTTTTGGGTGTTAGAACCGAGAGAGAGTTAAAAATTCCAAATGGTGAAAAGTTTCATTTTGAATATTACCTTAACCTTTTAGAATAGATTTGCCATATTAGCTCTATATTGTATTTTATACTTGACAATTTATACAATACGATATTGATATATAATTTTGTCAAGGTTTCATGTGAATGAGATTTTTTTATGACTGAAAATTTCTTGCCATTAAGTGTGTATTTAAATATCCAAACTTTGTTATATGCAATGATGTTTTCTCAATATTAAACGTGCATGTACATACCTCAATCTTTTATCTTGTAAGTAAAATATATATTTTTTCAAATATATATTTAAATTTATAACCATATTTGAATTATTAATATAAGAAATAATTTAAAATTATAAGAAATTTCTAGCAAGGTTTCTCATATTATTGTTAACTCAACTTTTTTTTATAAAAATCACAAAATTGTAATTTGATCAATAACCAAGCATAATGAACCTAAAATGTACCCATATCTATATTCTTTATTTTTTTTACTAGGATAATTATAAAATGATCATTTTCAATGAAATTTATAAATTTCCAAAAAATTGTTCATGTGCACTTTTACATATTGAAATGCACTTTTAACGAAACCCTTGTTCTAGATAGAAAAATCATAAGAATTGGTCTTTAATTTTGAAAAGTGAATATTTAAGCAATGAAATCTTATTATTTGCTTAACCTAAAGGAAACTTCTTATAAATTTATCTCCTCATCTTTTTAAAGATGTTTAAGTTTGATAACATTGCACCACAATTTGTGTATTAGAAGTCAATTCTAGTCCAAAAGAGTCTATTTGATCAATACCACTTTTCAAACTTATTATTGTTATTGTACTACTACAATAGTTTGAAGGGCCATTTTTGTTTTGAACAACCTTCACCAATGTCCTGCTATGCACCAAAATCGGTTTTGGTGGCCCATGCACTAATTAAATAATTATGGATGACGTGGGGATTTCCAAAATTAGCTGCATCCAGGTAACTATGCAGAAAATTTTAGGGTATTAACCCCTAAAAGACCATAAGGCCTCCACGCAGCTTTTGGAATTAGAAAGTGAGGAAATTTGAGTTGTTGGGCTGTGAATTTTGGGCTTGTTACAAGAGTTGGTCAGGAAAACAAGAGCTAAGTTCAACACTCCCCGGTCCTTTAGGGGTTAATTAATTACACTTGTACAAGGGGAGGGCAAGAGGGAGTACGTGCCACTTTTTGGGAGATTCTAAGAGTTGCACTTTTGGTTTGAAGTCGTTGCTTAATTGCCCTTGCAATGTCTTGCAGGTGTCGCCATTGCGTTGTTTTGTGGGTGTCGCAATTCTCTTGTTTGTATGACGTTTGGGGCTAGCATGGTGAACATTATATCTGCGATTTAGTTGTTAATATACGTTTCAATTCATTAGTTCACTTTACAGGATGTTTTTTTTAATATTTGGGAGGTCAAAACTACATATATTTTGGATGTAACAAACCATTATAAAATATAAAAATTCTCACTTATAAATAATATATGTTCCTAAATAATCAATATTAAAATACTTAAAATTTATTAAAAGAATCAGGGTGCCATATAAAATGGTTGAAGGAAAATATAAAATAGGATAAGTTTTAATATGAAAGAAGAAGGAAAAATGGATTAAAAAATGTCAAGATTTTGTTGTAGAACAACATGTCATCATGTCATTGTAATGTGTGTCACATTCTTTTTTAATGGATGCCCAAGCCTTGCAAGAGACATAGTCAAAGTTCGTGGTGAGTAAGAGGCATCCGTAAGAGACATGGTGAAAGTTTGTGGTGAGCAAAAACCAACCTTGCTAGAAACACGGTGAAAAAACTAATAGGTGTTCCCATAGAAAAGTATGAAAGATGTAATGACTCTTGGAACCATACCAGATCATAGTTGTACTAAGAATTGAAGAGATAAGAGGTTTAGTCAGCCTAAAGTGTGCCTTTGGACTTAGTCGAATCAAGCCAAAGCCAATGAGTACTCTCTTTTAATGTCTCTTGTATTATTACATCTTTTTGGGGTTCTTCCCAAACGTTTGTTTCTTGTGTTATCATATCTTTTGGAGGGTTTTTCAAAGGCTTGTCTCTTGTATTATCACATGTACAATTCAGTGACATATATTTTGTCGCCCCCTATCATATGTATCAAGTTTCAGTTTCCATGTAAAGGAAATTTAAGTGGATTTTCTTGGGGTGTATACTTTTCAGTGCATTCCTTTATAATGAGGACCATCTACACAAAATTTCAATTTAAAAAGATAAAAAATATATTTCTGTGCATTAATTATTTTTTTACATCATTCTACAACATAATCATTTAAAAAACATTCGTAAGCATTTTTCTATATCCTCCAATATGAAAGATGTTTGCTTTTATATTGCCTACTTATTCTTAAAAACCAAGTACGAAAAAAGGTTTTGGAATTTGTGCAGGATGAGTTCACGTTTTACTGCAACACTAGCACAATACCAAAACCTCAACAAATTGCATCAAATTCAAACTAAAGCCATGTACTGAGTCATGAACATACCCGATGGTAAAGGGTGGACATACCCGATGATTATCACCACTCAATAGTCAATACATGGCTTTAGTTTGAATGTGATGCAATTTGTTGAGGTTTTGTTATTGTACTAGTGTTGCAGTAAAACTTGAACTCATCCTACACAAATTCTATAACTTTTTTTGTACTTGGTTTTCGAGAATAGGTAGGCAATATAAAAGCAAACATCTTTTGTTTTGAAGGATGTTGCAAAAAACTTACAAATGTTTTTTAAATGATTATGTTGTAGAATGATGTAAAAAAATAATTAATGCATAGAAAATATTTTTTTTATCTTTTTAAATTGAAATTTTGCGTAGATGGTCCTCATTATAAAGGAATGCACTGAAAAATATACACCCCAAGAAAATCCACTTAAATTTCCTTTACATGGCAACTGAAACTTGATACAAGATAGGGGGCGACAAAATATTATCAACTGACTATACATCTAGTTGTGAGTTCATAGATGTTTAATTGAAAAATATTCGTATGCACCTGCAATCTATGGATCTATGGATGCAGTTGAAGTGGAGGCGATTCGTGGAACTAAGGTGATAGATGAGCAAGTCTAGGTTATGTCTACTACTTGCCTATATTCTTATGTTTTGTTTGCCTTATTCTCGAAGTCTCTGTGGGTGTACTGAAATCCTCGTGATTTTGATGAGCACTTGAACTTTACAATGTGAGATTGCTCTTTGTGAAATGACCTTTGCTTATTGTAGTTTCCATTTTGTATATGCTCTGAATCTAATTGTAAAAGTTGGGTCAGTGTTTATAAACATTTAGAAGTCACCGTGCAGAATCTTCAAACTTTTGGAAATCAAAATACATTAAACCTCGTAAAAAGATTCAGTCGCAATTTATATAATTTTGTTGTTGTTTTGCATCCATTTCCATTATTTGTATGAGTATGTTAGTGTATATGAAAGTTTGTGGTGTGTGCAATTTTAATTTAGTTTTTGTTTTTGTGTCTTCCGATTTTGTATAATTTTTAGGAAGTTTTTTGGATCTGCTTGTTCATTGTTTTGCAAAACTACCACTTTTCAGTGTGCACTGGCTCAAGACACCTAGTTTTGTGTTGTAGGTTGAGAAAGAACTAATATTGTGCCCATTTCTAACCTCTTAGATGCACGCTACAAAATTTGTTCATTTATACGTACTTTATGAAAAACGTAGGGATTGTATAATTTAATTCTCTAGAAAATTATAATTAACATAGGATATGAGAAAAGAGGGACATTTTTGAAATAAAAGTAACATTATGACCTTTTAAAATCCCTTAAGCCCACATAATACCCCCGTAACTAATACTTGGTGTTCACACTTGGTTACATTTGGTTACCAAAAAATACCACAAGTGTTTGTTTGTCATTTCATTAGACTTTTTGTAAATACCAAAAGTTTTGTTGTTTGTAGCATCTATGTTATTTATTATTTAAGGACATATATTATTTATAAGTGGGGTTTTTAATTTTTATAATGGTTTTTTACATCCAAAAACTATATAATTTTTACCTCCCAAGTATTAAAAATATCCTATGTTTTTTCTCACGTTGTTTCTTACGCCGCAGACACTGCCTCCTGAGACCCAATTCCAACCCTCGATGCGGCCCTTAGGATAAGCTGTGTACTATAAAAGGGTAGTTCTCACAGTATGGCAAGAATGTCATGACTTCATAGCAAATCTTTGCTAATCTTAAAATGGAGTAACTGAACTTAGGGACTTTCATAAGTTAATTAGGCGAGTTTTGTGAGTTGGTGACACACGCAGCACAGCGTGCCAGGTGCCCAGACTGTGACTTGCTCATGAAGCCCAGGCTTCATAAGCAGCACCGTCATCTGCTCGTTGTCAGAGATGGACCGAGTACCGCACTCGGCACTAGCAAAGTGGTCCAAAAGGAAGTTTCCTGCGCAGTGACAGCATGCTATGCTCTTTCGCGGCGTCAGAAAAGTATTCGGAGGGGCCATTAGTTTTTTCTGACCAGTGAGTTGCGCCAACCTCTCAGGTTCTTCAACAATTTTCAGGTAACTTAGAATTGCAACTTAGAATTCTTCAACAATTTTCAGGTAATTTACTGGGGCCTCGGAGGATTGCAAGTATCATTAGAATTGAGCCAGGATTTACTTGATTGATGTTTCTGCTTCCTGTGCAATGAGTGCAGAACGCAAAGTGGATTCTTAGTCAGTTGATTACCGTCCTCGATCAAACAGGAGGGTCGTTCGCAGAGGTTGAAAGGATGCAGCGAGCGGTGGCACTCGTTGATTTCAATGCAAAAGACCCGGAGAGCTCGTTGAAGCCAAACATTGGGGCATCAAGACGATCAACGTCGTCCGTCGCGCTGAGCAAAAGCAGGAGCTCCTTGCACTCGGTGCGGACGAAGTCATTTGCTCCAGTGACGAGGACGTTGTTGCCCGAGTGACAGCAATCGCAGGTAGGAAACTTGCTTGGGGTGCTTTAGATTGTGTTGGCGGTGAGATGACCAAAAAGGTCGTGGCTAGTGTGCGATGGGGAGGGCAAGTGTTCGTCTATGGTGTCCTCTCCAGCTTCGACGCCACAATTGCGATTACAGATTTGTTCAGAGGAGTGCGTTTATCAGGATGGATTCTCTACAATCAAAGTCCTGATCCAGCCAAACGGAAGGAGTATGTAGAAGCAGTCGCCAAGCTTATGGAAGAGAGGGTTATCGTACCTCTTGAAGGCGAAAAGTACGAGTTAGCCGATTTCAAAGCTGCCATTGCCAAGACACAGGAAGTTGGCCGAGGTGGTAAGGTATTGCTCTCGAGCTGATTAGATTCCTGATACTATACGTTGCACCCTATTGATTCCAAAACCTCATTGTCTATAATTGCATCATGATATATTGACCAGCGCCGGAGATGTTGCATCTGACCGGGCGGTGCTGTGTCTTTCATTTCGGAATTCAAGTCTGTGACAATATATTGATATTGGTGGCAAATTTCTGTAGAGTTACTGAGAGTGCAACTTACAAAAAGTATTGTAGCATTCGTTGTTCTTCCTCGACTCTGTTCATGCTGACACCATGGCTCCGAAAGCGTCTTGCATCTTCCTGTTCGGATTGTCGAAGCCCTACTTCCATCCCTCTGCTTAATAATTGCACGAATGATATTCGCAAATTTTTTAGAGCAATGTCCACATTCCCGCCTTTGTCTGGTCTTGGAAGATGAATTGGGTGCAGATTGCCATGACATCTGCTTTGCTCGCATTCTGGTACCGAGACACCTTGGATGCACCGAGTGCCTTGGGTGGTTGATGTTAGTCGCAGTCACAGCTGATATATCAGAGATGACTACTCCGCAGTCTATACATGTATCGATGTATACACCTAACCCTACTTCTGCCACTCAGGCTTCTTTGGTCCTGCTTGCGCAGGTTTTGCTGGCTCTTTCTTCTTCTTGCCGGCTTTAGGAATGGGTATTTCCATGGTATCTGTGGCTACTGCGGCTGCCTTAGCTGCCTGTTGCTGTAGTTTCAACATTGCAGCTTTCTTGGCTTCCTCAGCAGCGGCTCGAGCAGCAGCCTCTCGGTCACGTAAGGCCTTCGCTGCAGCTTCTGCCGCTTCGCGTGCGAGTCTATCAGCCTCCATGGCATCCAACTTAGCTTTGTCATGTGCGGCCTGCTTGCGTGCAGCTATCTTCTTAGCACGCTCTATCTCAGCCGCAATATTAGGTCCTTCGTCTCTTATAAAGCGAGCTAAGTAGCGAAAAGGATCATTCGGCCTGCGAAAAATGGATCATTCAACGCTCTAAAAACCGACAATGGTGTTATAAATAAGAAAATGCTCCTAAGTTTTAGAATAATCCGGCCAACCACATTATTTACTGATATCTGCAAATACAAGAAAGAGAGATCAGTATGCGTAGTGTTACCTGTCAACAATCAAATGTTGTAGAGCTTGCAAGATTATTGCCACCACAAGACTTTCTTCCTACAAATAGATAGCATCTTCCTGAAAAAGCAAGGTGAGTCACATCCCAGGAATACCGTGCAATGCCAGAAAACAGAATTTGTCAACGTATAAAGACGTGATCTGACAAGGTAGACATTACACTATCACAAAAGTCTTTTACAATCTCTATTTCTTATAAATAATATGTCGCTAAAACTCTATCATGATGTGAAGGCAGTTCTAGAAGCACTGGAAAGAGGAGTTCAATTTTAGGGACAAACAGCAGACGAACGCTCGTCACAGGCATGCTAATTGCAATGTAGTATCCGGCCACGACTAACGTCCTCTTATCACCGTGTTCGCAATTTACCAATCGCTTAAGTAAACTAAGATGAACTTGCGGCCAACTCTCAAAAAATCTATCCATTGATATCGATTGATTCCTCACAAATCATGCGTTTTAGTGGAAGTAAGTGGACAGCGAATAATGATAATAAGAATCACTCTGCATCGCAAAGTCCTTGAAACGCCTATTGAGTACATAGTCATGATTAACAGCGTTCAATCCATCACATTATGTAGTTCTCGGATACATACAAGGTATTGTCGAACCTCTGCAGCTTTTATCATAATATGTGCCTTCAACTCTTTAGCATGATTTCTTTCCTCTTCATCCTACACGAATGTTTCCATTAGATGATGCTAATGTCTCAGTCGTTATTACACAATCTATTTCAAGCAAAAGAATTACAACGCTAGGTTATTGCTAAAGGTGCACGTGACAGGATACAGAAATCTGTTGAGAAAAAAGCATTTTCCACAATACAAATGGAAACAGTAGGCTTCTCAAGACATCTTAAACACAATTACAGCACAATCTGATTCACTTCACTCAATCTGTAGAAGCCCTTACCTCAATCTCATCGTCGGCATTGAACCACATTTCATCGAAGGTGAGTGGCACTTTGGGATCCCTCGGTGGCGGTGGTGGCGGTGGTGACGGCGCTTCCTCTGCTTTTAACACACAAGAATACACTGATTATTTCGACAACGGCAACATTACTCCGTTCGATTCTAGAGACAATAATGCAAACTCTTGGAGATCATAAGCGAAGACCGTAAAGCATGGTCAATCTACGATAGTTTCATGGAGTAAAAGAAAAGGAAAAAATGTAGGATCCTGACCTGCAAATTCTTAACCAAACCTAAAACACGTAGTAGAATTCTCACCTGTCGGAGGAGCTTCCGCAACCGCTACGATACTCGGCGCTTTCTTTGGCGCCATGGCTAATTCTTTGCGCTCACATCAATAAATTCATCACAAAAAAGGAGTGAAGCACAGGATCACTCCGAAAATTTCCTCTACACCACCGCATGTGCTGCCTCACAGAACAAAATCAAGAAACAGTGGCCAACAGTGGAATGTCGACAAAACCAGATAGCAGAGATCACTTCAATCTAAACATTAAAAGGATATCAATTCTGTAAGCATGAAATTACACTGATAGAAACACCAGAAAACGATGTCATGCACATTGCACGCAGCCATAGCCATGAAATCCAGCGACATTACCGAGAGAGAAGATCCCATAACCGCTTGTACCCATGGCCGCGATACGTATGACCGCGAAAGAGCTCCTATACCCGCGCTTCGTCTCCTTCCCTCACGGAGAAGGCGAATTGTCGATTGCTTTTAGAAGTGTTATTGTTCGCTGTTGTTGTATGATACATGTCGTTGTACTGAAAATAGTGTGAATGTAAACACTGTTTGGAACAATAGATGAGCCATTACGATTGAAACAATATAGAGCAGTAGAACAACAGAGCAGCTTAAGAGAAGAGGTGCCATGGCGCCCGCCAATGGAGAGCAGAAGGTGCTCAACTTCGGCGGCGTGACGCTGCGGCGATCGGATGTGGAGCGTTTGGCACACCCGGAGGAGCTTAATGATCAAATCATTGAGTTCTTCTTTGAGCACTTGACCGCGCAGGTGAATGAGAGCATGGCACGTACATTGGAATATACGCCCCCGCCATTGCTTCTCGTCGGGCCTATTCAGACGTTTTGGTTGCTTCACTGCCCTCTCGACAGCTTGGCCGACTCGGTCAAACCTATGTTATTGCCAGAACGAGAGGTTGTGATCTCCTTCCATCTCGATTCTTGAAATTTCAGTTTGTCAATTGTAATTTCCGTTGTCAATTCGAATTTCGGAGTTGCGCATACTGTAAATGCACGATGTCTTTGCCGTGTCAGTAAGGCCGATTTGAATTCCTATCGTTGTTACGTCAGTCAATCCATCAGTTGCGAACATGGAGGACTGCCATTTTGTGATATCAACAGCTCGCGAAATTCTGCGAGCGGGTTCTGTACCACTGAAATTTATAGCTACAAAGCATGAGTCTCAGGACGATTGAGGTCAGGAGGTTCTAGCTTTTATTTTATTCACTAGCTCTTTTCTGAATGGTTTAGGAAGGGATTCCATAGCATTGAGTAGTGGAGGAAATCTAAACTGTCAAATTAGGGTTGGCATTGGCGGGGCAGATGGTTGTATTTGCGTTGAACGACAACCCGGATCCGAGTGAAGCAGAGGGTGGATGCCATTGGAGTCTCATTGTCTACAGCAGGTCAGCATCGCGTTGCATTGATTGTTCTATTCGTAATTCTTAGCCCCATTTCCCTTTGTCTCTCACTTTCCATACGTACCTCACACGATTACTCTCAATCTTGCTTGTTGCAGTGTTAGTAGCATTCGATTGTGCAAGGTAAACGATTGTACGATGCTGAAGTACGTGTGAAATGTTTGTGCAGGCCACAGAATGCTTTTGAGCATTATGATAGCCTCGGGGGGCTTAACGGAGGAGTTGCGCAGCATTTTGTGAATAAGGTTAAATCACATATGGGTGAGTTCATGCAACAACCGATTTTGTCGGCCTTTTAATGGGACAAAGAAAGAATTGGTTAATTTATGATGTTTTGTGGAGGAAGAGAATGAATCATTGCGTGCAAAGTAAAGTAGATGAATCGAAATGTGTGTTATAGGGAAGGGCTCGTCGCAAGCAAAGTTAAAAGACCGTGAAACACCACAGCAGCAGAATGCTTATGACTGCGGGGTCTACGCAATGAAGATAACTCAACTCTTGTGCAACGCCTTCATACAGCAGCAGAGGGCTGTGACGTTTGCAGATATTGTAGATGCATTGCGAACTCAACTTACTCCAGCTTCTGTGGAGGAGATGCGCGCAAGCACTATGAAACTTATCCTTGAACTAGCGAAGCAATCGTCTTCCAAAAAGTGACAAGTTCGCAAGGCCCATTCTCTAAATGCATAACCATAAGTTTAGAGTGATACAATTCTGATCCTCTAAGAACTAGTGATAACATAATTGTAATCTGTCTCGATAGCTGTACCGATCTAAGAAGTGTGAAGTTGTCATCATGCATACCAACTTTGGTGCCATGAACTATTTAGTTTTGCCACTACCCTTTGTGCAGATCGTTGTCTTTAGGAACTACAATATAGTAATGAAGAGTTAAGAGGATGGGTGAGGCACAAATTAGTACTCCAGCGAATTCTTATCTGCTTCTAACATGCTGCAATTGCGCATGGTTAGTAATTTCTGAATTTGTGGGGTTAAGCTACACCTTTGGAGACCACAGAATGTGTCAAATCAAGCATATCAAACATCTTTTGAGCCTGGAAACTCGATTTTTTCACAGCACAGTATGTACAACGTGAATAGAATTTAAGAGCTGGATTAATTAAAAGAAATTTTAAAGTTCTCTAATGAATACATGACCGAAAGAAAATTGTGAACCTTGTGGGAAATGTGGAGACGATAAAGCGAATCGCTAATGCAACCTTAGAGTCGATTATTAAATAAAATTATGAATCCTTGAGACGAGTGCAAGCAAAATTGCAGAAATCCCCATTTCCGATTGCAGCCAATACCGGGCAAGTAATTCATTTGGTAACTACAAAGAAACGCATAACTACTGACATCTCCTGTCAAAGATTCCAGTACATCAGTCTTTGCTTTCATCTACAATGTGCATCCTCTATGAAAACACTTCTTAGTGAACAGATACCAATTCAAGTTCTACGTATCCTTTTTCCTTTGGTATTGTATTCCACATTGACACCTTCAAACTAACACAGGGAGGATCTTTGCAACATGTTCCAAGGGAATGCTGTCAGCCATGTTACGTCTCAATACTGGCTGGTTGTCTTCATTCAACGGCAAAACCACCAACTGCAAGCACAGGCATGAAACGAATTTAGATACGGCAACTGAGTAGCTACAAGACCAAAAACATACAAGCAAAGAAGCTTTTCTAACGATTCAAATGAAGGGATCCACTGGACATTCAACACCTTCTTTATTGGAATATAAACCAATACCACATCCAACAACAAACTATGTACCTTGCCGCCCTTTTCAAGTGCCCAACCATTGTTATTTACTTGATGCTCCAAAAACTTATCCAAGGACAGTCCTTCCACATTGATAGCCTGCACAATCAAAGTTCAAATGAGTAGCGGCCTTACAGAACCAAACAAAAGCCAGGATCACCCACCTGTCAAACAAACCCTTTTCCGGAATCCTAACGTGAGGTATTCGATGCAAATGCTTCTGACACTCACCTCCGCCAAAATTGATCGAGGCAGGCGCTGATAAGTGATTGAAAGCACATGGATAGCATAACCTTGGATGGCTTGCTCAAATCCTGTAATCATCAGTCAAATTTCATCAAACTATTGAAGGTTTCATTCTGCCAACAAGAGCAGATATAGACCTTAACCACTACTCCTAAAAATGAACTGACATAAGGTTTTAAAATAACCAAAATAGCACAAACATGAGCTAATGCAGCATTGCATATACTCTTACCAGGAACCACTTCGAGAATATCCCTATTTCTGTTGGCCTCATCCCAGAATTCCCGGAATCGAGATGTCTGTACAAAGAAATGACCAAGGCCACCAATACAACCCTATGAGAACACTTACACATGACATAAGGTTGAGACACCCATTCCCGACCAGGGACACAAAACCGATCAGGCCTAATTTCTAGATTTTGAAAGGGAAGATGTACCTCATTTGTACATTAGAGCATATGATCGGTTTTGGGTACACCTACAACTTCGCACTTTAAAAATTTGTACTTAATAAAATAATTATCAAAAAAAATTAATTAAATATGAAAACTTCTTAACTTTTGTAGTGCTAAAAGAGGAAAATAATCAAAATATCAATTCACCTATCCCAAGTATAGTACATGTCTTATTTGATCGGTTTTAGGTGTCTCGACCTTAGTAGAGACCCTTGAACTAATCACAAGCTATGGAAACAAGCCTGTCGAATTAACTTAGTGACAACTAAAAATAGCTGATGAAATTCATCAAAACTCTTCCGCCGAAGCCTTTCAGGAGAGAATTTTTTATTTTTTTATTAAAATGTGGAGAGAAATTTTGTAAGGTATTGTAGCAAGATCTCCAGAATCGGATAAAATGAAGGGGCCGTTCCACCCACGTCCCAAAGAAAACAGTATTACAAAGAGATCGTACCTCTAAAAAGTGAGCCAAAGTAGCTAGGGTCAAAAAGGTTTCCTCCATTTGCTGAAATATTGAAAGTCAAAGGCGTACCCCAAAAGGGACTGACTAAATAGTGCCGTTGTTACTTCACAGACACTTCACATAATTCAGCAATCATATGCTTGATGGAAGGACAATATGAACAAAGATTCGTCAGATAGTCACAAACCACTGTGAATGACATTAATGATACACATATGCCGACAAAAGTAAGTGTACTTATTTGATACCCATGAACTACCTTTAGCAACATAGTGAAAAGGATACAAGTCTTTCTGGAATCAGAAACATGCAAAGGTTGAAGTCTGTAGCAGGTAGTGCCATCAATGCCTGTCGAACAGATCAAAAATATTCTTCAAGATCAGCGAAAGTGGATTAAAAAAACAGTTTGTCACATACTGCGTGACGAAAAATCAATTTAAAGGTTATCCACTGCAAGTGCAAGCCCTACCTACAACCTAAAATTTACAGATTACATAGCTGTTAAAACTGCAAGCCGCATGTCGAGAAACTCACCTTGACAAGCACCTTGACGATGATGTGAACATTCATCCGAGATGGTTGAAACTGCAACCACCAGAAGTAAACTTCGACAATTAGGTTTCACCTTTTAACAACGTGACAGAACTTGCTGAAGAGCCGTCAAATGTTTCCAGTACACCGACACTACCAACGATTACAGAGAAAACTTACTGCAAGAGCCTATAAACACCACTAACCGGTACACCTTGCTACTCAGACCGCTTGCCAAAACTATGTCACATACATACTCCCAAAGTGATCCCTAAATCTTTCCTCTGCCTCTCAATACAGGACCAAACATTAAAATCATCACATCAAAAGTCCTCCTGTAATTAACTGCACCATGAGGCTGTTCTAAAGTATAATGCATATATCGTTTAAAACTGCTCCCAACTCAGCAAACAACTCCGTCCCCTCGCAGGAAAAAAACTGATAAATTCCACCTCCAAATCGAAAAGGAAGAGTCTAAAACTACTGTAATGCGGAATAGACACAAGGCAATGAGTAGAAAGACCTGGTAAAGGCGGAGAAGGCAAAGGTTGCAATCCAGGCTGTAAGTTTGTGTCGCAACCTACAATTAACCAGCACATTCCAACTCAGGTGGCAGAATTTTAGGATTCTTGGGAGCTTAAGCTTCCGCAACACTTGCAAGACGATCCCCCAAGACTCTTTAGAAGCATTTCAGAAACTCAAAAGAGCAATTAGCGCTTCCCGAAACTAGGGTTACAGACTATTCCGAAAAGAGGACTAACTTTTTCCAAAATCCACAGCTATAGTATTGCACACGAAAGAAGACGTCAAAATTTACACAGCATCATCGAGTATCAAGAGTATCGTTCACTCCTCACCTGCTCATCGACATAGCTCTCCAAGTCGGGCAGAATGTCGGGATTGTAAGGATTCAAAGCAACAAGCTGCTCGATCGTGAAGATCTGCTGCTGCGGGGCTGGAACGCCTGGCATCGTGCTCTTCAACGCTTACGCTTCGATCGACAACAATTGCTGGCAACAAGACAGCGAGTGCTCAAACCCAAACTACCCGACTGCTATACGCCGCTGGCCAGAGCTCCAAACCCTAAAATCCCTAGGGCTCGGACGCTACTCAATCTCGGGTATTAAATGACGAGGGGTACATGGTTATCAGTATCCGGGTATACATCACTCTCGGGTACAAATGACCTGGTTAATTGTTTCCGGGTATCAATAGGAAGGGGATAGAGTATTAACCCGAGTAACTTGACGTGTGGTAACAGCAAGTGGACGACAAATGAGCAGCTACGGTGTAACGTACGTAGGCGAGTGAGGGTCGTGCGCGGACGACGTGCAAGCTGCTGCCCGCCCGGGCAGTTGTCGCCGATGCCACCTGGCACGGTCACCAGGTACGACAAACGGTGTGCCCAACCGCGCGCCATTCGAGAGATCACCACAGCCCGGCTTCTAGCTAGACTAGACCGCGCGGGCGCTCACGCGGTCACGCCCCATCTCGGATTCTCATCGAATTCTCCCACCTCCATCACGACCCTCCGATGTTAGTCACACAGAACCCAACCGGCCTTCAATAGCCGATTCATCTTTAAAATCAAGTGACAACTTTTACTTGTTTGTTGAAGAATAGAGTTAACCGAAAAGTCAGCTCAAAGAGGAAAGTTTTAGCAAATTCCTCTTGAACTCCTCTTGAACTCATATTGAAATATAAATAGACCGAAAACTAGTTCAAGGTGAGTTGGGAGACAATCTAAAACAAGCCATTGTCATTATTCTCCACACCTCGCAATGACTTCCACACCTCCTACCAAAGCTCCAAGCCCATGGCCCACAAGGGGACAAGTTATGACACGACATTATTCAACCCAAACATAGCTCAAGGGAGCTCGAAAGAGCGCTTGAAAGAAGGTTGAAAAGGCATGTTCCATGGCCTTCTTTTCGGTTAACTCTAGTATCTCTGTTAGATTTTTACAACCAAATTGATGGTCCATTCTCCACTAAGTGAATCGTGTGCCATGAATTGGCACATGTAACCTTGTGCATAGTTTCTTCAATTCGCAGTTCTTGATGAAGCATAAGTTGACATTTGCACAATTACCAATAGGTAAAACATATGTAACCTTGTGCACAGTTTCTTCAGCTTGCAACTCTTGATGTCAGTACCATAAATTGACATTTGCATATAATCAACATGTGTAACCTGGTGCACAGTTTCTTGTCCCCCAGTTTGCAAAAACTATTATTTATTTTTTTGCTCTTTTTGGTGTCTGCTAGTGCGGCTCACTTGCCCATGTGGCCGTGGCACGAGGAAACTCGAAAACAGAAAAGCACTGGCAGTGACTAGCCAGTCCCAAGTCGTGGTCCAGAGCCGTATATAATATACGTGGGCCTGTATGATCTAAGCGGCAAGGGGGCGGGCAAAGACCATGATGACATGCTAGAATTGTTCCTTTTGCGATGGGGGCGGGGAAAGTCGTCGCAGGCACGCGGGCGTGACGACGTGTGACGGGTCGGAACTCCCGCCGGGTCGGGTGGTGCTGTGCGGTGGGTCGCTGCGCCCGGGGGACATTCGTGCGGTTGCTCAGGAGGGGAGGGCAGCTTCCCGGATGCCGCCCACAGGTAGCCGGGGGGTGGGGGTGAACGGCCGGGTCGACGTCGGACCGGTACCCGGGCGGAGGGTAGCGACAGGTGAGATTGGGTTTTAGACGTCGCGATAGATCTGGCGGAAGCACGATCCAGCCCCGCGTATTGCGCGCATGAAGGTGCGAGCAGGGCGGCCGCTAGCTTGCCAGGCAGGGGATCAGTTGTTACTAGCTAATCGCGACGGACCCCCGGCCGCTAAGTTAGATGATGAGCAGAATACTATGAATGCGTTGCCCCGCTCTGCCAGGAGGCTTTTCAGGTCTCGGTGATTCAGGTTGGAGGTGGCGGTTGCGCGACCGGGCCTTGGGGAGACGTCCGTCTGTCTGTCTGTCTGTCCCTCTCACTGCCTTGGGGGGTCGTCCTCGTCGCCGCCGCCGCCGCCGTGAGGAACGAGGAATTTGATGGATTTGGGGATGCCTTTTCGACAACCATGAAGAGAGGTCCGTCCTTTACGGATTAACCAAATTTTTCTTCTCATGCTCCCTGAAGCGGAATCATACGCTTCGACTAGTGATTGTGATTGCGTTCTTCTCGTGTGTGTGTATGTGTGTGTGTCTCGCTGGACTGGCGGTGCGGTTGGATTGTAGCTAGGGTGTATATTTGTGGGCGCTTCTTTTCGCTTGATGAATCTTGCAGCTAGCGCAGCCCAATTACGTTGCGATCGTGTGTCGAGGGGGCAGTTGAAGTTGAAGCGTTTTATTCTCGTTTCCAACCTGATTTAATTTTTGCCTGAGGTTTTCCGGGTAAATCGGACGCCAGGCTTCTCGTTGATCTCATTTAGCTTATGGGGTTTGGATGGGGTGAAGATAGATGGTGAGACCACTGGTGGCGTGACCATTCCTGATCGTAACTGTGCCGAGTTCTCATGTGTGGAAGGTTTGATTGGGGTTTTCTGTCAAGATCTAGCTTAAATTGCAAGCAGCATTCAGGGATCTTCAGTGACGGACAGAGAGGTGAATAAATAAATTCCAGTTCGGCTTGACTAAGTTTGGGATCTGCTAGCCAGGAATGGCGTCGTCCTCGTCGAGCTCTCCGTGTGCCGCATGCAAGTTTCTCCGGCGCAAGTGTACGGCGGAATGCGTGTTCGCACCCTATTTCCCCCCCGACCAGCCTCACAAATTCGCGAATGTCCACAAGATATTCGGCGCCAGCAATATCACGAAGCTGCTGAATGAGCTCCCCGTGCACCAAAGGGAGGATGCCGTCAATTCCCTGGCGTACGAGGCCGACGCCCGCGTGAAAGATCCCGTGTACGGATGCGTGGGCGCCATCTCCGTGTTGCAGCGGCAAGTCGCGCAGCTGCAGAATGAGCTCGCCATTGCGCATTCCGACTTGGCGAGGTATGCCGGGGCGGGGCTGGTGGTGCCGTCCGGCGTGGGGGGTCAGCAGGGGGGCCCCGGCGCGTCGTCGTCGTCGCTCGAAATCGCCATGAGCCTCTCGCAGGGCCAGGCCAACAGGGAGCAGATGTTGACGAGGGATCAGCTGATTGAGATCACCCGGGATCCGTCCCATCTCTCGCGAGAGCAACTCATGGAGCTCGCCAGGGTGGGAGGGGGCTCCTACGAAGCTGGACTTGCGGCGCTTGGTCTCAGCGGAGGACTAGGACCCCTGGGACCTTTCCCATCCAATCCTAGACCTGGCGGAGACACTGGAAACAGGAGTCAGCAAGGAGGTGGTGGTGGTGACCGTGGTGGAGGAGGGGGCACTAGTGGTAGTAACACTGGAGGTGGACAAATGCCGTCGCCATGACATTCATGCATCGGTAACAACTTACACATTTATGTGCACTTCCTCATGCAACAGGGCTCTGCCATTCTCGATCATTCTCTAGATAGTCATATTATGCAAAAATTGCATAGTTCTCAGAAAACTAGGAACTAGAACTCGTATAGATCTAAGGTTTCAGTTGAGCGGCTGAAATTCACTGAAATTAACCTTTTCGTGTTAAGGAATATGAGGTTTTAGGCTCTGACTAGGGTTCAATTGTCATCCACACAGATGATCAGCCCTACTGAATATTCCCTCTTGACCTAATCTGTAGTAACGAGCAGGTGCATGGTTGCAGGGTAAGGCGGTGAGGGAGCTACGGAATGAGTGGAAGCTTTAGCGGATTCATGGTACCGACGAGGATTTTTTAATTTTTGGGTCTCCGGATGATCGAGTCTCTAGTACGGAGTGGGTGCCTGCAGCGACGAATTCCAGAGTGTCACGTGATTTGACTTGCGGTACCTCTCTATTGTCAGGGACTTACCTCCAGCAATCAATCCATTCAGCTAGACTCAGATCCTTTGAAAGTATGCATGCGCTGGCAACCTACGACATACGTTTTGGGCGCTAGGTTTGGGTATATCCTGTAGGGTTGGACTGTGAATTCGAATCAGCGGGAGCCGCAAGATTTAGAAAGTTACCTTTGGAGAAACCGACACAGATGAGAATCAAGGTCGGATCTATCTATGCCTCGCTCGGTGGTTTATCATGCATCATGATCCAAAGACCTTGTGGTAGATGATCTTTACATGAGTGTAAATGTTGAGGTCTACCCGAGTACAGAGTTACGTTCTTGATCACAATCCATTCCCATTGCGAAAGCATTAAAATTCATCTCTACGACAGAGATTGACTATTGAGTCCGCTATTCTTTCTAGTCGACAGTGAGGATCGTGTTAGTAGCTAGCAATACGACGCTCTGCTCAAGAATGCACAATTAATGAATTCACAGAGGGTGTCAGTCAACAGACAGTGACCAGTACTACTTCCACTGTTGAACTAGGTGATGATGAAAATAGGGGAAGTTTCTCAGTATTGCTTTTGTCAAGCAGTAATTTAAATGAAAATAAAAAAAACGAACAAAAACTGCAGTGCTGGCCAATGTGATGGAATGATTCTCTGAAGTTCACATTCTCTCGTACTCCAAGTTGATGACTATCGATAGAGTTGGGTTTCAGTGCATAGGCGTGTGTCACCGGTGTGTAAGCGGCGATACTTTTTTTCTTTTAGCTGTAGGCAATGAGGTTGTGATGAGATCTCGTCTCCAGCTGTCAGACCGGTTCATGGTCAAGGATTGACACGCCGTCGGTACTTGGGTGGCTAGCTGGAATTCCTTCACTTTGGAGTTCAGGTTGTAGGGCCTCCATGTGCTGATTGATTGTACGCTGCGCACTTGAGTCTAGACTGTCCGGCCGTCTGTCTGGTCCAGTGGCCGGTCCGGTCCCTCCCTCAGGAATTGAATTCTTCGTCAATCGTCCTTTGTTCGCCCATCTCATGATGAACAACATGAAACTGTACTGCAGCTGGTTTCTGAGCGGTTCCCCTCTTTTACAACGACCTCTCTTGCAACTCTTGAATTCTCCATCTTTCTTGTTCGGTTGGGGCGGCTTTGCTTTTTCAAAGGACCAATTAAAAGCAGTTTGTTTGCTCACGTTGAGATGTCTAAACCATGAGTGGCAGCTTCGATGAATAAGTGGGGATTCCATTTATTTTGCTTTCTTTTTGTTTTTTGAAATAATAGTAATAATAATAAAATTTCATTTTGTTTTTGAATTTGTGTGCATAATAGAGATATTCCTTAATTCCAATTATAGGTTTTATGTTGAATGTATTTTTCCTTTTACTTCCTATAACTAAGTGTATTTAATCATCAATGGAGCTGTATATTGCACCATTTTTAGACTAATTGATTTCACTTATGATTAAATACACTTACTTACAGAAAGTAAAAATAAAATAAAAACACTATAAAACCTAGAGTTGGAATTCAAAGACGTAGATACAATGTTGAAGATTCTTTCCAAATAAGTACTAGATTCTTTTTCAAACCAATTTGTTAACTTTCAAACTTCAAAAAGTGTTGACCTTAACCCTTTGCTAAGTGCACAAGGGTTTTGGACATAATTTAGATGTATTATAAGATGTGATCTTTGAAACTTTTTTAAGTTTCAAATTCAAAGAAGAATTGTAAGGCACGTTGATAGAAAGACATCTCTATAGTCAAATTTGAAAAAAATAGAATTGGATTTTTTTTAATTGAAATAACAAGTTTTTTCATTAGAAATTCACCAAAATTACATTTTTGACATTTGAAACTTGAAATTCATTATAATTGGCTAAAATCATAATGTTCTTTGAGTGATGAATTTGTTCACTTGAGTGCTATTACAATTTTGTAGATATGTCTCGAGATCTTTCTAAAAGTGATTAAAAGTTGTGTTAATACTTAATAATCTTATTATTTTAATTCAATGATGTTAATTATAATCTTATGGCCAATTGTTCCAGAATTTGTAAAATAATGAGCTACTTTGTATGTTTAATCCCTAAAAGCCCGAGGTGTATTGAACAAAACATAGATGTCTTATAATATGTGCCTTCCGTATGTTTGATGAAGTTTGGTTCAATAGACAAAATGTAGGGCATCATCTCTACAAATTGTCCGTATGGTCAAACTTCCAAAAATAACTTTATATATTTTTTTAATGAATTTAAAAGCATTAACCTTTGAAAATCTGTATGAATTTTCATTTTCATTTTTGGAGTTTTAAATTACCATGATTGGTTAAAGTTGGTTTATCTATTGTAAATTTCAAAAAAAACAAAAGAAACGATGGAGGGAACATCATCACTTTCCCCGAATAGCAAATTTTATAACACAAACAATGTTGAGGTGATCCACTTTGAAAAATTATCCCAGGTGGAGTTTAACTCGGATTGACATAATTCAAATTGCATTGGAAAGTAGGCTTGATGTAGTATTTTATTTTTTATTTTATTTTTTCAAATTTTATTTTTTTGTTCCAATAGACCATCAAATTCGGGCATTGACTAGAAAATGGTCGTTCGAGCGTTTAGGGGTTAACATAATTATATAGGTTAAATCTTCAAAAATAGAATTTAAATCATCTTAACATGAATACTTGATAAAAATTCATGGATGTCATCCAAGTTTCATCATCTACAACTTTCATTTGTAAAACAACTTCAAAAAATGAATTTTTATTGTAAATTTTCCCAGCTGCCTGAAATAGGCATTGAAGGATAAATACACTCAAAATGTGTTTTAAAATAAACTTCTTTGCACTCAATGAATTGAAACAAGATTTTATGAAGTAAACAAAATTTCCAACCAAGGAAAAAAAACCAAAAAACTTAAAGGGTGGGTAGAGTAGCCACTTGAAATTTTCAATCAATGACCATATATGGTCGATAGAGTAGTCAAGGGTTAATGTAAAAACCACTCCGAATAATGTTTTTTGGGATGGTTCTTTCAACACTTTTTAAAAGGATTTAACAAATTTAACCAAATTTTCTATTAAACCCTATTAAAGAGTGTTTGAAAATCCTAATTTGTATGCATGCACATTCTATGTTATATAATAGATTATTTTAATGTTAATATAATACTATACTATATTATATTATATTTATTTACCTTGCATTTATTCAATTCCATTGTATATTTGGATTTACATCTCTAGGTAATGATTATGCCCAATGATACCCCGCATAGTTTATTAATTAGAAATTTCTTGATCCAATGTTAATTCTACACTTTTGAAACCATATTTGAAGTTAAAATTTCTCAAAAATAAAAATTGCATATCCCATGAAAATTCTTGCGTTTTACTATGGCATCAACGAAGATTTGGACATTAAGGTAAGTGATATAATTGTGACCCTTACCAAAAATAATTCTTATAAATTTTATCTTATATTGTACACCTTTTAAACACAAAGTCTAGGATTAATTTTTGATACAAAAGTCTAGGGTTAAAGATATAAACACCATAGCCATCCACCATGCCATCTCAATCCTTCTACATAAAAGAAAGATAGAAAATAACCAACCAATAATTGGGCCTACATTGGAACTTAAAAAACAAAACCTCTAAAAGCTGCCAGTTAAGACTACTATTTATTTGTTAGAGCAATCAAGCATTTGTCATAGATTTGGGGATGGCCCCAGTGGTTGTTAAAACTTTTCTTGCTTGCAATTACTCACTTAGCAAGACCAAGTCATGGTTATCTTATAGCTATTTAAACGGACCCAACGGGAATTGAACATGGACCACCTATTTCAATAAATTCCTATTCACCACCAACCATTGAGCTTATGACTAAGAGAGAAAACGAAACCTTATATAACAAACTACCTACTTTTAATAATTTAGGTCTAATTTTACAATATTATTGTTTTCGACTATTGGTTATTTGGTTACTTGGTATCTAGTTACTACATTGTATATCCTGAAGAAGGGGAAGCAACCACACATGCACTACTAGTCTATTGTCCGCTAAACATTGTACCATAAGTGGATTGAATAGACACTTTATTCATGTTGGCCTCGACAAAGGAGCAGAATTCCTACTATTGTATTTCTTGTGAAAACACCTTCCATCTCACTTCCTTTGCACTAGGCCTCATGTTTTTTTAGCAGTTTCGAGTAGGTCCTCTATATACTTCTTTTTTTCAAATTTAATGTTTTTTTGACCACCACATGCAATGTATTTCACATATACAATACTACACTGAAATCACCATATAATGTGGCCCATGGTATTTACAAGGGGCTTTAACAATAATTATTTTTCCAAAATATTGTGGTAAAATTCATCCAATTTTGATGAAAATTTGTTCAAACGGAAGAAAATTTGTCCAAATGGATGAATGTACCCAGTAACAGTTATCCACCCACAATATATGATGATTTCAGTGTAGTGATGTAAAATTTGGTCTCATCTAAGTCATACATTTTAAAACCAATGAATCTTTGGTTAATTCAAGCCGCTCTTGGGCCAAGAAAAGAGCATATTCTACCATTTGACCTCTAGTGAGCCCCATCCAAGGTGGCCCGCCAACGCTCCCGCCCCGCCCACACTAATTTTACTCTTTTCGAATTTCCTCCGCCCTTGTTTTCTGGTTTCTCTGCCGCCAGTCAACTGCTCTGCCTCATTTCCTCACTACGCCTCGGTTGTTGAATTGGGAGCATCAACTCTGTCTTTGAATTGAAGCTCGCATTTGCGTTGTAGGCATTTGCAATGGCAGCCGCTATTGCCTTGGACGAGGAGACCACCGCCAAGGTTCTGCGCCAGGTGCGTGCGTGTGGGCCTGTGGGCAAATCAGTTCAGGGTTTTGGTGGATTTTTCTTTCGTTTCCACGAGATTTTTTTTTATAGCTATTTCTGAGTGACTAATTCACGTACGGTGTGCGTGTTGATTATTTATTTATTTATCCAGGCTTTTAACTTTGATGGAGTGAATGTTTGGGTGGCGGTGTAGATTGAATACTATTTCAGTGACGCTAGTCTTCCCGGCGACAAGTTTATGCTTCAAAAAATCGAGGAGACCGAGGATGGCTGTATCCTTTCCCTAAATTATTTTCATTTGAGAAAACAGATTAGGGTTTGGCGAGGGTTTATGTTTTTTTCTGGCTTTGAGAATTTTTTGAGTGAGTGTTCGGTTCATTGCACCCTTTGGAAATGGTTACATCCTTGACTTGGAGATAGTGATCGACCTATCTCTTGTGTGCAACTTTAAAAAAATGAAAAGTCATTTGGACGTGAAGGAGTCGGAGTTTCCAGCTGAGAAACTGGCCGCTGTGGCGGAAGTTCTTCGCAACAAGTCAACCTTTCTCCGCTTGTCTGAGGATGGTGCGTTCTGACCACATTTTGCGATGATTTTTAGAATGACTGCTCTTCCTTTTTTATAATGGTGAAAAGTAGGCCGGGGGGTGCATTGTACTAAACACGTACAAGTATGCGTGAGTGCACAGAGTGCACAGAGGGGATATTAATTTGAACACTACCGTATTTCGTATATATACAATAAACATATTTAGATCTAAAAATAGTGACTCATACTTACATTAAACATATATTTAGCACGGAATAGATTTGTATACAAAGGTTTTTAGACATATAACCCCTTGCATACTAGGCTTTTAGAGGGGTCATGAATGCATGTGATTTTCAAACATAATGTAGAGTGCACCCCGTATTGATGAATTTGATTAATTCTTAAAGAACATTTTGTAATTTAGAAAGAAAGGATGTATTTTAAACTCAAAATACAGAAGTAATTTACATTCTTAAAATGTAGGTACATACTATTCTTTTCACGGATGATGCCTGAAATTTTTTTATCATAAAAACATTATGGGCAATTCATGGTCAAAGTGGTTTGAAAACCGAGAAAACTAAACCCGAGGGCCTTGGTATGTCTCCTTGTTTGACGAGTATAGTGTGTATTTGTGAACAGGAAAAAGAGTAGGACGTGTTCATAAGGTACTCTCACAGGCGGATATCGATGCTAGGAGCATTGCGGCTAACCCTTTTCCTCACGATATAAAAATGAACGAAGTTGAAGCTATTTTCAAAGAGCATGCAGAGGTACCTCTAATTTTTTGGAAGATTTCTGTATTACGGAGCTTTGAATTCAAGTGATTCCAAGTTTTTGGAGCTATGGCGTACATCTTAATTCTGTATACCAAGTTTGCCCTTTCAACGCGTTTGCGTTCTTTCACTCCCAACTCAATGTGGTTCATTCTTTTGCTTTCACTGGCCATGAGGTTGTAGGTCAAGTTTTTCTCACACCTTCATGCTCATTTCTTGGCAGGTCAAGAGTGTGCAACTTGCAAAGCATAAAAGCAACAAGAATATTCCATCAGGTTTTGCAGTCATAGAGTTGTTATCAGAAGAAGAGGCACAGAAGGTTTTGAAGATGGAGCTGACCTGCCAGGGTGTAACTTTGGAGCTCGAGACCAAGTAAATATTACCTACTATGAATTGTCTCCAAGTTAATTGTCTCCTACATCGTGAATTATTCTGGACCGCTGTGCTTAATCATGCCGAGATTACGCTGCGATTGTCAGCTAGTAGTATGCATCATAATGTGAACAACTCCGTGTGTTCATTCCCTGTTATGTATTTTCAAAATTTCTAGCTTCTTGCTGTATAGTTTCGCATAGAAAAATCAGAAACAAAATTTGTGAAATGTAATAGACAGTGATATTGCAGGACTTCTTTTGATGCACGTAAAGAATCACTGTTGGAAAATGACAAGAAGAATGGCGAAAAGTCCCAAAAGCGTGAAAAAGATTCTCAGAGGCAGGAGGACAATGATGAATACACGAAGGGCTTAATTGTATCATTCACTGCGAAAAAAATTGGGACTGCGGATGACACTGATACGGCAGCTGAGGCTGCAGATACAGGAAAGGTAGCTGAGGCTGCAGATACAGAAAAGGCAGCTGAGGCTGGAGACACTGAAAAGGCAGATGACACTGATAAGGCAGTTCAGGCTGCAGATACAGAAGGTGGAGATGAAGGAGAGAAGCTTTCTCGTGAAGATATCAAAGACGTTCTGACCAAGTTTGGAATTATTCGGGTTGATTTACCTCATCCATGCCCCTGACTCTACTGATTGCAATCTTTTTGTTAAATCGGTGACTGGCTTCACATTGCACCTTTCAGTTTGATTTTTGTACGCTTTACTGCCATTGCTGATGGAGTGGTATGCGTGCAGTATGTGGATTATGCCAAAGGTGACACTTCTGGGTTTTTACGCATGGACCAATCGGAGGATGCACAGAAGCTCATAGCAGCAGCCGCTGCCGAACCTGAAGGGGGCTTGACAATCGCTAAGCACTTGGTTACCTTTGAGGCTCTAGAGGGTATACCTTTTACACTTGCGTTTGCCCTTCACTAGTCCCATCTTTGGTTTATTTGCTTAATTTCCTGCTATTATCGGTTCTGAATGTTATCACTTTTCCAATACCTGTAGGAGAGGCAGAGGAAAATTACTGGAAGAAGCTAAGAGAATTTAAAACTCAGAGGTTCGGCGGTGGTAGAGGGGGATACAACAATCGCGGGAGGTTCTTTTCTTACCCGAATTCTTTCTTGCATACTTGACTCAGATTAGCTTGTGTTCTGTTTCGTTTAAAATGTACGCCCTCTGTGTTTGTTCGGTTGTGTAGTGTATTTTCTCGCTACTGTTTGTCTTTTTTAGGATCTGATACCGATTTTTACCGTGATATTGAAGTTTTGTAGGGTTGTAGCTGTTTTGAGTGGCTTCCGTTATTAGAATGGAAACTTTCTGTGGATCTTGTCCCCATTTGAGAGGATTCCAACGCACTAAAATATGTATTATTAGGATACCTTATGAAAAAGTTCTGAATTGTTGAAGTTTGAAGTACACTGAAATCACCATATACTGTGGCCCACGGTATTTACAAGAGGCTTTATTAATAATTAAAATTTCAAAATACTGTGGTAAAACTCATCCGAATTGGATGAAGATTGGATGAAAATTTCAAACTACTGTGGTAAAACTCATCCGAATGGGATGAAGATTCCCCCCCCCCCCCCCCCCCCCCCCCCCCCGGTAGTTGTGTTAATATGTTGTCACTTCCTTTTCTGTTGCAGAGGTGGTCGAGGTGGAAGAGGAGGAAGAGGAGGAAGAGGAGGGGGTCACAAGCGTACCCATGATGGCGAGGGTCCTAGATCTAAATCACAAAAAAAAGATTAGACATGATACAGTTGCAGCTTTGAATTTGATGACAGTTTGAGAAGCTTGTCGAGTTGCAACCACAATTTTGTCGTAGTGCACACCTTTAGGTATTTCATGTAGACATTTTCCGGAGTCCAGAGTTGACCTGAGATGCAGTCATTTTAGATGCGGCACCTTTAGGGAATATGGGGCTGGGATTCTTCCCGTATTTTGTAGGAAGTTTTGCGTAATGGAACCCTCAGTTTGCTAGCTTCAGATGTTGCACCATCTATGCCAGCTGTCACAGTTTTCTTCAACAATTTTCTTGTCGTTCAGAATTGCTGTGATTCGACTTGGAACACTCCTAATCTTTATGCTAACATGTGTCCCATCCACACCAGATGTGTCCTAACCATGTATCTTAGGCCCACTTTATAAACAGGGTGGGGTTGGATGGAAGGTCGGCCCGATTCAATCCGGCCCAAGTTTGGAGTTTGGGCCAAGAAAAACCTTGTCCCGATTTCATCAAACTGGCCCAAAGATTTGGCGCCAAAATCATGCCACATAGGACGCCATGTAGGAAAAATTGCTCGTTCCGGCCTGGCCCTAGTATAAAGCCCTTGGGCCGGATTTGAAAGAATCGAGCGATCCGATTGGTTGAAATTTGAAGAGTTCGGGCCGGCCCTCAATCTGGCCCCAAGTATAAAGTGGGCCTTAATGTGGGATAACTTGGAGAAGTCACAGTAGGTTGGAAAAAAATTAATCAGCTTGTTGGGTGAAAATTTTCATTGAAATTCCTTATTGAAATTGGGGATATAGCCTCCTCAAAGTTTGCCAAAGTTTGCTTTCAATGAACTTGCTGAAATCCAGTTTACTAAAAGTTGAGGTAATGAGAGTTGCATGTAGAATGCAATAGAACTTGCCACCTAACCTTCCATTTCTTTTGCCAAGAAAACAAGGATGAGTGCATGAAAATAGAGGTAATTGAGGTGTTTTTCTTTAAAACCCAATTTTGGATGCATACACCCAATGGGATTGAAATCATTATCCAAGTGTTTGGACAAAAAACAACCAAAGTCAAACAACCAAGGACCAAATACATTTTAGCAACTATGGAGGTGTAAAAAGTCCTTTGATTCTTTATTTGGTTTTGGAGTTGTAAGGTTAAGACCAATACTCCAATTCAAAAAAAAAACCAACTCAATGTTAATAGATTGTATCATTGTATGCAATTATGAGATGTTATTTAAAAAACAAAAAGTTGAACAAGAAATAAAACAAAATATAGAAAAAAATTGGCTTCCATTTGATGTTGGTCAAAAATTAATTTTAAAGAGGGATTACAGTACTAACCAAAACACACTATGCCTTTTCAACTACTTCTAATAGGGATGAAATTTGAAATTCAACAAATTTGTTGAAATCTTAGTGCTTCTACGTGAGAGATCTATCCTGAGGCCAGGCTATTTTGACCTTGTTTGAAGTTTTACTTTCTATTTTAATTTGAAATTCACTTTCTATTTTTACTTTCCCTCTATTAAAGTAGATATACCTTATTCCAATCAGACGCAATTCCACACTTTATCCAATTCCACCCTTCATATCCTCTTCCATCACACTTAATGAAATATGAAATGGTCGGAGAGCTGTGGAATTGGATTGCAACTAATGCACTTTCAATGAGATGGTACCACATTTTTAGTGGTAGTTGAGCAACTCGTACATTATCACATGAGATTGATAATTTAGATTGAATTTTACATTTATGAGGAAAGTGCTTCAAGGGAATCAATTTTAGGATTTTTTTTGGGTGGTTCAAAGATACTCATATACGGGCGGGCCATAGGCCGCACAAT
This sequence comes from Pohlia nutans, assembly GCA_022496805.1. Taxonomy (NCBI): domain Eukaryota; kingdom Viridiplantae; phylum Streptophyta; class Bryopsida; order Bryales; family Mniaceae; genus Pohlia; species Pohlia nutans. The sequence goes on along the minus strand of CM040089.1, from coordinate 4,449,479 downwards.
GTTTGATTATAGATTTCTTTTGGGAGTCCGGTGGGCAGTGACTCATTGTCAAAACGATCAGACACTGTTCATGCCGGCTTTGAAAGAGGTCCGGAGTTCTTATCTATCTTTCTTTGGGATACTCATGACCCTTGCCTATAAACAGTTTTGCATTTCTATGGCATAGTACTTTGAAAATTCATAGAAATTACAATTTTTGACCCAAAAAAATGGTTTCATTTGGGCCTGTCTCCACTCAAATTTATCAATGCATGAAAAATTTGTATGGTAGTAGGAATATTTTTGCAAGCTGTTTAGATGCTTAAATGAATGGTAAGACTGAGGTACGTCTACTTTATGAGATACTTCTACTTTATTATATAGTTTCATTTGTTCAAAACATATAAATGCCTTGCTTTGAAATTTATGGTTAACTAATTTACAACTTGCATTCAGCATATTTAACTCATTTTTATTGCAATTAAATTTCTTTTATTGTACTTGCAAATTTTATTCTATTTTATTAGTATATAATACATTGATCTCCCATGCACGGCATTTAACGCGGCATCCATATTGAATTTGTAGGTCACCTTTAGAAGTGGGAATACCAGTTGCCTTGACCTTGTTGTATAGGGTCCAAAGCTCTCGCAATTCCTGACGTAGACGGACTTGTCAAAAATCAAATGATCACTACTTAGTTGTAAGCATAATATAGTCTAATAGGTAAATTATGTACACAACTAGCATCAACTTAAACAACAAGTCCTTGTAGTGAGAAACTGCAAACTATATTCACAAAGGCGAGGGTATACTATAAGTTTCAATAATGGCAGGGGAGGACACACTCCTTTTGTTTCAAAAGAAAAAAAAACTTAAACTGTAAGCAAAAGTATTTACAAAACAAACTTGCAAACCAAAGTTGCGTTCCTTACCGGTAGAGGATGAACTCCATAATGTCGTAGAGCATCTCGGTACTCAGCGAAAACCCTGTATCGGAAGTTGTGATTTTGGTTCAATCACCACAGCTCCGCCTTGTTTCAATAGGCCCTGACAATCTTTGCCTAAAGAAGATTTGTTTGACTTGACTTCATCTTGCCATTTATTGTATCGTTCAACCATAGCTACAATTGACTCCACATGTAGCGCATTTTCTATATGGGTTGAACATGTCTTTGATGGAAGTCGTGGGCAGTTAGGTCAAAGAAACTATAGAAGGCACTCCAAGAATCGTATCCAATCTATTCCAATTTGTCCAATTGTGATGTGTATAGTCACAGAAAAAGCTCCCCACTTGAGGTATTGTCCATACGGAGAAGTCACTATGTACTAATAGGTTGTTTAGAATGGTTTCACAATTGGTGCTCTACAATCCCCTACGCATCAATCACCTCGCATTTAGCTCAATCCATATTGCCTGTACATTTCCGTCCGAAATGTCATTTGGCTCCATAGTTGTTAAAATGCTCTAGAAGGTACTTTCCGAGTTGTGCTCAAGACTACAATCTTCAACTATAGCTACTAGACACACGTCTAACACATCATTTGTGCACAAAGAATTATATTCTTTGGTTGCCTTTGTCCTTGCTTCATCCAATGTGATAAGTGTTTCTTTTTCCAATTGCAAGACGTCCAAGCTATTGTATACATTGCGAGTAAATGTGATGGTTGTTGTCCAGGTCTACATGGTTGGAGGACAATGCACCACGACACTTGACAACCATACGAACAAACTTATGGAGACCTTTTACTCAAGGAGGCATCCTAGAGTTAGTAATCTTCATATATATTCTACATCAGTGGTGACTAAGCCACTTTCACCATTACTAAAAAATTAATCATCAATGGGGTGATGCACTGGCACTGGAGGCCTAAACCAAGAGCAGGTTGTCGCCAATTGAATCCTAGGTCTCACACACTACCCCAACTGCAAAGCATGGCATGCACCTTCATTTATTCTAAAATATCATGTGGCAAGGAGGTATTCTTATGGTTGTTGTTTAGCGAGACATTGAGATTCGTTGCTTAGGAAGGCTTGTGCCCTGTAGCTATAGGTCACGTCGTTATGATTAGGCAATGGTTGTTTATGTTTGTCTTTACTCTCCTCGACTATAGCATCGTCCATGGGCATGAGCGGTGGAATTGGTAAGTTGATGATCAAGGCACATTTGGTAGCTGCAATGTACTCGGCTACCTTCCATGGCTTAAGTTATTTCATAGGGTTATCTATACAGACGGTATGGTCATACTAACCATGATTAAAGAATACTCTTCTATGTAGAGTTTTCGCAATAGTATAGAAGGCCTTGACATCTTTGCCCACCCCAGCCGTCATCTCCGCTATTGCATGTTGACCAGTTCCTAATGGAAACTCATCCAAACTGTAGTGATCTCCCCAAGTTAGATTAGATGGCCTTTGTAATGAAATCATTGTCGTCTTCACATTACTCACCTGAGTTTATATCTAAAAATTAGGCTCCATGTATTCAAATCATGTGCTCACATAGAGACTTACTCATACTAATAGCAGACTCACATGCAATATTCCAATTACAAAATGAACAAATCATATTGACACAAACAAATATAGATTCACGGCCCACTGGCCCAATATTTACAACCACACTAATGACTCCCAAACTTCAGTCGATCACACTCTTAATTGACTCTCTCTATTAGACTACTAGCTTGCTACGGTTCTCTTCAACAAACTTCAGTCGGTCACACTCTTAATCGACTCTCTCTATTAGACTACTAGCTTGCTACGGTTCTCTTCAACCGGCCTCCTATTAATTTTACTACTGCAGTCAGCTAGAAATATATCTAACTGGAACCTAGATTTATTGGGATCGGGTTTTTAACCACCAATAAAATACTCCAGTTCACTCTAAATTAGGCATATTTCCTAAGCACTAGGCACATGACCAATGGCACCAACACTCAAATTATGTGCTCGTACAAAGACTTACTCATTCCAAATAGCAAACTCGCATTGCAAAATTAACAAATCATATTGATACAAGCATGTTTCTTAATCACCACTAGAATACTCCGGCTCGTGGCTTCAATTGGATATAGTATTTCCAAAGAAACATACGTCACATAATTGATATGATTCAAATGATTGACAATATTGACATACCAAAAATGCACCATCGCTTATTGCTACATTCTCCATATGATCTAGAATGCAAAATGTCTTTGAGTGCCATCTTGCCTGATCGGATGTGGGTAGCGCAACAAATTTGCTAAGAGACCTTTGGTGATTTCTGATCGTTGTTGACCGCCGAGCAATTCTACTGGAAGCATACATACCAATTGCTCCCTTTGTTATGAAGTTCCCTAAAGGATCTCCTCTAGCCATAGAATTTGTTGCCGATGGTGTACCACTTGGAGGTCAAAGATACAATGGGTTAGGTTGGTTTTGTGTTTGATCTGCCATTGTAATATAACTCCAAATTGATTGCTTTTGAATACATAAAACGTTCACACATTGAGAAAGTTAATTGAAATTCCAATTGTTTTTGGATTTTCCTTAACTGTCGACATTTTTCTTTAAACTAAAAATTTGTGTCAAATACGTATACAAAATTACTCAACAAAGTAATAGAAATGTATGCCTATGTGACTAGAGTTAGAGATATTTTCACTGATTTGTAATTAAAGCACTTTTTATTTACCAGTAGTAAAGGGGAACAATAATATAACTCTGTTGAAGAGAACGAATAGGGTTCCAAATATAACAAAACTGTCTGTGCATTTTGAACTCCCGATGCATTTTATTTGCACCGTGAGGAAATCTCACGGTACAAAACCTAAATTGCACTATGAGGAGTGTCATGAGGGGTATCTCCCACATGTGAGGCGTCCGGCAAAAGAGAAGGAGATTTCTCGATTGTACTTTAGATTTGTCAGATGGAGCCTGAAACCCCATATTGTTTCCTTTACAAGCATTTATCGTTCATACGGGTTTAGCTATCCGAAGGATTAGGGTCTTCGTTGGTACCCTGTTCTACCATGGAAGGAGATGTGCTTGTCAGCGAGGGGTGTCATGGTGACAAAGAACTGTATCAAAAGTATAGGCGTGTATTGCCAGACAGGGGAAAGGGTGGGGAGGAGGAGGATAAAAGAGAAAAAATAGAATTGAGCGTTAAGATCTTCTCGACTATGCATCTGCCAGTCACGTTCTTGGTACCGTCGGAAAGCTCTCAACGAGAAGAGGTGCACCAAAATTGTTTCGTTGCTTTTAGAGGTACCTAATGAGAGTTGTGGATTTTTGAGTGATTTTTGACATCATGAATTGAATTAAATTACGAAAAATGAAATTTGGGAGTTTTTTATGTCATTCTCAACATTGTCAGAAAGCTCTTGATGAGTAGGGATGCACCAAAGTCATTTCATAACTTTTGGACCTAATGTGTAAAAGTTATAGATTCTTAATCAAATTTCCACACCATAAATTGAATTAATTTATGGATAAATGAATCTAAAAATAAAACAAAAGCATGGTTAAATCACGGGGAACATTGGGTCAACATCACATGGTTGCAATAGTTGTTGTCTATAAGTCTAGCATAAAAAAATTATAAATCAAATAAAAATTCCTCAAATAATTAAATTGATTTTTGAATAGGCTTTTAAAATATTAAAATATAACTTTCTAGAACAATGTTTAATGCATTGTATATATTTCAATTTTAATGGTAAATGTTATAGTTTATTAAACGTTGATTTTTTTTTTTCATTTTAACTTTGATTATTTTTTTAAGGTTTTAGGGTATTCTTAAAATAAAAATACAATATCAAATCATTTAGCATTATTGGAAAATAATATGTCAATAATGATAAATTGATTGTAAATTCTTTATAATAAATAAGGTAATCTAAATAGAAGCAAAAATTAATGAAATTATGTAGTAAAGTGAAGAATATACAAAATGATTACAATAAGAGATGTCATTTAATTTCTACAAAGAAACATGTGTTGAATTTGTTTCTACGTATAAAAACAAAAACCAATGCTCTGTAAAATTCATCAATATGACAATTTGAATCTCCATATCATTATAATTTTACATATGTGATAAAATCTATATACTAGTATTGAATAAAATACACATAAATAGAACATGCCAATTCTTTCTGAAAATTGTAAGTAGTTTTTGCGAATTTCACATAAATTATTTTTTGAAATTGCCAAAATGTTGAAAAATTACCATTTTTTCACATCTTAATATCATTTGAGTAATCAAGTGTGAGTTTTGGAGGAAGAGAGAATTGGTCTTGTGATCAAATTCATTCTAAGTCACTCCCAAATGATATGGGATAAGATCTTGCAAGCCCATTTGAAATCTCACTACATATTTTTCAGTAGATTTTGGTCCACAATTGAGCATAGAAAACGATCTTATTTTGAAAAGTTTTCAACTAGGAAAAGTTAGAAGGCCAAGTCATCTTCCACCTGCAAAAAGAAATTTGTGACTTGAAGATTTTATGAATGAGATATGGACAAATTTCAGTAAGGTAGTGAAGAATGTGCATGAGTTGAAAGATGAAAAATGTGTTGTGATCAGACTTTCGAGGCTCAATTGTGCATAGTAGAGTAGCTTATTTTGAGTAATGATTGATATAGAAAAGTTTCACAGTCAAGTAATCTTTCACCTCCAAAAAGAATTTTGTAATTTGGAGTTTTTATTCTTGAGTTATGCACATTTTTGTAAAGGAGTTTAACTAGTGAATAGTCAACTTTAAAGCAATTGTCCTACTTTGTCCTATCCAAGAGTGAGACCCCGCGGGGGGCTGCCAGGACCTACTCTAAGCTAAAAAGGCAAAAAAAGGGGGCGGGGGAGGGAAGAAAGGAAAAAGGAGGGGGAGGAGGAAAAAAAGAGGAAAATATAGGATTGAGCATTGAGATCTCCTCGACCGTGCGTCCACCGGTCACGTTCTTGGTACCGTCGGAAAGCTCTTGATGAGGGGAGGTGCATCAAAGCCGTTTCGCTGCTTTTAGAGGTACATTGTAAGAGTTATGGATTTTTGAATGATTTTTGACATCATAAATTGAATTAAATTATGAAAAAATAAATTTGAGAGTTTTTGATGCCATTCTTGGCATCGTCGGAAAGCTCTCCATGAGTAGGGGTGCACCAAAGTCATTTCGTAACTTTTGGATCTACGGTGTAAAAGTTATGGATTCTTAATTATATTTCCTCACCATAAATTGAATTAAATTATGGATAAACGAATCTAAAAATAAAATAAAAAGAAAAAGCATGGCTAAATCACGGGGAACATTGGGCCAACATCACACGGCCACATTGGTTGTTGTCCATAAGTCAAACACAAAAAATTATAGTGATCTTTAATTTAAAAAGAAAAGTATCGAAAAACAACTTTGTATTTAAGGGGATTTTTTTAAATTGAATATATAAATAAAATAAATTTTCCTTAAATAATCAAATTGATCTTCAATAGAATTTTAAAATATTAAAGTTCAACTTTCTAGAACAACGTTCAATGCATTTTATATATTTCAATTTAATGGTAAATGTTATAATGTATTGAATTTTGATTAAATCTTTTTATCATTTTAACTTTGATTTTTTAGGTTTTAGGGTATTCTAAAAACAAGAATAAAATATTAAATCATCTAGCGTTATTGGAAAAACACATATTTCAACATTAATAAATTGATTGTAAAATTCTATATAATAAATGAGATAATCTAAATTGAAGTGAAAGTAAATGAAATTATGTAGTAAAGTGAAGAATATACAAAATGATTACAATAAGAGATGTCATTTAATTTCTACAAAGAAACATGTGTTGAATTTGTTTCTACGTATAAAAACAAAAACCAATGCTCTGTAAAATTCATCAATATAACAATTAAAATCTCCATATCATCATAATTTTACATATGCGATAAAAACTATTTATCGGTATTGAATGAAATACACATAAATAAAACATGCCAAAGTTTTTTTTTAACTATTAGTAGTTTGTGCTGAATTTCACATAAATTATTTTTTGAAATTGCCAAAATGATGAAAAATTTCAATTTTCACACATCTTAATATTATTTGAGTGATCAAGTGTGAGTTTTGGAGGAAGAAAGAATTGGTCTTGTGATCAAATTCATTTTAAGTCACTCCCAAATGATATGGGACAAGAAGATCTTGCAAGCCCTTGAAATCTCACTACACCATATTTTTCAGTAGATTTTGGTGCACAATTGAGCGTAGAAAATGATTTTGTTTTAAAATGTTTTCGACTAAGAAAAGTTAGAAGGCCAAGTCATCTTCCACCTCCAAAAAGAGTTTTGTGATTTGAAGTTTTTATGAATGAGATATGGACAAATTTCAGTAAGGTAGTGAAGAATGTGCATGAGTTGAATGATGAAAAATGTGTTGTGACCAGACTTTCGAGGCTCAATTGTGCATAATAGACCAACTTATTTTGAGTAATCAAAAAAGAAAAGTTTCACAACCAAGCAATCTTTCACCTCCAAAAAGAATTTTGTAATTTGGAGTTTTTATCCTTGAGTTATGCACATTTTTGTAAAGGAATTTAACCGGTTAACTTTAAAGCAACTGTCCTACTTTGTCCTATCCAGGAGTGAGACCCCACAGAGCGGGGGGTATATGTGTGGATGACATTGGGAAAGACGATGTTCCAGAGAGTCTGGTCATTGCTTACTTTGGAAAAATGGCTGGAACCCATTGTAAGCAGACCCCAGAGGAGGCGGCAACGATATACGACCTTTGGCAACCCGTGTATGATGAGCGGGTCATGCCGAATAAAGAGTATAGTTTGATTTTATTGTAATTAGCTCACCTTTATGAAGACAAAGCAAACATGGTATACGGTAACTTTAGAAATGCTCCATGATCCAAGAATAAATAACCACCCTATTTGTGTCAATCACAATTCATAAGTCACCCTATTTGTGCCACTATGTATCATATCCAATTTTAAAATGTAAAACACTGATACATAGAGATCACCAAATGGCACAAATAGGTGGTTTGCCTTGGATGAGGGCATTGGAGCAGTTAGTTTTCAGAGATTTGTGCAGTCACCGACTTTTGCAGGTACATTTGCAATTAAAAATATCTGTACAAACAATGGACAGCCAGGTAGGAAACTAACTGGTGATATCTTCCAGAAGCTTCGTCAGGGCTTCGTTGGGCAGAGGTATATAAAGGCAGTCTTGACCATCAACACCTCTTCGAAACTTGAGGAGCTCATGGTCCTTAAATTCAGTCAGGTGGGCACGCAAAGTCACTTCACTACTCACCAGAAACTGCTCCCGGCAGGCTGTGTAGAGACGGTTCAAAGGAAGTCCTGCCAGAAAAACAAACCATCCACAACCAGTAAGCTAATCAGAACTAGAATCCTACAACGCCTCAATCTAACGTAGAGGATGCTAAAACCGTTAGGGACCTAATCCCGTCTTCTATACTGCATCCTGCAACTCATCTATTCAGACACTTGGCTGGGCTTGTGTAAGCATGACTTGGCTAAATGTCTGGCCACTGAGTTTTGAAAGGAAATGGGCTTGTCTACTGTCATTTCTTGTGGTCTTCAACAAATTCATGCATAGCAATCAAAATTTGATCTCAACAGATTTGGCTGCTGTACCCAAAAATCTCTCCACGGTTCTATGCTGATCTCCCAAAAATCAAACTCCTGCATATGTTGAAGTGACGCAAATAATATCCTCTACCTTAACAAGATAGGGGGTTCAAACATTAGAAGTGAGAGGCGACCAGAGTTCTCTATACCTTGATCTTCCGGGTGACCAATCTGGAATTCTGCAAGCACTCGGAAGACACTCTGTGCATTGGGAGTTAAACTTCGTAGCACAAGTATGGCACTTCGAGCACTTTTGGTGGCCGCACCGGCAGCCAACAGGAGTGGCACATTAGTCCCTTCCACTTTGTAAGATGCGTAAGTTGGAGTGTGTAACCATAACCACTTGAACTGATTGCGGGCCATTTGCTTGTCCCACACTGCACAAATTCCTCACAGAAAGTGCTTCAGAGAACAGCTCCTTCGAGATGATGATGCTAGTATTCCAAGGAAATTGGCCCATCAATATGTGCAATAATACTAGGAGCAATCATTCGCACACAACCACAATGCATAATCACCACCACAACGTCTTAAATATTGCAAAAAGAAAAAGCACAAAACAAATAAAATTATGCTACAAGTTCAATGTTTGGAAAACTCACAGATTGGAGCATTTATGTTGTCGATGGAGGTCACCAAACGGACATGCTTAGAGCTCGCAAGGCTTGCTAGAGTCTGTTGCATATCGTCGTCCCTTAACCCGGGTCCATCAATATTGTGGATAATGACATAAATATGATTCGAATCATCATCATCATCATCATCAGCGAGAAACCCAAGGAGATCCACTAAACTGTTGGAGCTTTGTGGAGAATCTTGTTTCTCCTTACTCCCTTTTCCCTTCCTCCTTGCCTCCCATAAAGTATTCACTACTGTGTAGACCACCTGCTTTGACACAATACATCACCGTCAGTCGGTAGCTCATGTACTAGGGTTTAGGGCTTAGGGTTTAGGGTTTAGGGTTGCAACTTCCATCAAAGCGACTGACATCAGTGATTGAGACATAGCTCTTCTCATTGTACTACCACAGCCTTGTACTAACATAAGTTTACAGCCAATCAAAGAAAATTTGATCCAGTTTCGAAATGAGCTGAGAGATGGAAGTCCCAAGTCATTACATATTTAATATTGACGTTTGAAAGGTATCCATTCACAACGACGGCTGCACCATCCCTCAGTTCGGAACTGGCAAAATCCTCCAGGAGCTTTCTCTTGGAACCAAAACCATACATCAGAAGCCCAAATCCACACCTGCACGGAAGGTTCTGTCACAATTAAGGTCCGATTATTGTATCCCCACCTGGTCTTGAGGATTGTATAAAGACATCTATGTATTCTTTTAGAAAGGTCTCCAATGAACACCTTGTTGAAACTTTCGCTATAAAGATGCATGGAACACAACAACGAACTCCCCCAAGTCATGGACTTACGTGCACCGCTAGTCAGTAATTGAGTGCCAAAGAGGTGTCAGATGTTGGACCTCAATTGAAAGTGCCACTTGTGATAAAAAGTACGATAGCTCTCCAGAAGCACAGCTTGCTCCTTCTCATGCTTTGGAGATAGTTTTGCTATTGCATCTCGAAGGTCCTGCGCAATTCATCAAACGTCCTACACTTACAAAGTGCTGGAGAATGAGATTCAAGAAGAGGTCAATTCTACTGTAGACAAACTAACCCTTAAATCGAAAGCTTCAACAATGTTGCGGTATATCCACCAACTGAAGACTTCTCTGCGGCACAGTTAACAATGGACTCACAGTTCCAGCAACTTGTAATCTGTAACCTTGTCCACGGCTTACAATGCCAGTTTGAATCTCGTAGACCCCAAACTGGGGCTCATGTTGTTTTTTAGCAGTGTAACTTTCTTTTTATTTAGTTACTGACTAGCACATGCAACGTTCTTCACTGACTCTGGTTATATGAAATCTAGCCCTATCTGGATTTATGTTTTTCATTCATTTTAAAACCATGAATCCTTGGTCTTTTAGGGTTATGAGAAAGAAAGGAACAACGCTCAATCAAAGGCATGAAGAAAAGGCACCTGCTCTTCCACAATGCCAATGTCCGCAAGTTTGTTGGCTAACCTCTTCCCAAGCCCGCTCCCCTCTTTCACCCTAAAAAAGCTCTGCGGAGTAGCGCCCTCAGTCTCCTCCAGTCCCTCCCAAAAATTCACGCTCTGCACAACAAGCAATGCATCCGATCGCTTGACTCCCACATTCTCTTGCAAATACCAACACAAAAAATGAATGAGCCAATGCATCGTAAAATGAGAAACCTTGGGAGTTTTGGCCGGCGTTTGGTCGGCAGTATGGGATGGTGGAGGTTTGTGCGGAGTCTCGAGGGATTTTCGGTGCCGGCCCTGCTTCTGCTTGCTATGCGGTGTCTGCTCGTCGGCAAGGGATTTGCCCGGTCGACCGCGCTTGCGCTTGGGCGTGAGCTCAGAAAAATCATCGTCATCGCTGATTACGCTCGCCCTCTTCAGCCCCCTCCGTCCGTCCATCTCCTCACCCTAAATCCCGCGATCCTCCACTCAAATTTCAGGCTCGCATATCCATTCCATCAACAACACGAACTGAGGCTCCGCACATGATTCTCATCACCTCACCCAAAACCATCGTCGCAGGCACACCACACTTGCTTTGAGCTCCAATGCCTGCCCTCCGCAAAACCCAATACACACACCCACACCTCTTTAATGTCACAGTATAATATCACAGTCCAGGGAAGTGATTATAGAACTGGCCTAAGAGCATCTCCACCCTGCCGCGTTAAAGGGACGCGCTAAGACTTTATTTTGTAATCAAACAAAAATTTGGTATTATTTTAAAATTTTTGAATTGCATGTGGACACAAAAATACCTAGGAATACCAATATTTTTTATAACACCATATTGTTCTTCATTGCGACTTCTACCTTCTACCAAAAATTTGGATCCTTGGCAGCTATTGGGTACTATATATGCTTTTGAGGCCTAAAAATTAGCAAATTAGCATTATTTCATAAACTATGCATTTTTAACCCCTCAACGTCCTCACCCTTGTCCAGTTTGGGCAGTTTTGAAAAGATGAATCATAAAATGCAACTAAGATGGATATTTCGAACTTGATGTATGAATAAAAGTTGTACACTATGAATTTTAGATTCTATCCATATGGTTAGATCTGCGATTGCTTTCACCAATATTTTTCTATAAATTTTAGAATATAAAATTCAAATTTATTTTGTAATTTGATTACAAATAAGATATTGACAATTTGTGGATGAAATTTGTTGTGGTGGGTTAAAATGTAATACTCTAAGTGTACTGATTTTTGGAGATTTTTTGGTTTACTTAATTTTACGAGTTTTTTTTTGAAGAGCACTTTTAGATTAAAACCTTCGAATTTTTTGGTGAAACACTACAACATAAAATGAGGCATAAAGTTTCACAAATCATCCCCTCTCTAATCAAATCACACATGCACGAAGCTAACTTCCCATTAAAAAATTCACTAAAAAAAATTTACTGCAAAAAGTGCATGATGGATGAGAAATCGGAGTTTGATTCTGTACATCATGCAAAATATGCATGGTTGGGCAGTTAAGGGTTAAGGTACCAAATTTGGCCCAAAAATGCTTTATGTCCAAGCAGTGATACATGCAAAATTTCATGGTCAACGAACCGTCGTAGTGAGTGAAAAATGTTTTAGTGTGAGGTTTGAAAGTAGGGTTGCAAGACTTATTGGAGGCCATTGTACAATAAGTATCTACCGTGGTGGAGGGTAAGGTTGGAAAAAGAAAAACATTTCTAAAATAAAATGCCAACATTTTTGGGGCTTTTTTTGAAAGTATTTCTTGTATGGTGAAAATGAGAATCTTGAAGAATGTTTTTAACTATTCCATGTACCAAACCTTTTTTGGAAAAAATTAAATATTCAACACAATTGTGGTAACCCAACTCTCCAACTAGGCACTTGGTTTTAGCTCATCCAACCTTACATGACTTTGTTTTGCACATACTTCTGTATTACATTCTAATTGCAACACGTGAATCAGAGTTTGTACTGCTGATATGATTTGACGTGAATTGGACATGAAATAGATCGTACAGGCCACACATCAAGCAAACCATCTACTGGCCTACAGAGACCAAACCATTCAATTTCTATGCTAATAAGAGAGGACGATGAACCTTCTTACTCTGAACTGACAACACCCAGAATTACATACCGTATAAGGAGTTCAATTGCCATGAAGAATATGGATGAAGTGGGCTGCCAGCAAAGTAAGTGAAAGCACTCTGGGCTTTACCTAGCAAGCCACCTGGCTAACTCTGCTGTCAGCCACAACAATGGTTCATCCATTCCTGGTTTTTGAATGGTCAAATTTCAATCATCAGCTACCCTGAACTGGAACTGAGTAGGACAAAATTTAATCCCAAGCTAGACAAATTGGGCACTATTAGAAACTTAGCAAAGTAAAAGAACTAACATCCCAAATGCTTGCATCAATTGTCAAAAGCATCACCAACAGGACGAATCCGCTTCCCTGCATAACTCCCAACTCGTACTTCAGCACTTGATATTCAATGTGTCAGCCTCTTGAAAACCTCAGTCCTTATCTAAAACCGCTGCTGGGCCGTGGAATGAACTTTTCAGATCTTTCAATGAAACCATGAGCTCAACGGTGGAAAACGGCAGACTGAGGCGTCTTTCTGCTGCTTAACGAGCTTTCTATCTACTAGAATGCCTTCCTGCCCCCATGCATGACAAATCATAATAGAAGAGAGAATCTTGGTAGAGATTCATCACATTACTTCAAGCAGGTGCATCAGCCCCCTCCAGCTGTGTCCATGTCTACGGAGTCCATACCCTCCTTAAATGTAACGCGCATTCGCAGAACTCCAGTCAATCTTCTGTCATTTATATTCAGCACCCCTGATGTCTTGCCATCCATAAGATCAAGGAGAGGCCGCTGCAAATTTGGTCGGGTCATTTCCTCCAAGATAGGAGGTGCCTGCATGTAGAGGTTATCACCATGATATGACACGCTTGGTTTTGACAACTTCAGTTTGAATCTCGCATCTTTCAATAGTTGATCTATGAACTGCAAGAAGAGAACAAAGTCAAAGAAAGTTGAAAGGCATTAGGGTATGAAGACAAAGCAAGATCAGAAGGTAGCACAAATAATCTATCATTAAAAATTTGGATTTGGGACATCTGTTGAAAAAAACACAATACCTTTTGCAATGTACAGGTCGTGTCAACCTCGACAGGAACCCCTGGACTGCACATAATGCAGTTAGGATCTTTGTCATGAGGGACAGTCCGCATGTAGATTCCTTCTGTTCCTGTGTATCTACATGAAACCAGGACAGTCAATAAGCCTATATTTATAGTGCAAATTCAAAAACGTTCAGAAGACCTATTCTAAGTCAAATATTAGAGAGATTCAATTACATATGTCCAGCATCATGCATCAGCAAATTTGCTCTTTAAGAAAATAGTTTTGAAGGCAATAGTTTGAATGGGTACGTGAAGCAATGTATCAGTGAATAGTTACGTACTGCATGTAAACTTCCATGCCTGTGCTGCACATGGTCGCTATCTTGAGCGTTTCCAAAGCACATGTAGCCGCTACAATGGCATTTGTTGAGGCAATAGCTGGCACGATATTCTTGACGACCCCCTGGAACAAGACATTCAAAAGCCTTGAATATGCTAATAGCAAGCTAATAAACTTAGCAAATAACGCAATAAACTCTTGCAGGCAGAGAATGCAGACCTGAGTTAAAGAGTACGTGATTCCAGTGATATTGAATTGCTCTCCACGCTTCACAGCCTGCACTTGGAAATCACAGAAGGTCAATAGTAGATTGCCAAATACAACCTTAAAGCAAATCAAATCTAAAAACAAAAACCCTAGAATGAAAACTATCATAGGATCTTGAAGAATAGCGTTATGAAAGACTTTGTCCGATTGAGGCAGAATTGTAGAATATAACAAGGCCAGAATATTATGTAATGAACCAATGGCATACATATATCAGAACAAAAAGCCCACCTGATCATATATCCACTTCATATGCTCAGGGCTATCTGCGTCAAAAGACTCTCCTTGTCGATCCTGCAGTTGTTAAAAATATTCACCTCAAATATTCCACTATAGAGTTTGCAGGTCCAGTGACTTGACATTCCGTTCATGCAACATATTTAGTGAGCAAGCTAGTCAAGTGCTGTATTCATAGTCAAACTGGATATATTACACCAAGGCAATAACGTGATATTAAACTGAGTGAGAGCAGCCTCTGATATCACTGCCTTACCTGACCCCATTGAATAAGGTGAGCATACTCAATGCAGTGAGCCGGTGACCGCGGAGTCTCAGCTAAAGTGCACAATGGAAATGTAACTTGAGGGGGAAACAGCCAAAGAGAACAATGGAAACAAGGTGTTATCCCTGGGAAAATAACCCTGGCATGGCCTTTAAACCCTTCTGTGCCACCATCCACCAAAGGCTTAATTGTAGATAAGTCTGGCGAACCATCTTCTTCATACTCTTCACATTCGCAGAAGACATCAACACAAATACAAAAGTCAGTATAAGAAACAACACGAACACATAAACCTTGTCCATGACTGAAGACATTAAACTACATGTAGAAAAGAAGACGGGTGTCAGCCATACGAAGCTATATGTATAGGAGAACGCAAAATCGAAAGAGGGACATCAAAAATAGCAGATCATATAAATAGCAACATTGAGCAAGAAACCGACCTTGGTAAATTGCAACATGACTGAGGAGCATAGAAAAAAGCTGTTGAACGACAAATACTTATGTCCAATCAGGTTGCAAAGAAATGAAGTCTAACCTAAAAATCCACAGACAACAGAGTTGATGTAGCTGCGAGCTTCAAGGGAATCCAGACCCAAGACGATGATTTGAAAGTCTTGATAGAACGAGACGTCTTTTTCTTCTATTCTGCAAAAATGAGGGACCACCGTGACACCCTTCACTCTTTGCATCACCCTTTCGGCAGCCACCTCAGCCTTCGGCTTCCCAACATCTTGCATCCTGCATATGAAACAGTGGAGTTAAAGAATGATAATTGAATGGTGGTGATACCAACACAGGTTCGATACGGCGTAGGTAATCAGACAATCGTCATGAATGTCATCGCTACTCCAAACCTATGACTCGAAGGATTTTCAGGATCGGAAACCCGAAGAGAAGAAATAGCCTTAACCTCGTATTGAGTAAAATGGCAGGTGCCCGACTGAAACCTCAAATCTATACCACTCCTAGTTTTTAGAGCTCTGGGTACTTGAACGTCTCACAATTTAGGCGCTCTAAAACACGCCATTTAACGAATATGACCATCCTTGTCGAAAAGAACGAAAAAAATAACGAAATTTCATTGGGGCCCGTCCTCATGCTGGATAAATTCCTACATAAATCGCACAGAAGTCCTAAATCCTCTAGCAAGGAGAATGTGAAGTCATCGTCCAGACTTAGTTATCATAAGTTTCCCAATTAAAGTTCTAACTATACACTTTACGAGTCAACACTTAGAACAGTCAGTACACAAAGGTTTTCAATACTCGTTCCAAACATCACATAGAAGTCATTCCTGTATAAAAAGGAAGAATCCGGATTACCACTATTGCAGGTACACGTAACAATGGGAAAGGAGTTAGGAATACACACCTAAAAAGGAATTGTCGATTAAGGTTGGACACATCGATAGTATCCATGTCAATGACATCGATGTGGCCGAATCCAGATAGGGCCAGATCTTTAAGAAGCTCACATCCGAGCCCCCCTGCTCCAATCACCAGCACTCGCATATCATTTTGCAACGACTCAAGCAGCTGCAACGAACCAAGTCACACTTCTAGCTAAGCAAAATTTGCATCAAAATCCCGAAACTCTCGATACAAAGAGAGATTTCAATCACCAAAAAATAAACAAAATTGTCGAGAGATTTCAATCTCTCGACAAAAAAATAAACAAATTGCAATTTGTGTCTACAATTTCCAATTCCACCTCAAGGAATATTAAACTATCACATCTGGCATCAACACTTTGGTATTCTAATACCTTTCAAAAAAAGAAATACATAGCAATACATTATAAGAAATGTCCAAATCGCGCCTACTACTCAATTCCTAACATCAAACAATATAAACTCCCGCAAATGATCATCCAAACCCTAATTTATGACAAAGTCATAAGTATTATAACTTAACCCTAAACGTAACCTTCATTAGCAGTAACAGAAGCTCGTTTCTTCTTAAAAGCAATTTAATTCAAAAACAGGCGAAATTGGAGCGATCCTTCAAAGAACTCGAGGGTTACGGAAATCGTGATCAGATGATCACGTAGGCGAACCCCTCGATCGTTGCAGTAGCAGAACTAGGGCACAAGGAGCTGAGATGTGAGGCAACTAGGGGAGGAAAGCATGGGGTAAAAATCGTACCTCAGGGCCAGGCTCGAAGCCGGGGCCGACGAGGTTGCCAGGGCGCAACAGGAGGCGATCGAGATCAGCCCAGCGCGGGGCAAGCGAGGCAGCCATGGCCAGCGATGGTGGCCAAGCCAGGAGTAATATTGTTGTGCAACTGCGGCACCACGCGCACGCATACAAGTCTTCCTCCTTTCTATCTACTATTGTTGTCCGTGTATCCTTTAATATCACCTTCTCGAATACACTACTCCCTCTCTAATTGCACCATGGCATTCTATACCGGTTTTCTTTTTTTCCTCTCTTTTTTCCAACCTCTTGAGACCCAACTCACAACAATTATACCTTCTATTTTTTCAATTATTTTGGGTTACATTGAAATTTTCATCATGTTTTATATCTCGTTGTAATTTTTTTCTTAAAACAAAACTTTCAATGTATCAACAATAAATTAAACATTCGTTTGGAAAGTCTTTTGAAACTATGGCACTATGGTACTATTTTTATACTTTTATAATTTTAGTGTCAAAAACTACATATGGTATTTTTAAGTTTTTTGAAACTACATGTGGTATTTTTAAAAGTATAAACAAGTTGGTTTGCACATGGACAATCAAAAATTTACTAAAGTGTAGGCACTTAAAACCATTTCCATAAGCAATTCAACATATTTGGAGATATTCTTTTTCAAATTATGGTATTTTGTTGGTATTAGTAATTGAAAAATAAGGCACTTGATTGGTATGATATGATATTTAAAAGTTGAAGTTGTCTATATCATTGACATTTGTCCCATAGACTTGTCATCAAACTAAAATTTATTAAATCCAAATTGCAATCAATGGCAATAAAGTATTGTCATAGTTTTATTTTATTGTCATAATATAGCATTTCATAGGAGATGGTTTGAAAACAACCCCATAGGTCAAAAATGAGTGTCTAGATGATTTTGGACATTTTTGCTTTAATATATGCTTTCTAAAATGATAAAAAATTATTATTATGTATAGTAAAATTTAGGATTTCAAACATACTAGACAAGAAAATTAATAAACTAATTATACTATGTTGATGCTATCAAAATTTTGAGCCTTTCACATTAAAATTCCTATACTAAAAATAAAAATAAAAAATTGACAGACCTATGATGTTTGTTTTTTCAAATTCAATTGTATAAATAATTTCAAAATATCATCCTTAATATTTTAAAGATGCCCGTGATGCACTAATTTGTTTAGTGATGCATCCCGACATCACAAAAAATTATTTTTTTGAATGCAAGATCGATGGTGGGATACACATTTTAGTATAATGACATCTCACTATAGAGTTTATGGTCCAAGCATAATAAAAAGGTATTGGAGGTCGTCAAGTATGAAGAGATTAACAGATTGAACGAAATTGAAGTAGCGATGGTCGTAACCTACATTGTCATTTCTCATGAGTACAAATAAATGCTACCAATAAGACATCTACCACAACAACCTTTCAATGGCGAATGTGTGGCTCTATTTTTCTTTGAAGGAGTAAGACACGATGTACATCGGGATTTGTAACTAGGGCATTTGTAGCCGTGTTATAGAAAATTAATCATCGTAATATGCTTTTGCGATGGTAGTTGTGCTTAATGAGAAAAATCAAGCACGTGATTATGTTGCACTGGAATTATTTTTTGTGTATGGGTTACAAGGCTTATTGACATCATGACTGAAGTTGTCTCGGAAGTTGTTCCTTAAAGGCACTCCAAAACAACAAATGCATATTCCATTGTATGGTTGATTTTAACTTTTACAATTATAGAAATGATCACTTTTGGGCGCTCGTGGATTTAAAACCTTGATTAGGAATTGTCACTATAATAATCGACATAGTAACTAACACTTACATTGTAAAGCAACTTACTACGATAATCATATTCAGTTGCAGACATCATAACGTAATTACCTCTAATTGCAATTTTTACCCAAAAGCAACACTTATAAATTCTTTCCTAAAATCTACAATAATCTGAACATAGGAACTTAAAGCTAATTTTGAATTTGCCTTAAAATAACTCTTTAAAACTTCATAAGTTATTCATACAATCTCCAACTAATTCCACATTTGCTCAATGCATATTTGGACACCTTTTAGGTGTACGTATTTGAATGGTTTCTACAAATTTCAATGCTTTCCGCATTAAAGTTGGTAAATAGTATTAAAACATGGATAAGTTCAATTTGTGTATTTCTTAAACATACATACAATACAATGTAATCCAAAACAAAAGGATACTTGTTTTCTTTGTTATAAAAGTCCAACTATTAGAGTTAGCCGCAAAATGAAACATCGGGACAATGTCTTCTAGCTTCAGTTTTGCCACTCTAAATAGATTTTTCTGACAACACTTATCACAAGCCTCCAAGCTCCTTGCCTTGGGTGAACATGAGGCTGGTGTGGTATGAACACTCACGCAAAGATTCTTCTTTGGAAACTCAAGTGTACTATGGAAGAGATTCTCTAGCATTAGGAATGTGCAGAGTTTGAATCTCCCTAACAACATAGAGTGTTGTGATTGATAAAAAAGAAAGAGCCAAAACTCTTTTTGCTGCATTTCAAGCTAAAAAACTAGTTTTGCCTTGTCTTTTTTCTTGTGGAATTTTTTGCTTGACTTTACGGATGACTCTATTGGATAATAAAAAATATGGAAAAATAGGAATTTGATTAGATCTAGATTTAGCTTGATTAGTGAGAGGTAGGGCTCTTCCGGCCTCATCAAAACTAGCGGGGTTGGTTAACCAGGTTTGTATTTTTATTGTTTTTGCTCCACAAAGAGAGACCACAACAACTGTCAGTTGTTTTCAGGAGTTATACAGTTCAATAGCTAAAACAATTTGTAAAAGAAAATATAGGATAAATACTAAGGCAGAGACTACGCAACTAGCCGCTTGTTCTCTCTCCTTGCAGTCAAAAAAATAAAACTAAAAATAAAAATAAAAATATATCGATAATTGGCAGGATTGTGAGTAACTTAGATGGGGCCCAAGAGTGGGTCAGTCTTAACCTTTAAACATCAAGAGGGCCTTAGATGGCAACCCAAAGGAATAATTTTTTTTAGAGAGCTGCCCCCAACAGTCGTCCCTTGAGTAATGTGAACAACCAATGAAAATTCCTCAAATCCCATTTGAATAGTGAATGGAGTGATTTAAAAAAAAACTATTGAACAACGCTAGCATGCGCTGCCAGCTATGATATGCATCAAGGTCTCAAGCTGCACGACCCTCTCCTCCCTCCTCACCGATTCTTTTTCCAATTTTTTTGAAATGTACAATTTACTAAAACAAGCGTATTTGCTAAATTTAGCCTATTTTTTCATCACCTTTCCAAAGCATCCATCCATTTCAATTTTGGTTGAGAAAATCCACTTTTTTCTCTCAAAACAAGCCTGTGGGGCTTGCTTTGACCTTTAAGGGTTAAGGTAGGAATGAATTCTTCATGCGGTTGCTGCACCAACAATTTCCGTTAGGATTAGAATAGACTACAATCCCCTTATTTCCTACGTGATCTACTTGGCAACTTGGGGGGACCGATGTGGATCTTCGTTGCCGACCCGGGAACCCGGACGAACGAATAAAATATTCCTCGTCCAAACGCGAACGAATGAAGAAACTTCTACGCCTTGAACGAAGAGTCGGTATGGGTCCAGGCTTCGAAGCAGGAGCTCTCACTCTTTCTCTCTCACGCAATGGCTTCTTCCGCCGCCCTATTTCTGTCGCATTGAGCTCGGATGCTGTTTCTGCCGTCGTTGCTTGGACTCTTCACAACTGCTCAGTTTCCGGAGCGTGTTCCAAAAGTGCGCGAGGGCCGTGGATCGGTGAAATTGGCGATCTTTGATGTAGCACAGTGGATTTGAGAGCAGGAGTAGATCGGGTTAGTTTGAGCGTCCGAGGTTTTATGTGTTGGAAGCGATGGCGACGACGGAGATTCGCGTCACGGTGATGGCTGCGGAGGATTTGAAGAGAGTGGGCCTGTTACGGAAGATGAGTGTGTACAGCTTGGTCTGGATCGATCCGTCCATGAAGCAGCAAACGCGGGTGCATCGGAAAGGGGGCCGGAACCCCGAGTGGAACGACGAGCTGGTGTTTAGTCTGGGAGGCGATGTGCTGCTATTCCCTCATTCGACCATCACCATTCAGGTCAGTTCCAAGGGATTGAACTTGCATATAGAAGAGACACTGTAGAAATTGACACTACAAATTGCTCATTGTATGTTTGTTGTTCACGTTTTCCATTGTAGTGTGCTTCGAAGCTCATTTTCTTGTTTGTTATGCTCTGACTCTAGGGTCAAGTGTACACATGTACTTTTTTTTTTTCCTTTAAAAATGTGAGGGGTGTTTTTGATTATTCTGGCTCTTGTATATTTTTCGATTTCAAATGGATAAACGTTTTGTTGTCTCTTACGTAAGCTGCAACTACTGCTTCGGGGATTTGCAACTTTGCTATTGACTGCTAATCCTCGACACTAAGTCACTGAAGCGATTGATGATCAAGAGCGGAGGATCGAATGCAATTTCATTTATGTCCGCCTCGTCTTTCGTTGTGATGCTACTAGTGCATATACGTATTTGGAGCTGAAGATCAGAAGTGTGTTTCATGGGGAGCAGCGAGACTAGGGCAACTATGTATCAGCATGACCTGAGATCTGATTTTAGAAACTTGTATTATTTTCTTTAGGTCATGAGCCAGGGCAAGAGGAAGCACAAGTTGTTGGGAACCACGTATATTCCTTTGGCAGAGATTGCCAGAATCAAAGCGATGAAGGATGACCCCGAGGAGTATGATAGTGTGCAATTACAGCTCACTACTCCTTCAGGCCATGTCCAGGGTTACATCTGTCTTTCCATCAGCCTCATAGGTAACCCTTGCATGTCTCCTGTCTAATTCTTTTACCTTCTTGTTGCTCAACGTGCTCTTATTTTCATCTTTGCCAATTGCATCCTAAACATTGTGTAAACCCTTCATATGCGAATGTTCTTGGTTTGTGTCATTGTTTTAATTGAGGAGACGAGTGTTGCTCATGGGGCACCACCCCTTGAATGACGTTCTCTCGTTAGAAGATACACTGGGTATTTCCTGAGCAGCACTCCACCCTAATTGAGTGCCCTAACCACATGGAAACCCTTTTTCACGTGCTGAGAAATCTCTTAGGGTTGCGTTCGTTTCTTTCCTGTCATTTTAGACATTCTCTATGAGGTAGTCATCAGCTCCGGGAGGCTTTCTTTATGTACACAAACTTTGATCAGCTCTGACTAAGTCCACGTGAAGTCATAACATTCTTTAGAATCTGAATCCATCATTCTAATTCTACCAATAGCTAAAGTTTGTATCTTCGCCTGTTGTCTTCCTATTAATGACAATGCAAAAAGCCGATAGGAGGTAGAAGTATGCTTAATGAAATGCAAGTTTAGAAAGTCATCCAATTGTGGGCTAGTCAGTTATGTCAGAGCAGGTTCAAATTTGATATGGAACGTTTGATATTGCTTCCTTTTTAAAGAGCACAGTCACAAGGTTATTGGATGAGTGGAGTACCGGTAATATTAATCTGTTAATATGTCTTCTAAGCAGATAGAAGTGAGAGATTACCAAGCGGGGCGCCAATCTTCTCCAATCAAAGCGCAGAACCCGTGATGGGGTATCCGGTGGGACTGCCGCCCAATATGGCTTATTACAATGCCCTGCAGTTTCAGCCCAACCCACATGAAACCATATTTCAGCAAGGATCAAGTAGTGGCACTACTTTCCAATCATCAAGCAGAGTTGGATCGGACTTTCCTGTTCCTACTCCACCTGCAGGAGTTGTACTCTATTACCCTCGTGGTCAGGAAGGCTCCTCAGGTTACACAGTAACTCCATATCCTTATGGTCCTTCAGTGGACATAAGATCACGGCGGCCGCGTCGTGCAAACGCTGCATTGGCAATGCTTGGAGGTGCTCTGAGCGGACTCATTCTAGGAGAGGTCATCTTTTGATGGTGGTCGATTTCAAGCAACAGATTGCACCCACACAACTTCGACATCAGCATTATTTGTATGTGAGTCGGCGTGGGATTGCCTTCTGTACTTCTTTTGGTTTATTAACCCTTTAGTGCCCAGGTAACCACTAAGTGGTCACTAGATCACTAGAAAATGAAATGCTGGAAAATCTGTGAACCATCTCAGTCCGGTGTCTGAAGTTCAGATGTGTAACTTTTGATTCTGCAGATGATGCAAAAAGAACTTCGGAATCTGACTTTCTTAGCTATCCAAATACCTATGTACAAAACATCAAAATACTGCAAATACCTCAAAATGCAGCAAATACTTACAAATACAACACACGTACTATGTGGTATTTCTTGTGTTTGGAAGTTTGTTTTGTTGTATTTTTTTTGGGATTGTGTTCTCTTGTTCATGTTCCATCAGTGTATGTAGTCCGATCTGGATCAATGTACCAACTCCTTTCTTATTTAAACGTATAAATTTTGTCCTAAACCGTACATGGATAAGTCACCCTCACTTATAAAATTCACAATAATTAAGTATGAATCCGTTCTTGACATGAAAGATTGCAATGGAAAGGTGTTGGCACAGGTCATTGCTGAACATCTTCACTTTCATTTTTGAAAATTTGACCCAAATTCTATTTAACCTTGAAGTCACACACCCCCCAAAATCTCATTTTTAAGTGTTCATTATATGGTTCAAAGACATACTATAATCTTCCAATCCAACGGTCCGATCTTACCAAGATTTAACCAACACATGTTTCATTAAGCTATGCTTACATTCATACAGTTGGATACTATTAATGGTATCCCTAATTTCGACAGCGAGAGTTTTAAGAAAACATCACCCAAAAAAGTGTGGTTTCTCCAAAACCACTTTGGGCACTAAAGGGTTAAGACATTGCAAATGCTGTATTGATGCTTCCTTATCTCATCTGCTAGAATGAGCGTTACTACTGCCACAACAAAGTGATCAATCTGCAGTGAGTTGGATTGTTCATGGCGGGTTGGGATCAGATACTCAATTCATGGCTTATCATGCTGATAAGTATGATTACTTGTATAGTGGCTAAGAGAAAAAATCTATGTCACACTTGCTACTTACATCTGAACTGTAACTACGTTTGGGGATCGTAATGTAGTGGAGCAGACACTAGTTTCGGAGCCTACCGCAATTCAGAGTCGTGCTGAATGTTTACTATGACATCAGAGTACCCATTTGTGATGGGTACATAATAGGAGGTAGCAACTTCCAGAGAGGGTGTTGTCTTTGAACAATATCAATGATTTTATCATCAGTATGGGAAACTCATTCTCTGATATTAGGTTAACCTGGTCTATTAGTATAGATGTTGGGTGAAGGAACTCACTCCTTTGGCTCTCTATTTGCAAGAATCTGAAACTTAAGACATGTTCAAACTGTTGCAACCTTGAGGTGGATGATAGGATCTTCTCATGTTTGAGCATCACTATGACCTATGCAAACCATCAGTGCCTAAGTGCATGACTAAGTTCTGGTAATTTTATCAATTTGGGTAACCATTGAATTCTGTGTAGGCAGGGACGCCTAAATTGCCACTTTTTGCTACTGAGCCCAGTTATTATGTTTGTTTTTATTTTCTTGTCGGGAATTGAAAGAGGGTTTTGATGTGTCATTTAGATACTATATGCAAAAGTTAGTAACCCTTAAACGTCAAGAGGTCTTAAGACTACACTGACATGAGAGGTCATGTTGGATCTTTAAGGGTTAAGGATAAAAGCTTTTGTCATAGATATTTTAAAATTTCTTTTCAACAATAGTTATATTGATCAATGCATGTACAGTCGCCTATAGAAAGTAAGGTAACCCCACAATCTTCCATTCTCTAAAATACTATCAAACTCACTACAATGATTTGCCAATCACCAAAATTTTCCCATAACACAGCTTGTGTATGGTGCAATTTTGTGCCAAATTTGGTGCAAGGAAGATGACCGGAAGTTGCGATAATGTCAATTTACCAACTTTTTTGTCTAATGTGAAAAAAAGTGCATATCAATTAGACAAAAGCTTCCAAGGATCCAAATTTTTTATAGAAGGTAGAAGTCACAATAAGGAACAATATGGTGTTATAAAAAGAATGGTATTCTTAGGTATTTTTAAATTAAATGGTGACTACAAAATGAAAAAATTAAGGCCAAATTTTAGGTTAATTATATAATAAAGTAATTAGCCTACTTTTATCACTTTTTTTGTGAGACCGTATTGTCATAGTCAGGAACAATATAATGTCATAAAACAATGACAAAAATAGATCAATTACTTTATTATATAATTAAACTAAAATTTGGCCTTACATTTTAAATTTTGAACTGCATGTGGACACCATTTAATTTAAAAATACCTAGGAATACCATTCTTTTTTATAACACCATATTGTTCCTTACTATGACTTCTACCTTTTACGAAAAATTTGGATCCTTAAAAGCTTTTGTGTAATTGATATGCATATTTTTCCACATCAGGCATAAAAGTTGGTAAATTGGCATTAATGCAACTTCCATTCATCTTCCTCGTACCAAATTTGGCACAAAAGTGATTTATAAACAAGTTGTATTGTGGGAAATTTTTGGTCATCGGCAAAGGATTGTAGTGAGTTTCGGAAGCGTTTTAGTGAATGGTGGATTGTGGGGTTACCTTACTTTCTATAGGTGATTGTACATCAAACAAACACCTGATCAAGGCACTTGGTGCTTTGGTACAAAATGAATGTTGTAATGGGGATTGTCCTTTGAATGTGATGACTGATGATATTGACAGTCCAGAAGTAGTGGTTGCAAGGCATGCTTTGTGGTCCCTTTTGAAAACCTGAATGGGATGCGCATGACCATAACATCCAAGGTAGGATGCTGTGAAACTGGCAATGACTAAAACGGCTAAAATGTACCTGCTCTCCTCATTTCTTGGATGAAATTTAGCTTTAAAGTACATGGCTAATTTCTTGGAATTCAAAAAATAAGGCATGTACTAAGGCGTGTACTAAGGAGTGTACTAAGGAGTTACATTTCCCTTCAAGAATGAACAAATGAGGCACATTTTAACCCTTAACCTTTTAGCGCGCCAGCGTTCATATATTGGACGACGAACAGATTGAAGATGTTCGGATTTCATTCAAATTGTACAGTTTTCATCCACCAAAATTACTCTTGGTTCTTGTGCAAGTTGACTATTCTTTAAACGGTTTGGATCTTCAAAATAGGTTATTATGATTTTTAGAAAAATAACACAATCGGTTTATGTCAAGTTTCATTCTTAGTTCAAAAAGTGAGACCTCAAACATGATTTTCCAAAATAGGTAGAATCAAATAATGGAAACCATACCATCTCGTAGGGCATGTTATTCCAATTTCTTTACAATTTTTTGAAATTTTTTTGTGTTGATTTGGGATTTTTAATTGAATTTCAAGAGAAAACCTTTCAAAATTAAATAAAAAATATTAATAAAAAAATGATGCATCCAACCGTACAAATGTGATTTTCACATTGACATTTACAAGTTTTCTTTGTACATCTACTCCATTTTAGGGTTTCATCAAACATTTTATAGCGCATCTTTGAAAACAATGTTGAATTGGGATGTTAAAGGGTTAAACGTCAATGTAAGCCGTCTAAGAGAGAATAATGGGGAAAAAAGTGGAATTTCTCAATCAAAATTGAACATAACATTCTTAAGCCCTAGACTTTGTACCCCTACTAAGGCCATGCTTCCATGTATGGGTGGCCGGTCCTCAAAAGGAGGAAGCTCTACCGAAATGGGTGAAACCAGGAGAACTCAAGAGTATATATTTCATTTGTACCGAAATGGGTGGAATATGGGTGGTTCTTGAGACCTCATTTGTTGTCTTCTAAGGTAACTATATCTAAAAGCGACCATTACCTTAAAGCATCCATAGCTCAATCTTCCGTAATAAGTAGATTTTGACACCCTACTGTTGATGAGAATGTGCACAATCTGAACATCAGAGTTTAGGGTCACTTTAAGGTCAACCTATAGTCAACACTTTGGAAATTCATAACTTATTCATACGGTGTCCAAATAATGCATACTAAAGTGCGTTGGAATTATCTTGAACTTGCTATTAAGACCCACTAAATTTTTTTTTATGTTTTATGTGTGTAAATAGGCTCAATTGGTAAGGCGAACGCTTTAAGGTATAGTTACCTTAATGCCTTTCACCCAACCGATCCCCACATGGAAGCCTGCCCTAAAGATTGGACAGCTGCAGGTGTGAGAGGTGGGGCTCAAGAGTTTGCAGTCAATAATCAATTGATGAGGGGTCTGTCAGCATGGTATGCCATCTATGGTATGCACCCTGGTAGGCTGCATGCAGGCCTACATGGCCTCACTTCTTTGACACCCCTCCATTACAGTTATCCTTAAAGTCACCTTGTGTTTGAATTAGATACCGTGAATTTTGCTTTAATATAATCTTATTTGTTCACCCCAAATAGTTAAAGGGTATGGAAGAGCATGGTGGGCTTTCAGTATTAGGTGTGTAAGAGCTTGGTGGTCTTCAAACTCATGGAAAACTAGTTTAGCCGTCTTTCTTGACGACTAAACTAGTTTTCCATGAGTTTGAAGACCACCAAGCTCTTACACACCTAATAATGAGAGACCACTAAGCTCTTCTATACCTTTTAACTATTTGAAGTGAACAAATAAGAGTATATTAAAGCAAAATTCACGGTATCTAATTCAAACACAAGGTGACTTTAAGGATAACTCTATTAGTCAACCAAACTTCATCATCACATCTCATTATAATTTATTTTGTTGACAGGCCGGGGTTGCTGGTAGCTTGTACAAAAAGATAGATTCATTTGGGTAGGCCGGGATTGAATCCCTGATGTTTTAGGATTAATTGTTTAAGGTCATTGACGGTTCCACAACATGCTATCTTAGTGAAATGTAGAATCAACTTCTTGTGATTTGTCGTAGTAAAGGGGCTAATTCTTTAACCCCTAAATGTTCATAGGACTCAATGTCTATACTGCCATTTGTTTGCTCATATAATTCATCTCATGTACTAAAATATGATGATATATTCAAACATTCAATTTACTTAAATACAATAATGTACTTAAACATGTTCATGTAATGAAATACAATAGCAATCACATGCTTGTAAATAATAAAAACTAGCAAAATAAAATAAAATACATAGCTAGAGAGAAATTTGGGACATTTAGGGATTAAGGTTTTTAGTGGCATGTTTCAAGTGAGAGCATAAATATTATTGTGTACCTCTTCTATGAATGGATTTGTCTACTTCTAGTTGTTGCTCCACACCAAGTTAACTATCCCTGGATTTAATGATTATTTTTAGATGTTTTTAGACAATGCAAGTCATGATCTTCAGTGACATAATGAAGCTACTTACTTCTATGATCAGGATGAACATGTAAAATGTAGATGAATTGCTTTGTTTGTCCAAAAACATGTACATTCATATAAAATGTAATAATATTACTTTTGCATTATAACAATTTTGACATTATTTTTTAGTTACATTTCAATATTAGAGTTATCCGTAAAATTAGAAGAGGGTAACCGGTTTGCAGTAGGGAGTTTTTGGCTTTGATATAGATTTTTCTGACCCCAACTCACACAAGCTACCAAACTCCTTCCTTTGGAGGAACATGAGGGTGGTGTAGGGGTACGTGGAGATTTCTTCATGGAAACTCAAGCTAAGCTTGGGGGAGCTTCTCTTGCATTGGGGAGGTTCAAGGATCGAACCTCCTTAACAACGCAATGCTTTGTGATTGGTCGAAAAAAAAAGGGACTAAAACTCATTTTTTCCACCTTTCAAGCTAAAAGATCAGTTGTGCCTTGTCTTTCCTCTTGTGGAAATGTTTTGCTCGACTTTATAGATAACTCCATTGTATCCACATAGCAAGTTTGTACAAGTTATGACACGTATATAATTTAATTATTTTGATGTCACCTAGACTATTTCAATGGTTTCGAGCAATATCTGTATGATATGTGGTAGAAAAAATTTAAACAAATTAAAAAATGATTTTTTAATGATCCCGCTATGCAAGTACCATTAGACCATAGTCCATTTTTATACCAGTAGCACTTTACCATTAATCCTTTAACGTCTCGATTCAACATTGTTTTCAAAGATTGGTTATAAAATGTTTGATGAAAAAAAAGAAAGGAGTTGATGTACAAAGCTAAGTTGTAAACGTCAATGTGAAGATCACATCTGTACGGTTGGGTTCATCATTTTTTTTAATTAATATTTTTTTAATTAATTTTGCAAGGTTTTCTCTTGAAATTCAATTAATAAAACCCAAATTAACACAAATAAAATAAAAATATTGTAATGAAATTGGAATAACATGCAATATGAGATGGTATGGTTTTCATTATTTGATTCTACTTATCTTGGAAAATCATGTTTAAGGTCTCACTTTTTGAACTAAAAGTGAAACTTGATATAAACCAATTGTGTTGTTTTCAAAAAATCGCAATATCTTATTTTGAAGATCTATAGCGTACAAATGATAGTCAACTAGCACAAGAACCAAGAGAAATTTGGATGGATGAAAAATTCTACAAGATGTAGTAAAGAGAAAGGTTGCAATTTGTTCGTCGTCTATTATATAGACTCAGGCGCGTCAAAGGGTTAAATCGCTAAAAAATTGTTGCCCTGATTGCATGTTCAACAATAAATTCTCTAGTACAATTGTGTCAGCAATCTTGGACACGCATGATTCAGGCATTTTTTTTCATTTTTCATGAAGTGCCAAAGTGGCAATATAAAATGTTATAGTGGTGTTCTATATTTCAACATTCATCCACATATTGGATGGAAAATATCACATTAGAAGATATCATATATAAATTTGTATTATTTTCATCCGCAATCTTGCGATTTCATCCAAGATTTTTAAATTTTTTTGAAGTTTTATAGTGAAAAGCTTCATGGTTTTTGGCCACTTTTTAACTAGATTATTTTTTTCTGGTGCAATTTGGCGATATTTCACCCCAAAAAAATGCCTTATGCATGATCAATTTGGACATCACAATTCAACAACTAACCCTTTAACGTCCCGATCCAACATTGTTTCCAAAGATTCATTATAAAAAGTTTGATGAAAAACAATAATGGAGTTGATGTACACAGCAAAGTTGTAAATGTCAATGTGAAGATCGCATCTGTACTGTTGGATTTATCATTTTTTAATTAATATTTTAAAAATAAAATTTCAAGGATTTCTCTTGAAATTCAAGTTTTAATCCCAAATTAATACAAATTAAAAAAATTGTAATTAAATTGGAATAACTTACACTACAAGATGGTATGGTTTCCATTATTTGATTCCACTTATTTTGGAAAATCATGTTTAACCCTTAAAGGACATGGTAAGCCCGAGGAGCTTAGTTTTGAGAGAATAACATAAAAACTTTGGATATTGTTGACCATAAATTATGAATTTTGGTGCTTTGGAAAGTGAATCACTTTGCAAGGCCAAATTCCTTTCTTGCGCCTAAATTGAAGAATTGTACATTCGCTGATGATCATGAGTGAGTGCATCGGGATGAGAGGACGGAGGTGAGATGCTCGGGTAGCAGTTGTGAGTACATTGAGACAGGCGTGGGGAGCCCGAGTAGCTTCTTCAATGTAGCAATTCAACATGCTTTGACTCCTTTGGCCTGTTATTTTTAGTGTCTGACAAATATTAGTTGGCCCACAGAAAATTCTTCCACAACCCCAATGTCACAACTCCCTAATTTTCTTACTATTTGTGAAATTTTAAACTTTGCCACTGACATGCTCTACCCAAGTCCTTCCATTCAGTTTCAAACCCCGAGACTTTCTTACAGTTTTTAATTTTTTTTTATAATTCTCGTGAATGGGATGGGCAGTCAGATATCAAGGCGAGATTCCTTCGGGCTGCCCTAAATTGGGCCTCATGTCCTTTAACCCCTAAGTGACCGATCGACCATTTTCTGGTCGCAGCCCAAACAGCAGTGATTGCCCATGGGCAGGAACTGACATTTTTTCAAGTTTTGATTTTTTGTTTAAATTGGAGGTCGAGATCATGTTCTAGTGCTTTTTGATACATTTCATTTGCAATATTGAGGTTCACTAAGGAATTTTTCAAAGACAAAGACCTCAATATTGTCCTAGTGTTATAAAACTTACTATTTCTGGAAACTAATGATGTTCACTCATTTGAAAATTTTACTTTTTCTAATTTTAGAATAGAATGTCTAGTTTTAACCAATCATACCAAATTTCAAATTCTAAAAATAAAATTTGTAATTTTGGTGAATTTTAAATGATAAATGCTTCTAAATTCATTAAATGAGTATCTAAAACTAATTTTGGAAGTTCGACCGTACGGATAATTACTAAACATCATGCTTCTCATTTTCTCTTTTGGACCAGATTTCATCAAAGTTGTAGAAGTAAAATTTTATAACACATCTAGGTTTTGCCCTTACCCCCTTTGTCATTTAGGAGTTAAGGGTTAAGGTCTCACTTTTTGAACTAAGAATGAAACTTGTCATAAACCAATTCTGTTGTTTTTCAAAAAATCATAATATCATATTTTGAAGATCCGTACCCAACAAATGATAGTCAACTAGCACAAGAACCAAGACAAACTTGGATGAATGAAAACTGTCCATATATGTATTCAGGAGAATAGTTTGAATCTATTAATCGTCCACTATGCGCCTCAAAGGGTTAACTTAGTACAGCAGTAACATTGCTTGGCAACAATGTGACCACGTTCCTCGCCTCACTCCAAAAGCTGCAGGCAGGCATTCTACGAAGGTCCGTTCATACAGTATGTATCATACTGATTCATACATATATTCTGCAAAATGTGCTTCATTTAGACGCAATAATAAAGTTGGAGATATTGATATGGAATCATGCAGAACTTGTGAAGTGTATAAAGATTCCCATGACAATTTAATGTCCTTTTTTTAAAATTGACAGAAAAATAAAAAGGTACATTTGAGTTATTCAAAATCAGAATTACTTTTCAAGCATAGTTCAAGTGGAGTTCTCTTCCTATAATTATATTTTTTGACAATCATTGTTCATGAGTAGTTTTCATGGTCGGGGCTCTTGGCTTGGGGGAGTGTGTGGGAACCCTTCTCTAGCATTGGGGAGGTCACGAGTTTCACACCTCATGGTGATGCGGAGCTTTGCTTAAGAATATTCTAGAGATTAGTTTTGCAATCTTTTTGAACTCAAAACGAGTCTAAGGTGAGTTTGAGGTTGCTTTCCACTTTGAAACACTCTTTTCGGTTAACTCTATTGTAATTTACATGCTATCATTCATCACACTACTCTTACCGCGTGCATGTGTACATAACTATGACAAATTTGTGTTGAAGTAAAAAAACATATGTTACAAATAACGCAATCAATATATGTCATCGCAAACTCGTTATGAATGTTCTCTTCCACTGCAGTAATCAATCATAAAATCCAAGAATCCTCTCTGAATTTATGTTGGAATTTGTAGTTCCATTTTCTGTAACAACCACAATGAAAAATGAATGCACAATACTATTAAATTAGATTTATGAAAATCAAACACCACAAAGTGCATTAGAAAGCTAATACATCTCTATTTTTTTATGACATTTTCAACGATCCTCATTCAAAGAGGCATGTTTAAAATGACAACTTTAACCCCTAAAGGACCAAGGCTGATTTTTCAAGTTTGGTCCGCTCAATGTCGAATGAGTATTGATCCTCAAATTTTGAGATTTTTGTGGTGATTCTACTCTTTGTAACGCAGATGGGATGGTAATTTGTGTACGTAGGTGATGTATGGATCAAAATATACAATCATGCAAAGGTGAAAAACCTAATTGCGGGCAACTCCTGAAAATTTTCATACAATGAGCTATGCATTTAATTTTTTGTACACAATGAGCTAACACCCCCGTATACACAACTGCCAAATTCATGTTACCAAATCTCATACCAAACTTTGCAATTTGGGATTTTTAGAAAAGTTTCAAACTCGGGCAACGGGCGCAAGAAAAAGAGTCTAGACAACATTATAACTTATAATCTTACTGTTGAGGAACCCTGAACGGTTGAAAATTTGTAGGCGCTAATAAATTCAAATTGGTTGAAATATCCTACAGTTGGATCGGTCAAAAAAGTTTTAGATTGAAAACTATTTGCCTTTTTATGAGAAAGGTACTTTTAGGTAGTTTTGGAGTGTTTGGAGAGAAACATAATTGTGGTCCTTTAGGGGTTAATTCTAACCACCCATTCAAGGTTATTGTTTATTAATAGTATTTGTTATTGGCCACTAAAGTGTCTATTCTCGGTAGGAGAGAGTAGTTTTATTCCAATAGCCCTTTGTCTAGTGGGCACTGGGTCATTACGAACAGACACTTTATTCACATCGGCCTCGAAAGAGGACTCAAGTTTCCATCTATCTATTTGACAACTTTAACCCCTGCACTAGACCTCATGTCTCCTTTTTAACAGTTTTGAGTTGGTCATATGTAAACTTTGTTTTTTTCCAGGGGGGTTTTTTTTTTGGACCACCACATGCAATTTTCTTCACTAATTCTGGTGATATAAAATTTTGCCCATCTGAATTATTCAATTTTGCCCATCAATTGAATCTGTCGTTTTAAACCATGGGTCCTTAGTCCTTTTGGGGTTGAATGTGTTCATGAACTTCTGATGCTCTTTGAATCATTCCTACACTGAAATCACCATATACCGTGGGTGTGTGAATGGTGTGGGTACATTCATCCATTTCAACAAAACTTCATCCATGTTAAATGCATTTTGCTACAATGTTTTGAATTTTTTTAATTAGTAAAGCCTTTCATAAATACCATGAGCCACAATATAACTTATGGTGATTTCGGTGTACCATTTTATTCTTGCCCTTTGACTTGAATAGATTTTTTCACTTTTTTCTAAAGATCTTCCAAAGGTACACTCATAACTCTTTTGTATCACCCTTTTGGTAACCAACATACATGAATTCAAGAAGTTTACTAGGGGTCACTGTCAAAAAATTAGAAAACTACCTGAGTTCAAATATAGGGTTCAGATAGATAGATAGAAACTCTGGTCCTCTTTCGAGGCTGGCGTGAATATAGTATCCATTCGTAATGTTAATGACTTGGTGCCCACCAGATAAAGGGCCATTGAAACAAAACTACTCTCCCATGTCGGGAATGGACACTTTAGTAACAAGTAACACAGTAAAACTAATCAAGGTCTAATGTTTTGGAAATTTGTTTGAGTATAAGGCAGTGTTTGTATCTAGTAGTATCACCAAGTCATGAGTTCTTTGGTTGGTTGGTGAAGGGCGATGTATTACATTTATGTGGTCCGGGTTCGATTCACGTTGGGTTCATTTGAGCAGTGGTGTGATATACATGACTTGGTGCTGCTAGTGAGTATCATGGCAGGAAATTTGTATCAACCAATCGGCCCTATCTTACTCTCAGATAAGTGCTTGTATTGAGCAATATAGGGTCCACTTTATTCATTAGAAGGTAAATTTCTTCCTAATTATAAAATTTTAGATGTAATATAGGATGTTTTATATTCAAGTAAGAAATAATTCGAGAATCTACTTGAAATACACCTAGAATATTCTAGAATACACCTCGAATATTCCAAGTATGTGATAGCCCCCATTTAAGTAAATAGAAACTCCAGTCCTCTTTTGAAGCCGGCGTGAATAAAGTGTCCTCTATTTAACCCTTATAGGTCTAGAGAGTCCTTTTTGACGAGTATTATACACCAATATTTCATTGTATTCGGCATGGTTCCACACCTCCTATGGGTTTATGAAGTTAAAATTCACGTTGACATGAGTTTAATGAGCTATTGAGGTCTTAATTTGGAACTTTCTATTTATAACAAATGTCATATATACGCCAATGTATCTACTATCGTCATCAGCCTTTTAGAGGTTAAATACCCTTTGCACGTATGTGTATCCCAAATTATAGAAGAGGTGACCCCCTCGAGAGAAGTTGACATATAAGAACATGTTCACATCACAAACTTAGGAAGTCATGTTTTTGCAATGTTTTACGTATGTTGTTGAGATGAACAGGGGTGATTACGTACGACATACGTTTTACGTATGTTTATCCTAAAAAAAACGTACTGAGGACATATTAATAACATGTAAATTTTATCATGGTGTGTTTTTTCATGTTTGTAATATGTTATTCGTATGTTTTTTATACGATAAACATATATAAAACGTATGTTGAACGTAATCACCCATGTTCATCTCAACAACATACGTAAAACATTGCAAAAACATGACTTGCCAAGTTTGTGATGCAATCACATGTATACACAATAGTAAACATTCTTTGTAGATATTAATAATCTTTGCTATTTGAGAGTGTGATAATAACAAGTTTAGAGTGTACTTTCCAAAGTTTTTCATTGAGTTTAAAGGATTTAGTTTCAATAGAGGTCGGAGTCACTAAATGGGTGCATTCAATGAACTCTTGAAGATTATGAAGTAGCATGTAAAGAATGAAAGTAGTAGCATTGAGTTCCATTCTTCACATGCCACCTCACAAATTTCAGCGAGTTCCCTAAAATCATTCCTTGTAGCAACCAATGTATTTTTTTTTGGGGGCGATTTATCGCTAAATTGCTATACAAAAATATATTGTTGAAAAATGGACTATTGAAATGTCACATGAAAATAATGCCAAAATTACTAAAAAGGTGTAATGCAAGGGTAATACCATGACTACATTTTGGATGAATGTACATGTTATTGGATGAATAAATCATATATAATCTATGTTTCTTCAAGATTATAGATGTAAGCAACTACATCATTTCAATGAAGATCGCGATTTGCACTACCTACAAATATTGAGAAAAAATCCTTGGTAGTGACTCCCCCGAATGATCGTCAAGTTTCCATGAGTTTACATGAGTTCATAGTAGCAACCTAAGAGCATCTCTATCAATATTTTGAAGAGGCACTGTCCTCCGGATAATGAATGAAAAGTTGACACGAAATCACCCCGAGCTTTGTAAATCTCCTAGCCATATATAAAGTCCTCAGAACCACTCAAACTAGTGTATCTTCCCTTCTTAATTGCACATCATGCATGATTGTACAATCTATGCGTGGTGATTTGTGAGTGGCTTTATTACTATTTTTAGAGTCTAAATGAGTGATATTAGTGGAGAACTACATGGTATGCTTAGAGCATGACTACCGGTTCTCTAGACCTAGCTTGCAAGCCAGATCTACAGTCTAGGTATAGTTATGTTCTCCACCGCAACAACTTTCAAAGGCTCTATAGCTATGAGCTCTTCAAAAAGTTGGCCTTCTTCGCCATCGTAGCAGTCATCCTTTCCTCCAGTTTATGTGCCATATGCGGGATCCTCCATTGTTGTGATCCGGTATTAGATCGTGATCCGCCAGCTATCTGGGCCGCATCACCACCTGAACTGCCGCCACGGCGCCATCTCATATTTTGAAGGGAACTTGCTGGGATTTGGAATTGTTGAGGGTCTCCAAAGAGTTGAACGGTGGGGGACCGAAAACTAACCGCGCCTCAAGGTGCTTCCTGAGCCCGCCAAATCTCATTTGTTGAATGAGTTTTACAGAGAAACGGTGGGAATGCTCTTATGCCATGTAACTTTTTGGATAACCTCAAAAACATTACAAAAATTTTAGGCCTCCCAAAGCTTGCTAACTCAGCCAAACTGCCATGCAAATATAATAAAATAAT
Source organism: Pohlia nutans (assembly GCA_022496805.1). Taxonomy (NCBI): domain Eukaryota; kingdom Viridiplantae; phylum Streptophyta; class Bryopsida; order Bryales; family Mniaceae; genus Pohlia; species Pohlia nutans. Next base: position 4,412,619 of record CM040089.1, on the reverse strand, counting down.
AATATATAATTAAAATTTTAAAAAATTCACAAAAATATTAAAAAATAAAATTTGACGTGGCACCATTTTCGGCCACGTCAAATTGAATTTTTAAAACATTTATTGTGAATGATTGAATTATTTTAATATTTTTAATAATTTGAAATATCATTATTTTATTATTTTTACATGGCAGTTTGGTTGAGTTCGCAACCTTTTGGAGGCCCGAATTTTTTTTTGGTAATGTGCAATTCTAAGAGCAGCTCTACCGCTGCCCTCCCATAGTCTCTTCCACTCGAGAACTAGATGAAAAGTGCCAAGGGCCCTTCAAAAATGCCTCTTGACTCTCAATCCTAGCGTGTGAAGAAATGGCCCTTCAAATCACTATTTAGTTGACTATATCCCCACATTCTACTTGTGATTGGTCTATTGACTATTTGATGCGCACTTTTGATGTGTGAGGGTGGGAAAATGTAAGTGCAAGGGCTCTTCAAATGTGAATGAATAATTTCAGCGAGTCATCTGTAGCGTGTACGAGTGGAGATGCTCTGAGTCGCGCAGTAAAAAGTCAAGTATCATAATGACCGGATACTGTACTGAACAGTACAGTACAAGAATACCGGTACAGGAGTGGGTTGGGTGGGGTGGGGGCCCGGGGCCGGGGGGCTCCTAACGTAGTGATCATGGCGAGGGAGAGACCGGAAGAGACTGGGCAAGGAAGCAGATGTGGCGGAGGACAGTCACGCTGTGGACGGGAAAGATCATGTGGCGCACATCCAGCCAGGCTTGTGTGGCGAGCAGCGCCTCTCGCTAAGTTACTACTGCCAGCATCGCATTGCCCACCTCGCCATCCATGCGATCACCGATGCTTTCCGGGACATGACCACAACAGCAATCCAACCAGCTGCACGCACGCACGCTCGCTCGCTCGCACGCACGCACGCCAGCCTCACCAATTCCTCGCCTCTCACACCGGGGGACATGGGATTCACCACCACTTGAATCACAACTGCCAAATCCCCTGCGGGCACCAATTCCCCTGTAACTTCTGTTCCTTCTTCACAGTTGCCTTGCCGCTCCCACCACGGTTTCCCACCCTGGCTGGCTGGGAGGCTCTTCCGTCTACAGTTGCTTTGCCTTGCACCACATGTTGTAGCTGCCCGTCGAAGACGTGGCCCTTTCTCCTGCACAAACCAAGTTATGCCTCATCCCCATCTCTCCCGCTACCCCTCAGTTGGGCTTCTTACCTCTTGTTCCTCATCGTTCTCTCTTTTCCCTCACTCGCTTCCTCACTCGCACGCTTCCCTTCCTTCCCTGCCTGTGACTGCGCTTTGGGTTTGCGCCGATTCTTCCACTGAAGCTGTCTTTGCCAGGTTCGCCTTGCTGTGAGACGGCGCGTGGTTCTTGAGTGGGTTCTTTGTCAATTTTTTTGAGCTGGAAATTGCGTGAGGCGTGGTTGGGCGCATGGGCAGTGAAGGGAATCTTATTTTCAACAGGGGCTGCCGCGTGTGAGTTCTTTCTTTGTAGTGATTTTTGAATCAATCAACTACTTACCCGCAAGAATCTCAGGCTCTGATGAGAGATTAGAGGAAGGGGTGACCAGTGCCACATGGTGGGCATGGCAGCACAATTGCTGTGCTCCACCGATATACCCCCAGGCTGCCCCCCGGGCTTTATGAATGTGGAAGCGGAGTGAGAACATTGTGCATCGGCTTTTCCAAAGACAAGTCACCTCCGGCCGCCCCAATCGCAATGTATGTATAATATCACTACTTCATGTATATAGCCATGTATGTATGTATGTATGTATGTCGTGTGGTTCCCTATCTTGAAACCTTCAAAGCTCACAATCTCTCAACATATGTAGCTATTTACTTACATCAGTTGGTTGTCCGAGTTCATCCCGCAGTGATGAGCTTATTTGCGATTAGTTTTGTGAATTATTTTTTCGTGCATTGCATTGCATTGTTTGTAAGGTTTAGAGTTGCGCGTGTGCAGATACATAGGGCACGAGAGTTTTATGAGAATGTCGTACCGAGCCACACGGTGTACGAGGTGGACTGCCCCGATCAATGGTGGCGCCGCTTCACCCATGACGGGCAGTACCTGATCTGTTTCAGCAAGACGTATCAAGACCTGCTCATCTACCGGCCTCTGTGGCCGTGCTACAGCACCACACTCGATGGAATACAAGACCTGCCTGCCAGGTTCCAGAAGTTCGAGAGCTTCTTCACGTTGCTGCACCAGATTCGTTTTGCAAGAGGGCCCAATGAGGTTATCTGCAAGGACTTCTTCCTGTCCACGGAGAACAACTTGTATGGCATCTTCGCCACCTCCACTGCTCCGGATGCCAACGCTCCCGCCTCCACCGGCGCCCTGCCGGGCGTTCCTTGCATTGAGAAGATAACCTTTCTCGTGGTCCGGTTCGCTGATGGGGTCATCACGGGGCGCTCGGTTTTCAAACACGATTACATCCACCTGGCTCACAATGCCGGTGTGTTTCTGCATGACGATCTTCTGGCAGTGCTGTCCATTCGCTTCCAGCGCATTCATATTCTCCAGGTTCGAGATGGTGGTATCTTTTTGGATGTGCGCACCATTGGTGATTTCTGCCGAGAAGACGATGAGCTTCTTCTCAACTCTCAGTCCCAAGTAAGAACCCCTCCATCTTCTGAGAACTCTGCTATTGTATTTATCTAGTGTATGATACTCTATTTCAACACCATGTACAAGTGCACCTTTGAATGGATGAGATTGGAAATACCATTTGGTAAAATTCCAAGCTCCCAAGCCATTTGTTGATTGATTGAGTGACAAGCTTCTCTTTTGACGGTTGCACTCTGTAAGAAAATAATTTTCTGCTATTTAGGTCGCTCATTATATCATTGAAGAAACTATTTCTGCTATTCAGCGTTTTGGTGAACACCCTTGGAATCAGTGAACAGTGAGTGAAGAGAAGGAATCCAGTTTCTTTCGTGCACAATCTTGAGCTCGTGTTATGTTTGCAAAGGCGGGTGTGGCTCACAACAGAGTTCATGTGAGCTCATTTGACAGTGACTGAATGCCTGGCAATGGACGAAATTGCTTTAACAGTGGGCTATTTCTTGACTCCAGATTCTTGTTGTGCTAGTCTAGAATGTTACCACTGATGTCAGCGTGGTGTGGACACTGACAGGCGGAGTCGAATTTCCAGGAGGAGCAGAGATTGCAACGGAAAGCGAGACGGCGAGTGCAAGAGGAGGAGCCCTTCGCCTCACCTTCACATCCCGGCAAGACCCACATGAAGCCTTGGACTTCCTTGATTGACAGGAAGCGGCCACGGTATTACCGAGACAACAGAGCCTCCCATGGCGGCGATTTCGGCACCGATGGCGGTGACGAGATTGACATTCTTTACGACGGTTACTTCCGGGGGCTGTTCACGGGTGGAGATGGAGCTCGGATGCCAAATGGCAATGGGATCGTGAACGAGAATGGCAACCGCCGTCACGTTCGGAGGTTCCTTTCCAGAGCTAGTCATTCCAATGGGAATGGTAGTCATGCAGAAGGGGAGACCCACTCCAATGGGCGCCGTTTTGACAGGGATCCCCACAACTATGAGATCTCATCAGGGCGATTACAGTTTGTTACAGGGAGTGATTATGAAACCCCCGCCGGTCGTCGACATGGAATGAATCCTTCTTCCAGTGGAAGCTTGTATAGTAGTAGTGGTAGTGACATTGCGAGCCATAGTTATAACTCCACCGCTGATCTGGGATCCTCTGATGCCACCACTGCGCATCATGAATTCTCTAGTCATAGGGATGAAGCCGGTCCCAGTGAACGGTGGATGCGCCCGGTGCCCAGCATGTCCATCAGCGGACGGTCTATTGTGCCTCCTCTAAATCGATCAGGTAGTTTGGGTGACCCATCACGAGCTCATTTTGAGGCTGGGGAGCACAGCACTGGGACATCGGGGGGTAGACACACAGGGCAAGTAGGTCCAGGTAACTCAGTTCTTTCGCTTGGTTCTGGTGGCTTTGCGAGAGGGAGAATTCAATCTGACAATGTAGAAGACCCGGTTCAGAATGGAAGCCAAATACTGCGTGGGCTCAAGCAGCGGTTGTTATCGTTTATCGTGCAGGGGATCCAGAATGATGACTCAACGCCTGCTTTTGTAAGTCTCGCATTTTTCATGAGGGGATTAATGTGTTTTTCTGCCAGCTGAGATTCTACTCTAAGTTCAAACCTTGAATGTGTGGAGTATGAAATTGAGGTTTGGTTTTCCTTGTGTTGATCAGAAAGCGCAACTGCTCAAGCGGTTCTACTACAATTTTCAACAATTCGTGGATTTGGTAATGTTGAAGGTAAGTTCCATTTTCGATTCCAGGAGGCTTACTCCTAGCTTATAGAGTTTGCTAATCATGACACGATGTTTTAGAGTATCCTTGGAAAGGTTGAGAACCTGACCACTGCCTATGTATTTTGACAGGTGCAGTTCCTGGATCGATACCATCTGCTTATCAAGTTCGGAAGTGTGGACGGAGTGGTATGTACGATTTTGTGTCTTCTTGCTATGGTGTTAAAAGGTTTGGCATATGATGGTCTGTGGTGTGGTATGTGTCTTACAACATGGCTTGTTATTTATGGTTCCAACCTGAGCCAGTCCGTTAGTCTATTTATTGTTCATGAGAGTGCTGATGACTTACCCGTTTTTGTTGCATGCAGGTGCTTCGAAATTCTGAAGCGTCGCACCAAAATTCGTTTTTGGCGATATACAACATGGAAACTACGGAGATACTTGGCTTCTATCAAGTAATTTTATTAACTGTGGCCCAAAATGTCATGCTCTTCAGATGGTTTTGCGTTCTCTGTTTTTCTCTTGAGAGTGTTATTGATGCGTTTCTCTTTGAACAGAATTCGTCAGAAGAGTTGCTGCAGTTGGTAGAGCGATACTGGGATCACTTCAGGGTGGCCCCGCAGAGCCCTTTGTACATGAATTTCATCTCCAGCTCTGCGAATAACTCCTTTGCTCGTGAGCAGTTCCGCAAGGAGAAAGATGCATGTATTTCTGGCAAAGCCGGCGGCTACATTCAGGTCGCATTCCATACCTTTCTTCGAGAACACCGACTCCGTTGCTCATTCACCTGATTGGAGTCATTTCGTTGCAGATTGACACTGACTGCAGTGATTGTCCGTCATCTGCAGGTTATCAAGAGGACTTTAGCATCCTTACCTCATAACTCTCAATCTCAAAGTCCATCTGCATATTTCGATCAGTACCTGTTCCACTATGATGAAAAGGTGAGAACTGTGCATTACTAAGAAGTTTCTATTGCCCGTTCAGTTATGTCTTTCCGAAGGGCTGCAGGTTTTGTGCACGAAATCCTTTTGATTGCAATACTCTTCATTTTTTTGTGGTGTAGACTTTGGTGCTTTCTGTTTCATTTCTCTCAGGTTTGAATCTCACTTACGATGTTTGATTGTTGTTTTAGTTGATATCTTCTACCGATCGGCATAAACCTTGTGCGGAGCATCCGATTAAATTCATTTCTAGGCGGCGACCGAATACACTGAAATTTAAAATTAACCCCGGTATTTAGATCTTCCCTCGGTACACTTTTTCAACTTGTTGCGGTCTGCTTATTTCGTTTTCTTTGATAGTACAACTGCTTATTGTTTGTCTTTGGTACATGGAATGGCCAACATGAATACGCTGGTGGATTGAAGTGTTCAGTGTTTCGCAAATTATCACGTGCTGCTTGCTTATGCTTTTTATCTGCCTTCGTTCTGAAGTTCTGGTGTACTTGATTGGATTTTGTGAACAGGCTTGGAGCTTGGTTCAAACGATGGCCACATAAAGCGAGTAGCTTCTTTTTTGTTCCACCCCATTTTTCCTTTTGCGATCTCAGTTCAACAGTCATTCATGCAAACCTCCGTTGTGAATTTCCATTTTAGACGTTGAGTTTGCAATGCCAGCAATTTTTAATATGTAAAGAGCTTACATGATCACTTTCGGGATTATGCACTTAGTATGGTACACTATTGCTTTCCAGTCTATCATTGTGGAGTCATTGTGTGAAAACGTCTCTTGTGAGAGCAAAATTTATTTGGTACACATCCATAGTCCTCCCAGGCAGTTTTTTTTCAGAAAGTTTGGTAGCTCGGGTCCTTTTTCAAAGCTCCAAGGCCTAGTGTATCGTCATGAGTGGAATTAGTAAAACATACTGTGGATATGGGGGAACCTATCATGGAAATATGTGCATTCCTGATGAACGTTATTTCCCTACAGGAGAAAAAATTCATTCCAAAGATCGCACTGTCAGAAATAGGCCAAATTTCTTAAGTTGGTAGTTTAAGGACAGTGTACCTTAGAACTATACAACTTCAAACTTCAAGAATTCTTTAGTTCTTTTGGTGTCCAAATAATATATATTTTAGGACGATGAGAATTGAAAAAAGAAGAAACAAAAAAGAAAATCTCATTCTACTTGTGAAAACCACTGAATTCGACAGATCTATTTTCAACACAACCTGCATATATCGTTCACATGAATAAGTAGTGTGGGCAGTAGGCTCTTACTTGGAAAAGGACAGTGTTACCGGTATACTGTATGAGGGTTGGATTTTCACAACCTGATGTCGAAATTGAATTTCTACCTCGGATTTTGAAAAGTCCATGCCATTTTAAACCAGTTGCAAGATGATATGTGGCACTTTGGCACAACGACTAAATAATAAATGTCAAAATCGATTTTGTGTGCTACAAGGGACACAGCTGCATAGCTGCTTGATTCTCAAGTGTACTTTTTACAACATCACTGTGTATAAGAATCTAAAATTTACTACCGGTATGTACAAGAATCTTAAAATCTAGAAAAACGTACGTCACATACAAATGATCTGAAAATATGAATACAAAATGCCTGACAGGATGCCAATTGCTTTGTAGATTCAAAGCTTCCACGTGTATGGATATTCACTTGGTCAGTACAGTACAGTCGGGTACAAGTTGATTACAAATTTTGGATTCAGTTGAAATTTGTGGGAACTTTGGAAGGTCCATGTATGCTAAAAAATGAACAGAATTTCAAATTGTAATTTGCATTGGAATCACACTAAAGTCTACTTCATCATCATTACAAATACACATATGTACTTGAAAATCATACAAAAAATTTGATGATTTCTATATACTATCTACCATTTAGTGCTGCCACCATTTATGAAAATTACAACTTGTATTTAATGGTACATATTAAAAATGAACCTTCACAATTGCTTTAGAGATACTTGATCCCACACCACTTGAACTACTTGTATGATTTCTTACTTGTTCTTTACCTTAATGCAAAAAATCTTTGACTATCTTCCACAGGTTCACTATGAAATGATAGATAGTGTATAAAAGAAATCCAAATTGTTGTATTATTTTAAATAATTCTTTTTTCACTTATTATGAAGTTGAAGCACGCTTCATTGCAATTCCAATGCAATTTTTGGTTTCAAAATCGGTTCATTTGTGAGCATGCTAGAGCTTCCTAAAAATTGTTGAACTTTCTAATGAAACTGATTGAAAAATTCGTAATCATCTTTTACCCGACTGTACAACTTCGACATACGCATTGCAGCTTCCTGTCAGTATACAAAACCTATGAACAACAATTTGAACTTGCATAACTACTACTCCCTCCATTTTATAATAAGAGTCCACTTTGCAGAAAAAAATTGAGATTTAAGATGGAAATAGCGGGGAAAATAGAACCCATGTTGAAAGGGATGAAATGCAATGGCAATTTTTGGAACCGTGTGTCTCGATAGAAGGGGATGAAAAATGTAGGAAGTCAATGTAGGAAGGCAACACATACAATGAATGTGGACTCTTCAATTGGCGCAAGAAAATATGTCGTTTTGAACTCTTATTATGAAATAATAAGAAATAACATCATACTATCATATGGTATCATGGTACTATGGTATCATCAGGATACTAAATTAACTCAAATGGGTGTACTACCTTTGACTGCATGCTAATGTGTTGTTGAGTCTTGGGTAGCCACCTAATACTAACTGTCTAGATTAACACACATACTTGTGTAAATCAATGTACAGCAACATCTAGGCATGCCCAAGCTTGGAAGGCCGAAACAAGAAAGTGAGCAACCACACAAAGAACTGGGCCAGTAGAGACTGGAAGTTGCCCAACAGAAACCGAAGTGTGTCTGAGTCGTAAATGTCGCCCACAATGGGGATTAACTGCACCATTGGTGACCGTATGAAATAGTCTCTTTGCACTCGAATCTTCTTCAGCCTTTGCCCATTCTGCATTCATTGCATCACAATCAGTCAATGTGTGAATTAAACACCGTCTGCCAAAGAGATCGAGGTTCTATAAAGTGGAGGCACCTTAAACCGCCCCACTTGCCCCAACTACCGCCACCCAAGGATCACCTATCATCCCCAAGGATCCTCAAACCGACCACTTGTCATCCAATCAAAAGGCTTCTACAAATGAGCGAAATTGGGGCGTCTAGGATGAAATTAGTGATACTTTTTTTGTGTTGCGAAAATCACCATCCATAAGGTAGGATGTCCTAAAACCATCACCTCCCCCAATTATGACATGTAAACCTTTCTTGGGGCCACCACAGTTGAGACTCAAAATCGCCAATTTCACTATTCAAGTAAACCAATGGCATGCCAAGCATTGCGAAGAAATAGTTGGTGGTTTTGGGTATCATTATGAGTGAAAATTAGTACCACATGGTGTGGACATGGGGAAACCTAGAGGTCTGATTTGGGTTACGAAATTCTTTTCACTTTGAAAATTTGTATCAATTTGAATATTGGGAATTAAATTGCGAAAATTTGTGCATTCCGTGAGAAATCTTCTTCTAAATGACCGAAAAATATTTCTCATAAATAACCTTGTTAAAATGAGGCCATATTTCTTAAGTTGGTGGTTTTAGGACATCCTACCTCGTAGGACAAATGGGATATGACTAACTATTCACTTTCAGAATTTGTGTAAATTACATTCATTTTAATAGAGATTTTTTTATAAAAAAATCACTTTTTATTCATGGATCTTATCTGTCTATCACCCAAAAATAGTCCCAATTCGATTTTCGAAAAATCCCAAGCACAGTAGTTTAAATGTGCAGTTGTAGGTGCCTCCACCTTAGCATGCATGGCATGCAAGAGTTTTGGGTTGTGGTTTGTTACCTCAATGACATCTTCAAGCTCCAGCAAGGTAAAGAACATCAACGGCGTGGTGCGCCAAAACTGCAGCCATGGGCGAATGTACACTGTCATCCGCACCCCAACACAATTCGTTTTGGCATCATATGCAATGTTGTAGAAGTCCACTCCACTACACAGCATCACACACACACACACACACATGAGAAGCTGAGTTACATAGTCTCCCAGGTTCCATAGAGGAAACTAACTTAGTCTTGGAGGTGAACCCAGATTGGGTGAAAATGTTTGTGCATTAGAAACCCTTCACCCAAGGCCAAAGCCATCCCCTAAAGATACATTCACACCAAAAGGAAATATCTTAATCTAGTACCAATAATCCTATCCAGATGGACCAAAATAACCCCAAGTGCTATTCATCCCTCCCAATGTCAAGAAATCATCCCTCGGTGTGAAAGTACGAAAGTACCCAAAGAAGACAATACTGCACTCTGCATTCTATTTTATTAGTGTCATCTCTGATTTAGTATAAGGTCAAATTAGTGTATGATGTGAAAATGTACACTAATTCTTGATGTCGAAGAGCTGCACAATTGTGTAGCATACAGTAAAGAGAAGGAAGAGTGTAACGGCATAACTTATACGGCATTCAAGAAATTTGAGTAGAAAGTAAATATGAACTGTGCAAGATAAGAAGGGTGGGCATGGGCATTGATGATAATAGAGAGAGGCACTGACCTGTAGTTCAAGAACATCTGAGCAAACTGATAGATGGCAATGAGAGCCGCGAGACCCCAGTTGCACTGGATGTAAGGGTGGTAAAACTCCACGTCGGGCGTGCAATACTTCCGCAGCGTCTCCGCCTGTCGTCGCAGCGTCGGCTTCTCCACCAACGCGCGCACCACGGCCTCCACCTCGCTCGCCGGATCCTCCATCACGCACTACTTACTTCGATCTACACTGTAACAAGAATGAATTCCCACACCTCACAGTTTGCAACTCTCTCTCTCTCACACACACACAAACACACACAATCTGTAGCTTAATTCAATCCCTCGAGAACAACAGATTGATCGAACAGCGCTCGCAGGCACCTGCAAAAACGTACTCAGGCTGCCAAAGAGAAGACGTACGTAGTAATTGTAAGCGAAGCTAGCTTGTTGGACGTAGTCACCAGCGCGACGTGCATGCTTGGCTCATATAGAGTCACAATCAAGGTGAGGTCACACACGCGCTACGTACGTACTAGACAGGCAGCCCATGCGACGTGTATGCCATGGCCTGCTTGAGCTACTTTCACTACAAGGAGAAGGCGTCGCTTTTCACTCGGTAGGTGAGTTAAACGTCACCACTTCGCACTCACTGCCCAGGCGTTCAAGTCTTGCTGAGTGCTATTCGTCACGTAGGACAAGTGTGTACAGGAAACTCTGACACTATTTTGAGTGAGAAGCGACACCTTTGCTAGTAGTGGTTAGAGAGGCGGAGTGTTCACTTTTCAATAGTGCAGTAAGTAAGAGCACGACACTTTTCAGTCTATGTCTAGTGTGGGCCATTTTCTTCTGAGCATTATCTTTCCACCTGATAATTACATGCCTTGAGTTGATGACCACACTCCGGCCTATCAGTATGCTTCAATACGCTCACATTCCAGGATATCTGCTATTGTGTACGCATGTGATTGGACACTTTCCGCTTGCCTAGTTCTCGACTCATGTACGTTGGTTACTAAAGGCCTCATGCAAACGAGTTCTGAGCGTAACCGGAACGGCGCTTGCTAAGTAGTTAGATGACCAAGTAGATAGACTCACTGGTGTAAGGTATGCACAATCATTCTGGTGTTGGAATGGTATGGAATCTTGCTATAGTGAAACCTTGGACACTGGTTCATTTTAATACTCGTCTAAGGTCCACTGCTTCTCATAATGATTCTAATAGTCTCTTGGAAATCATTGATTTCACTAAGAACTATGGATTACCAGTATAAGAGCATCTCCACTAGCACTCTGGATACCGCTCTGGCTATGGAAAAATGGATGAGACTGGGTTGGTGAACAATTTATTTGGCCCGTGACACTGGATAATCCACTAAAATTCAGGGCCCTCAAAATCACTCATGCTAGTGTATCTCCTCTTCTTAATTGCAGATCATAATTGCACAATCCATGCGTGGTGACTTGTGAGTGGCTCACTTACTATTTTAAAGAGTCTAATTCAATGATATTGATGGGGGAACTACATGTTGAGGTCTGACTTTTTACAAAGTGCAATCCAGGGTGCTAGTGGAGATGCTCTAACACTTGTTTGCACAACTACGGGTAGTCCTATTTACTTGATTTTGAAACTTTAAGGGTCAAATGTCAAACACCACTGCAGTAGTTAAGAAAGGTTTTGCAAACAATGTGTCCATAATGAATGCATGATTCAGGTGAATCACTTCTAGATTTCAATTATTTCAAACCAAAGGTGAGTTAAATTATCCGTCTGAAATCTAAGGATGGACCTAGATTTCAGTTATCTTTGACAACACCCATCACTGCACATACAGGAATGTGCTGAAAGAAAAGTGTACATTATATTTGGCCATGGCACTTTCATACGTGGCACTGCCAGTGCTGTTTTCAGAGCTCCTTTCATTGCATGCGGTTAAGTGGAATGGGCAGGCAAGGGGACAAGTGGCAGCAGCTGAGTGCGCCTCGTGTGCCTGTTGTGAGTGGCAATGAATTGAGTGAGGTTGACCTGTTTAACTGACAATGGTTGTGGCTTTTGACCCGCCACATGCATGCATTTAACCCTTGAACGCTGTTGTGTCCATAATCTGGACACCGAATGAAAATAAATGACTCATGCGATCTCCTTGTTTTAATATACTCAGAACTCTTTTATATCACACCTTTGGTAACCAACATACATGAATTCAGAGCTTGATATGTGGAAAGTGTCCATTCACATCTATACGCAAAAGCAAATATTTTCTGCAATATTGGAATATGATAATTATGAGTTTAGAGTGTAGTAGGTAAGATATATGCACCCATAATTGCCACTAATAGAAATGAACATATTTTCTATTATCAATTTTTTTTTATTTGTACTAAATCTTATTTACAATTGGATGAAGATTCCAACACTCTTTAGCATACATTATTTGAAAATTGTATGAATAGGTTACGAATCCTTAAGTTATTGTTTATAGATTTACCCAAATTGACCCTAGGCTCATTTAGGCTCTCATGTACATAGTCATATTCTATGATTTTGTAAATCTTGTGCAATCAATATCTAGGTTTTAGTATAGCTTTTGGATCCAAATGTAGGAGTCGTCTTTGAGACATGGTCAATTATAGGTGTACATACTTATGGGTGTATATAGTACCTTTTCACATGAATAATACTATTTCCAATATTGAACATTACATGGTATAAGTTGTGAAAATTTGTCTTATGTACAATTTAGCACTACTACTCGCTCAAACTTATTCTAATGAGAGGACTAAATGAGGTCCAAAACCTTTCATATTCTTTCTAATGTAGACTTTAAAGTGTAAACTTGCCTCCTTTTTTTTTTTTGGTTGTGTAAACCCTTTCTATTCCTAGTAGTGAAACCATCTATAGGGCGTTTGTATGGTACGGTCTACTAACTCCTCTTGGTGAACTAACTACATTTTGGTGCACATTTGTGCACTTTGAACATTTTGTTTAAAAAGCTAACTTTCAAACCAATTTGAAAATTATGCAGCAATGATTCAATGAAAAAGGAGTGAACCAACTTCTAGATTTATGTACATTTTATCCAAAAAAATAAAATTTTAGAATGTTGAAATGATTTTATGTTGAAGATTTTGAGTATCAAAACTCCCATTTTAATAACAGTTTTACCAATTTATGATCAAACTTTGAATTTAAAAATAGCTCACGTTTGATTCTATATTAAAATTTCTAAAAATAAGTCAACCTGCAAAATTTCATTCTCAAGTGCATTCAAAAAATAAATCCTTCAAAAAGTTTTTTAAATAGAGAAACAATTAGTCCCTCCCAAAAATAACACATTTTATAATTTGAAACTTTAATCAATTCAAAAAAATTTGAAAAAATTGGAAGATATTTTTCTTCACATATTTGAACACTGGAAAAATTCATAGCTCAAAAGTCCAACCACAACCCTCTGTTTTCCTTCTCTTTTAGAATTTAGAGTGCATATTATGCACTATGACAATGCATTGGTTTACCCTTTGTTTCATCCTCCATTAAAACATAATGCCGAATTTTTAATTTTCTATCAATTTTTTTTTCTCTTTTATTGGTACGTTCCATCCTACCACTTTAGATTTTACAAAATATTTTTCTCTCTCTATAATAGATTTTTCAAATTCTCAAAATCCTCAAAAGAGTGCATAGGGACAAGAATTATAGTGGACTGCACCATACAAACGCCCTATATTTTCATTTATATCATTAGTTTTAAAATGGTTAAGGAGGCAAACTATTCAATGTTGAATGCTTTCAATGGTGGAATGGGAGGACAAACTTTTGAAAAATTATAATGAATAATATAAAAATTTGTTCGAAACATATGTTATATTGATTTATGTAGAACGTTCTTTTTCCTTTCCATTGATATATTACACAAATCTTCCTTATAATTTCTTTAATAGATATATACTGAATGAAATGAAAATTTTAAAACATTCATCATCTACATGGTGAATAGTTGAAATGTTTAGGGATTCAAACTTAAAAGCGATCTTCATCCCTATGGTAGTAAGGTTCAATACATTGCCAAACTAGATGAAAAATGTTGAGGGCCTTTCCAATAGCTATCAACACTTTGACAATCCTATCACATGTCAAACAATGGCTATATATCCTACATTCGGGCCTACATTTTGTTTAGTTAGGTACATCCTATACTATGCTTGGAATTGGTTTATTGATTGATCACCACGAATATATTAAATAGACCATGATTAACTCTAAGAATCAAACATCCATATTGTAGATGATGAATGACAAATAACAATAAGATTTCATTCATCAAGCCACTTTTTGCAATCCAAAAAAATACTACATAATTCTATGGCAAAATAACTTTATGCATGTATGAACTTTGTGGAAAGGGGAGGACTTGTGAAATTTGTATGCCTCATTTTATGTTGAGGTGATTCACCCAAAAATTTCTAAAATCGGTTAGTTCAAAAGTGCTTTTGAATAAATCACCTCATCAAATTAAGCAACCAAAAAAACTCCAAAAATCACTACACTTATCTAGAATATTAAATTTCAACCCACGACAACAAATTTCATTCATAGATTGTGAATGTCTTAGTGGTAATCAAATTACAAAAGAAATTTGAATATTAAATTTCAAAATTCATACAAAAATATTGGTGATAGCAGTTATAGATTTAACTATATCGATAGAATCTAAAATTCATAATGTAAAACTTTTATTCATACATCAAGTTCAAAATATCCTTCCTAGTTGCATTTTATAATGCATCTAAGTTGTAATTCTCTAATCTAGAGAGGGGTGTGGTCCTTTAGGAGTTAACATGCGGTTTGACATGGAGTGCCCTTGGAATATCATTCTTGCTTCTACCAAAGGTGGGCAATGAGACCTTTGAACTTTACTTTAGAAGTGAAAGGTTCCATTCTTTTACCCTAACTACTTGTAGACCAACTAAGTATAGTATATTGTCTTATGCTTTGTGCTAGAAGCAATCAAATCCAGGTCATGTGGATATGAATGCAAGGCCTTTTGAGTGTATAAATTGAGTGTTTTCTCAAGTATTGGTCTATTTTTGGTTTTGAATGATTGAAATCGGATCCACTAAGAAATGGTAGTAACTACTACCATTTATACTAGGAGTATAGTTTTAAGGACATTCTACTTTATATTAGAATATTCTCAATGCATTGAGATCTATACATTCTTTTATCGCAAATGTTAGCCAAATCCTCTCTAAAAATACCACGTATGAAAAAATCAAAATTGAATCAAAATTACCTTTAAAAATAATGATGCACAAATGTAGATTTGGTGACCAAGGGTGGGGATACTTAGAGACTCTCATGACACTGAAGTACACTAACCTAGTACTACCATGTTACTATAGCCTACTTGAGGAAACCAGGACTAGTTGTGGCAGTTTCATATTGGTTCTAAGGAGTACATGTACAACCCGTAATTATCTATTTTTATGTGCATATAATCTTTGTAGTGTTGGAGCCATCTAATCAGCTCACGAAATACGGTAAAGTATTTGACGTGCTATTTTACATATTTTATGTGTTGTGGTATTTTGTATTGATGCTTTTGTAATTATTTTTGAGTTGGTGCATTTGATGTGAGTGATTTATTAGTATTTTAGAGGATTTGTGTGAAATGTAATTGCAATGCATTATGATTTGTTTATCGGGTTTTGTATGTGCAAAACTTTTTATTTAGAAATGCCTAGTGTGTTTTGAATTTTATTTTTCTATGATTTATTGAGTTTATTGTTTTGAGTTTTATTTTGCATGAGGCAAAGGACGTCAAAGATCATGACGAGGATGACGAAGACGACGACCAAGATCAAGAAGACGAAGGCCACGATCACGTACATAGGGAGAAAGGGTGAAGCTCGGGGAAGTCACTTAGTGTAAATTTTGGGTACATATGAGTGAACAAAGGGTATTTAATGGGTAGCTATGAAATAATTGGAATATTCTAATATTTATAGTATATTTAGGGTATATTCCATATATTCCAAGAATATTCCCAAATTGGTTTTACAATACCCTATATCACTTATATAAATTTATAATTTTTATTTCAAATGAATAAAAGACACCCTATATTTGTTCTCTCATAGTTATCTAAATTCTTAACAGTGACTTCCCGGGGGGCAAGATCGACGGAGTCACAACGATCAAATCACCACGATCGGAAGCTCAAGCGAAGACGTTGCAGAACAAGCTTGCAACGTGAATGGGCCAACATGACATTAAGGAGGGAGCCTCACTGAGGCAAATCCTTGCGCACTGGTTGAGCTTTTGTCTAATTTTCCCATATTTTGATATCTTGTGGTGTAATTGTAAGTAGATATTCTTCATTTTATTGTGTATGACTTGTTGAAATGAATTGATGAGTTGTGGCAATTTTGTGTTTTTGTTTGTATGTTTGAGTGGTGAGTGGTTAAATTATTGTTTGTGTGTCGATTTTGGTTACATGTTTTGGTGATTTTGAGGGTATGCGGAAGCGCTGCCCGATTTTTGTCTCAAATTACACACTCCCAATTTTTATATAATTGTGGGGTAGGGTTGTTGTTTTTTATGAAGTTTTAGTGTTCTCGTGATTGTTGACCTAGTTGTTGCCTTTTTGTGTTTGTTGTGGCCATTTTGGTTGGAATGTATGCCGCCCTAGGGTTTTAGAGTTCATTTTGACCCTCCTAGGAATGTATTTTCTCAATTCTAGTGCAATTTTTGGCACTCCTTGGTGTTCTACTCCATTGGGTTGTATGTAGCTATGTTGATCTTACTTATTAGATTACTTGATGATCATCGTATTTTGCATCGTTGTATGATTTTTCCCCACATTTGTTTAGTTTGAACGTTCTCGTAGTTGTTGACCTAGTTGTTGCCCTTTTCGTGTTTGTTGTGGTCGTTTTGGGTGAATTGTGTGTGCTGCCCTAGGTTTTTAGGGTCCATTTTGGCCCTCCTAGGAGTCTATTTTGTCAATCCTAGTGTGATTGTGGCACTCTATGGTGCAATAGTCCATTGAAGTTGTATCTTGCTATGTTAATTTCATTTATTGGAATGCTTGATGATCATCATATGTTGCATTGTTGTGTTGTATGATTTTCCCCCACATTTGTTTAGAGCCTTTTGTTGAGCAAAACCCCATTCCTTGCATCCTTGCTCATGCAAAAGGGCAGTCCTAATTCCCTTAGTTGTTGTTAGATGCTTTTGTTTTGCTCTAATTCACTTTCTGGTCTCTATTTTATCCCTAGTGATCCATTTTTTCCTATTGCCCTTGTTCAAAAATCCTAAAAAATCAAAACCCTAATCTTCCTTTATGTCCTTTTATCACCCACCTTTTACTTTTATCCCTATCCTATTACTTTTTCCTTTTAGATTTTTACAGTGGCCTCTTTTTACCCCAAAAACCCTAATTACCTACCGCTAGAGCCTTGATTAACCACTTACCTTTATTCCCACTGCGTTTACCTCTTATCTTAAGATTTGGTTGTGTTTTTACTTGTGGAATTGCTCTTGAAGTTAGTATCTAAATTTAGTAATATGGTTTGGGGAGTCAATGCTTAGAGGCACGTAGGTCATTCCAATCTTCCGGGCCACTTGTATGAACTATTGACCGCCCGGTGTGGTCAAAGTTCTCATATACTGAGTGCATTCCAAATCTTTGTAGAGAATCTCTTTCTATTCTCAACTCTCCATAGTATACTCCTCAAAATAAGATTTTACTAATGTGTGACATGTGTCATAGACTATACTAGATAGAGTAATTGCTCTATAGGCTTGCCATGTCGAGTAGTCGGTGCATGCTACTACCTCGTTGCTTCGCAACTAGGAAATAGGATTCTCTAGCTACATACTAGGACAGAGCCCGTAGAGTACATACTCTATCTAGTACGTCACTTTCCTATAATGTTTTGGTGGTATACAATCTAAACCAAAAATGTGTACCGTAGATACATGAGGACAAAATGGGAAACATGGTGGTAATAGGTTGCCGTGGTGCACCGTTGGGGGTTCATCAAAGCATCTCTGTCAGCACTCTAAATTGCACTATGAGGTCATCCAAAAATTACAAGGCATACCATGTAGTTCCCCACCAACATCATTGGAGTAGGCTTTGTAAATAGCAAGTAAGCCACTCACAAGTCACCATGCATGAATTGTGCAATCATAATGTGCAGTTTGGAAGTTGAGCTGATACACAAGTTTGAGTGGTTTTGAGAACTCTAGATATTTAGGAGATTTGAAAAGCCCGGGCATAACATTCAGTAGCCTTCCAAGAGGCTGCCTGTTAGTTTCTATATATAGGGTGACGAGTGATTTGTAATTGAATGGACTATTGAATCAAATAAACAATTACAAAACACTGGTGAATTGTGATTGAGTGAGTGCTTTTGATTATTGTTCACCATGGTTGATTGCTCTTGCTTAATGCCACCTGCCCTTATAGCTACTGATGTGATGTGGAATATTCCACATCATTTCATTAGGGGATGAAATGATGTGGGATATTCCACATCATTGTATTGGGGGAAGGCAGCAGTCACAGAGGCTACTGAATGTTATGCCGGGGTGATTTCGTGTGAGCTTTTTATCCATTATGCAGAGGGCGGGGCTCTTCAGAGTGCGGAGTGCTGCTGGAGATGCTCTCACTGCGGGGACAATGAGAACGGATGAGGTTGAGAGCAATATGGCGATACTGTGCCGATCGAGCAAGACTACGATGCAGTGCAGCAGTGGCAGCTCCACTACCACCACCTCATGATCACTCTGAATCAGTTACGGAACAGTCAAGCATTTGCATGGGTGCTAGAATGATCATGGCCACGCTCTCTCTCAATCTGGCACTCACAGCAGCAGCAGCAGCAGCAGCTAAGACCAGATCCTCCTCCTCAATCTCCTCTTCAAGGCGGCCATCGCTGCGGAATCCCATCTCTTTCTCGCCGCTGAATTCCACTGGCCCATTTGCGCCATTGCTATCCATGAGCCACCACCTCGCACCGTCGACGTCACGCCTGCACGCGCACCATGATACCGATGATGATGATGATGATGATACTGCCGTGGTCCTTCAAGAGAGCGAGGCGGAGCGGCTGAAGCTGGACGCTGAAGCCCGGAGCGCCATGGCCGCCGTGGCTGCGGAATCGGAAGCAGCCATGGCGCCACCCGGGGCGTGGAAGTGGGCAATTCGCAAGCGCGTGTGGGATGTGCTGGAGGCGGAGAATGTGGCCCAGTTGCCTCGCCCCGTGCATCACCGCATTCCCAATTTCGTTGGAGCCGGTGCCGCCGCTGCCATGGTCAGATTTGCACAACCCTCTTGCTCCATTTCCAACACGTACTCTTGTTGTTCTTGCTTGGAATACAAGGCACATTGCCATCTTGAAACCTAGTACATCTTGCCATGGCCTGGAACCACTTTGCCCTGACCAGGATCCACAATTCTCGTTGAGATGCTAGAGATACTACGGTAGGGACAATCAAACTTGTCATTGTTTCTAGTATTAGACTGATAGTTCTATATGATGATTTCAACGCACCAAAGAATGTGACATTTAGATACTGTGTGCAAAAGTTGTAAACTGACAAAGTTTTATTGATAAATGTTCGATAACTGCCACTTATTTGCTGATGTTGTTGACGCCGTATGAAGTTGAAGGATATGTCTAAAACTTTAGGGTGGCGTTTTTAGATTCGTGACCATTTTGGGTGTCTCGTTTTCAAATTGTTATTGAACTGTTATTGAATTGTTATTGCCTCTTCTTGTTGAACACTCCTACATGCCCTATTTTGACCTAAAATGTGTGGTAAACCACCCTATTTTGTAAACCACCCTATTTGTAACCACCCTATTTGTGATCACTACCTATCAATGTTTTCTATTTAAAAGTTTGATATGTACACTATCAAAACGTGACTTCCGAATTGTGGGCAGAAATAGGATGGCTTACCTTAGTTGCTATGATGCTTGTTCGTTGTTGTGTGTTCTCTACTTTGGGTGACAATTGTTGAGGCAGTATGAGAATTATTCTGCGGCATTATTTTTTAGTGAATAGAAAAATGTATGTGTGATATAAATTTCACTTGCGTCTTTTTCTTGCTAAGCTTGTGAAATGTTTGGTTCCGGGGATGAGCAGCTGGCCAGCCTACCTGCCTTCCAAACAGCTCGCTGTGTGAAGGTGAACCCTGACACACCTCAGAAGCACGTCCGATTCCTCACTCTCAACGGTATGTCTCCCTGCCATAAATAATAAATAAATAAATGAGAATCTATTAGAGATATAATAGCTCCATCTAAATGACAAAAACGGACATCAGTTTTGAAGAATGTGATTACAAACGTGTTCTTTTTTTTATTTTTTAAAGCTCTGATTCTTCTATTTCCTTTATGAGAAAGATAACATCCCAGCATTCTTCTCTTCCATATATGCTCATAACTTACAAATGGTTGAGAATGAGAGGACAAGTTTGAGAATCTTTAGACAATTTTCTACAAATTTGAGTGATTCTTTTGCTCAATTTGAGTGGAATATTGAAGGTCCTTTCTCTCATTGTGAGAGGTTGAAGAGAGAATGAGCGGTCTTAGATCCATGGTGGGAGAGGCCTATAAGTGTCGTATATAGCGATACTACCAGTTTAATATTCTGTCGTTCAAAATTGTTTTCAATGTGAAAAAGACCTTCGATTTTGGGAGGAGAAAACAAACTGCATGTTCATAAAATGCCAGTGAATCGTTGCTCAGTTTTAGAAGGAAAAGCATAAATCTAAAAATAATAATAGTAACGCTGGCCTGAGAGACCATCAGGGGCATGAATAGTGAGGAAGGGAAAGCAACTAAACATGCAAGATGTGAATGCTGAAAACAAGCATCAGATGTGAATATTGATCAGGTAATAAGATTCTGATGACGCCGCAACCTCGACTTCGGACGGGCTTCTTCTCAATTCTGGAGTCTTCATCAATTCCATACATTCCAGACGCATGTACAAGTGCGGGCGTGGCCAAGTTTGGTAAGCCTGTACGTCTGGATGACAAGCTGAAAGTGGACTTGATTGTCATTGGCTCTGTAGCTGTGGATCCCAACACCGGTGCACGGCTCGGGAAAGGAGAGGTAAGTTAGGTGCTTACCATATTGACTTTCCTTTTTGCTTTGACGTTCTATTATTCCTAGGTTGTCATGTCTGACACTTAAATCCAACTTGACGTCATATTAGACGAGTGTCAAATATGCTTAACAACTTGGATGAAATATTCTCAAATGTTCGTGAATATTTTAAAATATTCCATGTACATTCTGAGAAGATGCTTGTTTGACATGGGGGTTCTACTAAACGTCTTTGACGTTGTGTTCGACACTTTGTCTAATGGTCATAGTTACAAATTTAGGATGGGGAACTCTACACTGTTTGGGATATCTTTTGTCGAATGCGAATTTTCTATTGACAACAAAAATTTCATGAAGTATATACAATTTAACCAAGGAGCCTAAATTGAGCCTTACGTTCTTTTTAGCAGTTTTGAGTAGGTCCTATGTGACTTCCTTTTGTTCAAAATTATTTGTTTTTTACCAACAGACGCAATGTTCTTCACTGATTCCTGTGATATAGAATTTGGTCCCATCTGAATTATATTTTTCACAATACAATCGATCGAATTTATCATTTTAAAACTGTGAATCCTTGGTCCTGAATTGGGACGGATTCTTATTCAATATGCTCATGAAGCTTCTGTAGGCACGTTCTTTAGTTGCTTCCGAAAAGGAAATAATCTACCTTACAGCTTCTTCTTTTTTTGTTTGTGACCGCCGTGACCATTCTGAATTGCCTTCTTTGCCTATGATCACACAAATCGTTATTGTTTTTGTTTTTGGCACTGTTTGTTTTTTAACTCAGATCTAAGGTCTTATACATGGAAGCTATTTATGAGCCGGTGTTTAAGCTCTTCTACAGTTAATTTAAAAATAAATAAAGAGTGTTGATGCAGGGATTTGCGGAGCTGGAGTATGGAATATTGCGATGGATGGGAGCTATCGATGACTCAACTTTAGTTGTAACTACAGGTACTGTTGTGCTTGAATGCGTTGAGTGTTACCTTGAGTACTATAGTTCTAAAAACATACACTAGTGGTAGTTGAAAATCCTGACACCAAAATGCCACTTTGTTTGTGTTATTGCTAACAAAAAAGACCTGTTAAAAATGACATTGAAATGTCACAGTGTTATGGCTAACAAAGAAAATGTCATTCATAACACAAAGTGACATTTTTATGTTATCTTTGACAGGGCTTTTTACTAGTGATAGAATTATCCGGAACGGTTGCATGGTTTTCAAATTACTTGTTGTGCTAGCCCAGTCCAGATTTGAACGTGTTGCAGAAATGGATGGGTGCAGTGCACGATCGGCAACTTGTGGATGACATTCCTGTGGAGAAACTGCTAATTCATGACGTCCCAGTTGATATTATCTGCACACCTACCCAAATTGTTCACACAAATACTAGGATTCCCAAACCTCAAGGTTAGTTGGACATTCGCCAATAACCTTCTCCCTTGCTTAAAATAATGGAGTGGCAAATATTCCTATCCCTAGATTTTCAACTTTCTCTTGGTGGATGCTTGAAAAGTACCGTAACATGTAATACTTTCCACATTGCGCATTTATTACCCCATGCGCATCAGATAAGAGACCCCAGTTGTATAGGTAAAGAATGTTATCATCTCACATTCTCTAATTGACCAGTAATGCATTAGTTGAACAAGCCAGGAACATGTTTTAGATGCCAGGACTTAGTTTCTCATCAAATTTCTGTTAATAATGTAATCTCACGAAATTGCATTATCTACACTCCAAAATCTTGCACAATGAGTACATCTTGATTGATTTTGAGAATGTACATAAAATCGTAGATCAAAGTTTGAACTCTTATAACTTTGCATATGGTATCCAAATGATACATTCTTTGGTGCATTGGAATCCTCTTTCATCTGACCATTCTGCTACGTGTCGCAATTAAGTGGGATGTTATTTTCTGTGTTTTGATACAGGCATCTACTGGGAGAAGCTGTCACGGCAAAAACTGGAGCAAATCCGAGTTCTACGGGAGTTGAAGAAACGAATAGAGAAGGAGACGGGCAGAGCTCTTCCATGTGCTCCGGATGAAAAGCTTCCTCCGTTGGCAGTTCGCAAACAGAGGCCGACACAAAAGATTGGAAAGATTCGGCTCAACGCCTCAGCAGCAGCAGAAGCCAACCTCACCATCTTCATGTGGAATGTTGGCCCTTCCACCACCAAGCGTCAGTTGCAAGACCACGTTGCGCAGGTGGTGGGCGGTGATGCAGTGCAATCAGTGCGCACATCGTTGAAACCAGGCAACAACATGCAGATGGCTTGGGTCGTGCTGAAACAAGGTTCCCACATTGGCAAGATCATTCAAGCTTTGGATCGATCTTCACTTGATGGCGTCACTGTGCGTGCAAAACTGGACCAACCCTCCGGCAGGCCTGCTCAAGATGCATCAAGTTCTCCTGTGCGAATGAAGAAATAGATTATGTATATATTTGCAGCTCAGTTTAGTGCACAATATTCTCGAGGAGCTGCCTCAACACCAGCGTTCACTAAACTGGCTAAACTTAGCTTCTTTTCCTACCAAAATGATGGCAAGAAGAAAGAAAATTAGAGCCAATTTTGAAGTGATTAGAGTTATCCATAAAGGCAGCCCCTCTTTCTTGATTTCTATGCTTTGTTTGCTATCTAAATTTATTTCGTGTCACTTGCAAGCAGTTTCTTTTGCTGTACAGAAGCATGGACTTTGTGACACTAGTAGAAAAGGTGGCGCTCCCCAGGGACATGCCCAAGCAAAATCACTGTGCATGCGTGGAATTGGGCACTACTTGCCTGGGCATCTCCCTCGACAGTGCCACCTTTTCTACTAGTGTGATGGGCGAACATGAAGGGAACTCATGAATAGTGCAGGCTAGCCTTGGAGGAGCTTAATGTTGCATTGGTGACCATGAGGTTAATGTGCCGTGACATAGCTAGTCTTGTTTTAGCATGTTTTCAAACACAACGTAGAACTAGTTTTAGCTGCCTTTAAGAGTGAAGAGGGAATCTGCAAGAAAGTACCCTGAGTTTTAAAAAACTTTCCTCTTTGAGTTGACTTTATGGATAACTCTACTTTAATCCAGTTTTACATCCCTAAACTTGGTAGATAATGTAGGGCATACCATGTGGTTATGAGCAAGAGTCAAGAATTCTTGTAAATTTTGATATTTTGTTGAAATTCTTGTAGATAGTGGAGTTATTTTTTACTAAAATTTCTCACCATCTTAGCAAGTCTAACAACTTACTCCTAGCCTATGTTGCCATTATATTTTAAGATCAAGAACCATAGAACACTGCAACACCTTTAGAGAAGGAATCTAGGCACAATTTTAAACTCATGTCAAGTGGGAGGTACGAAAAGCTACAGGAAGCCATGTTAGTTTCTTTGCTGTTGAATTATCTACAAAGTCAACACAGGGTATCTTGTTTGTTGCCTTGTGTTTTCAAGGTTTATATAGAAATCCCTGACGCTCATTGTCACAAAGAGCCAAGTGGTTTGCTTTGGTGGCCGGTGTGGAGGCCCATGGGGCATATAGAGATTCCGTTGTGAGAACTCAAGTGTGCTATGGGGGAGCCTCTCTTGCTTTGGTGAGGTGCAAGGATCAAATCTCTCTAACAACGCAGAGCATTGTGATTGGTTGAAAATATAGGAGCCAAAATTCATTTTCGCCGCTTTTCAAGCAAGAATACCATTTATGTCTTGTCTTTCCTCTTGTGGAAAATTTTCGCTTGACTTTACAGATAACTCTAGTGAATGTTGAACTTTTGCATCTTTGTTTCTTGGTTATAATAAGTAAAGATAAGTTCTAATAACTTCTAAAGAAGGTGAAGTAGATATTGTAGTATTGTGAATTATGTCTTTCCATGCTTATAGAGTGCAATGATTTTCTTAACCCTTTAGTGCGTAAGAGGTCACTTTTTGGTTACTTTGTATGCTAAGTGTAAGGTAGAAAATTCCATTGTTGTTATTTTCAATTCCTAAATGTACTTACTATTATTTAAATAATTGTAAATATGTTTAATTTATAGATTCAATCTGCATTTTCAAGAGCATTCCAAAGTACTAAAAAATATATTATTTGTGTACTTGTAAAGTATATTTACATTTGTCAAGCCCGTTTTTAACTTATGCTTTTAAGGATGGTCAAGCTTATAGGGAAACCACCTCAATAGCAGAGAATCTATGAAAACAATGTCAAAAAGAGTGTCGAAAACAACACCCTTTTTTGGTAGTGTATTGTCAGTTGCTTGCTATCACAATAAGACATGAGGTATCTAAGCAATCTTAACAATTGAGTATGAGATACAAATCATACAACATGAAAGCATTGCACCTTCAACATCTATCATATATCCTTGCAAATCCTTCAAGGGAATTAGAAGATAAAATCCTTTCTAAAAAGTAGACACCCCGAAATTAGGGTGTTTTTTTGGGCTTTTTAGAGCCAATTTGCTTCAAAAATCCACTTGGAGAATCACCATGTGGGAACATAATGAGAAGAATGCCACCTCATGTAGCCAACAAGGCAGTGGCACACACCGGTAGCAAGATAAGATGGGACTTCATGAGCTAAGGTTGAGGTACCTAAAACCACCAACTTAAGCAATCTGACCTATATTTAGCAATTCAAAAATTCACCCAAAAATATTCTAGTCTTCAAAATAGGATTTCATGATGAATGCAAAAATTTGCATCATGAAATTTGCAATTCTCAATTTTATAGAAAATCTCAAAGTGCAAAGTAATGTATGACCCATTTCTAACTCTGAATCTCCTATGAGCAACAATGCTGATCCTAAATTTTGCTCACCATCAAACCCAAAACCGTATTCTATGATTGTCAGATTTCACCCACTAGCAAGGTGACCAGTAAGCAAATTAGTCCTCCAAATCTGGACTGACAATATGCTTTTAGATCTCCTCCTGGTTGGTGGGGTGTGGTGGTTTTGGGGGCTGTGGTGGTTTTAGGTACCTCAACCTTATACGTAGTGGATGAAAAGGCCAAGATGTTGAATGGAAAAGACACGGTTTATGAAGGCCAATAAGTTGGATGAAAAAAATTAGGATGCATGAAAAAACAGAGATTTGTTGCCAAGTTTTTCAAATAGAAATAAGGGCCCAAAAAGCCACCTCATTCACTTGCATGCCACCTTTGCAGCAGCCCAAAGATGACCGGAAAACCAAAAAAAAACCCTGGCCTAAATCATCACAATTCTCTGGTACTCCATAATTCTTATACTTCGAGCAATTTTAGAATCACTTGGCATCTAAAACGAACATCACATTTAAACAATGTTTTGCACTAGTGAACTACGTAAATGAGATCAATAGAGGATCATCAAGCAGAAGTGGTTCTGGTTATCAGATGGCGTCAGCCAAGGCTTGCCTTCCACAATGCCCAATCTAATGACTGCTAGCAAATGAATAATAAATGCCACCTAATAGTGTGTAATACCTTGATTACTTCATTACTTGATGAATAGAGATCTAATACCTTG
Source organism: Pohlia nutans (assembly GCA_022496805.1). Classification (NCBI taxonomy): domain Eukaryota; kingdom Viridiplantae; phylum Streptophyta; class Bryopsida; order Bryales; family Mniaceae; genus Pohlia; species Pohlia nutans. The sequence continues at coordinate 4,386,129 of CM040089.1, read as the reverse complement.
ATTCACAGAGGCCTGGGCGGAGGCCAATTGGGGGGTTGCGCAACTTCTAGAGGTACCAAGGCTTTCAAGCCTCCATACGTGGTTGGAAGCTCCTCTTTGCTGATATCTTTCAGCAACGTTTCTTCTATTTTATCATCGTCCACGAACACAATCTGCACTACGTCGAAGCATGTTACATACCTGAAAAGTAAAGAACTGAACTGAATTTATATCAGACTTTTCTGAAATACCTAATCCATAGCCCTTACCTTTGCTTTTGTGACATCGTCTAACAAGGGATGTACCATTTTCCAGAAAGTCCCAAATAGTGCAGGGGTGTGCAAGGTGAATATCTTCCCCAATCTTTCTGGATAATAAGCCTGCAAGTTCCATGGACGTTAATGCAAAATCTCTTTAGTAAAACATGGTAACAAAGACTGCCCACCAACTCACATCTCCCAACTAGATCGACAAAGTTATCCATGGTAAGGTAATGTTGATTTCATATAGATTAAATTATTGCTAACGTAATATCAAGTTACTGTCAATGATACTAACATTGAGTTAACAACATTTGTATTACACTTTCACTTAACATTGACTCCATATAAGTTAATGTTTCATGTAATTACATGAATCACATGTCTATTGAGAACTTTGTCAAACTAATGGGGGTCTTTGTGATGCAGTCCAAGGCAACCACTCTGAGTTTCATTGAACAGATTACAAGGTAAGAAAGTAAAAGCTGAAGTAGAGATGCAGGATGGAAATTAAGAAGAACACGGTGAAGTAGGTTACCTGCATGAAATTAAATGCAGCGAGCAATCCTCGTACATCCAGATTCTTACGCTTCAAATCTTTTAGGTCAGTTATGACCACAAATTTCTCCACCCCAGGTGGCATACTGCAAAAAAAAAAAAAAACAACCGGAACATTGAAGTACTACCAGGAAGTGAGCTCCGTGATCACCTGCACCAAGCATGCTGTGAAGACACAACAGTTCTTTCCATGGTTTTTTGACACGCTTCCGGATGCTAATGTGATTATTAAAGAGCTGTCTATTCCGTCTCAAACAAATAATGCTACTGTAGATAAAAAAAAAGGACACTGCAAGTTCACACAGCGTGCCCCAATATTCTGACCTTTTTCTAGAGCATCGCACATGCAACAGAGTTAACCTATTCATCAAAGATTGTATATACAGGTTGATTTCACATCATTCTTGAGTACTAGTGGCATGGCATTTTTTGAAAACAGTGCCAACCCAGAGCAAAGTCATGCCAAATTAGAGCAAATAAATAAAAACTAAAGCTCTCACATACTCTACAAGAGCTCTCACTTGTTCATATTGAGCTCAACTTTGTCAGAGATTCCCTTTCATGCAAATTTAGAGGGTGCTCACCAAGGATTCTCTAGAACGTTATGTTACCTGGCAATAAGTTTGTCCAAAAAATATGTGATAGCTCCTGCAACATCAACACAAAAAGGGGCTTCAGTACAAGCATAATAATCCAAAACAAAATCAAAACGTGCATTACATAACCAATTGGTCAACAAAATGCAATCTCGTCGTGATGGCATTCACATGGATGGTAACGCACGTTTATACTTATCGACGTTTTTCTTGCTGCTAATATGCTTGGCTGCAAAGACGAGGGCAATTGGGCGACCGATTTTGTCATGGCCTTGAATGAAAAACTTGTCAGCTGCAAGCTCATCCCGAATCTCGTCTTCTTGAGCGTACCCCAGCCCCGAAGGAAAATACTCTCGGCGCCATTTCTGATGCTCGGCAAACATCTTGGACGCTTTGGCCACGCTCATTGACCTCGCTCGCAGGAAGCGCAGCAAATCCGAGTCTGCTATATCCTGACCACCGTAGAGCAATGTTAACCCCTCCATGCTCTTACTATTGACCAATTCGATTCATCATATTGTGCAGAGCATAATTCCAAATGGGCTCAAATTTTACGTCACCAACATCAGTGAAGAACACAGCACATATTAGTCAAAGAAAGTCCCAATATGACCTACTTAAAAATCTCCGGAAGAATCCCCATTATACCCCTCAATGACCCCATTCACTTGATCATTTTGTGAAAAACATAATTCACATGGGCTCAAATTTTACATCACCAACATCAGTGAAGAACAATGCACGTATTGATCCAAAAATAAACAAAAGAAAATCCCCATATGACCTAATCAAAACTCTGCTAAAAGGATCCCCATGGTAACCTCCCAAAGACTCCATGGTTTTAAAGGACAAATTCAATCCGAAAAACACGGGGCCAACTTTACATCGCCAAAATCAGTGAAGAACATTGCAAGTATTATTCAAATAATAAGAAAAATTTAGAAAAAATAAAATCCCCATATGACCTACTCAAAAAATGCTAAAAAAAACATGGGGCCAACATCTCGAAACTCGGGATGCACGCCTGCATCGATTGCTTACCTCCGTTGAGACAGGGTCAAGCTTCGCAACTAAAGCCCGCATTTGCTTCAAGAGCTCCAATTCTTGGGCCTTCCGCGCCTCCATGACATCGACCACCACCGTGACAGCTTGATCGCCATTGGTTTCGTTCATTGCTCTTCAATCCCTTGGTTAGCAGAAACATACACTCGATTCGAATCCCCGCCCAAGAAACAGAGACGGTGATTCTGCAGGAACGAAAGCGGAAATGACAAGCATACCCAAGAAGTAGTACCGCACAAGCAACCACTTGGAAAACACGCAATCGGTCACCCCAGTTGCAAACCTGAATTAATACTTGCACGGCACATCTAAGATACATTCCCAGAAAAGTAACCTCACTCACTGTGAACTCGTTCCGAAACTTGAAGGTAGATGCCGGCTGTTGTGCAATTGCAGCAGAGCAGAGTACGTTCTCCCACGCCCAGGGCTCCGATTTGCTTGTCCGAGGAATGGCAAAGAGATCGCGCAACAATATCTGCATCTGCATCTGCACCTGCTGAGTGACCGACCCTGCCACCCGGCGTTCTTTGCCAGTTGCCTTGCCTTGCGCGTCAATAGTATTATATTCGTATGCAATTTCTACTTTCTCCCTCATGGTTGCACTAAAGCGGGGCAGGGTTACGTGCGTCACGCCGCGGTGGGTTTTGTCAGCTCAGTCTGTGACAGAGAACACTCATACAATCAGCAGAGACAGACTCGCCACGGTATGGGAAGCTAAGTTATGAGCATGACAGAAATTATTGTTTGTTGGGTCTTGATGGCAAGTGAAGGACGATTCCAATGTACTTTAGCATGCATTATTTGGATACCGTATGAATAAATTATGAATTTTTTCCACTAACCCACTCAATAAAAAAAATTCAGCCAAATTTTTTTAAATAGAAAGTTTTTCCCTACCTCTAATTCAAAAATAACCATTTTTTGGAACATTCAGTAGTTCCCAAAAGAATAATCAAAATCTTAGAGCTATTTGTAAAGTCATCTTGAATTTGAAAAATCTTCAAAGAATTTTGCTTTACTATATTGTTATTTGTTCACTCCAAATAGTTAAAAGGTGTGGAAGATCTTGGTGGTCTATCATTATTAAGTGAGTAAGAGGTGTGTAAGAGCTTGGTGGTCTTCAAAAGTTTTTTAGCACCAAGAAAGGAGCTAAAAAACTTTTGAAGATCACCAAGCTCTTACACACCTCTTACACACCTAATAATGATAAACCACCAAGATCTTCCACACCTTTTAACTATTTGGAGTGAACAACAGTATAATAAAGCAAAATTTATGGTATCTTCTTCAAACTTTGATGGACTTTACGGATAACTCTCTAGTAAAAATCAATGTGCCTTGAAGTTAGTACTAATACTACATGCCGTCCTATCTGTTCAATTTAATTTCGGCGGTAATTAAATTATTTCTGAAATTGTAGATTTTCTGGAAAATTAAAATAAATAGTTGCCGAAATTTAGTTGACGCCTCACTAGGATCCACAAACTTGTGACCATGGCCATTTTTTTTGTCTATATTTATAACATGTTGAACTTGAAAATAACAGCGCCAAACTCATTTTCAAATTTAATTAAATATTCAGCATGCAACCGCCAAAGCTAAACAAGTAGGACGGTGTTCACCAAAAATATAAAAAATCTGATAAATATTGCCTTCACAATAGCCTATCCAATTTTTTTTAAATGAGTTGGAAATAAATTTTTGTCTCTTAGGATACAACAAAACAAGTAGAAGTTGTCACTTGTTTATTTGTGTAAGCTCATTTTAGGTATTTAACAAGGCATAGGGCCCCAAATTTTAAGCCTCCTAAAACCAAATTTCACCAAAGCCTCCCTTGGATATCCCTTGTTCACACGTGATACCCTTTGTTCACACGTGATACTCAAAAGATACAAAGAGTGACCTCCCCAAGTTCATGTTCTAGTTTGTACACTCTTGGCGTTATGGATTGTGGATTTGAGTTTGGGTTTGTGGTTTTGAATTGAGGATTAGGTTTTTTTGCTTGTGTATTGTACGTGAAGGATTTTGCATTTGTTGAGCGTAGGATGGAGTTTAACTAGGTAATTGTGTGGATTCATGATGAAATTTTGTTTGTAGATTTGTATTGTTCAAATATTTTATTTTTTAGGTCTAGTGAATGCTTAAGTGATCCCACCAGTCAAGATTAGTATCTCTATTTTATTTCAGCTGAGACCTCTTATACCAGCATCTACATCAATTCTATCCTCTTGGCTGGTATCCAAAAGCAAAATATTAGCCTTGAATGATATGCCAGTTCACCACAAGTCTTTTGAAGTCAATTGCGCCCTCAAATTTTAGCAAGAAATTTCATGATACCAAAGATTGGTAGGAATGCTCGAAATTTGTGTGGATCAAAATTTACCGAGGCTCGAAATTTGTGTGGCTCAGAGTTGCAAGTTCATATAATGATCATGTTCAAATGACAACGTTCAGTCTTTTGCACGATATAGAATTCTCTGAGTGTGTTGTGATATTATTTTCTGTTGTAGACCCGAGTATATAGAAGTCAATAAGATAGGATATTGTGCTTGTCTTTTGTAATAACCTTTGTTAGTAACAACAACTCATCCGTTCATACACTGTCTTAGTTGGCCTTCGCTTAGCAAGTTGATTGTAAGTAGGACTTGGCTACATGACTTTAGTCCTCTTCTTTGATTGAAGATACATACTATAGAAAGGGCTTGTTGTCGGCATTGTATTTGACACTTTACTCTTTCAATAGTAGTTTACAATCTCCCACATATGAAATTCATCCAAAGTGATAAAAATTTGATCTCAAGAGAGTTTGGCTCCCACTTTGAATGATTGCATAAGAAATTCATGCATACTATAGTGATACAAACGCGATCCCAACAAGTTTGGCTCTTGTACCCAAAGTGATCTCTCCGATCCTCAGGTTTTTATATTCATCTCCCAATGAATGTACACTCCTACATATTGGTTAACCCCTAAAGAACCAAGAAACACAAATTGAGCCACATGGTTTCTATTAGTTGAGTACATTGTATACAGACTTCCAATTGTTCAAATTTGTTTGTTTTTTTTCCAACACATGTAATGTTCTGAACATGTGTTTTAATGAATGCATGCAATATCTGTTCTGAACATGTTCAGTGTAAGACGGACACTCCACTCAACCAGCTTGTTGCTGTATGACCAAAGTTTTGATTGGGAATTGCATTGAATATCCAAGTGTCTTATTATTATTATTATTATTATTATTATTATTATTCAATGCCACTCCTTTCCTGCACCTACTGTACTGTACTACTGGCATTTGTCAAAGTTGATGGAGAAATTATTTATATCACTCGTACTCTTGGTTCTGAATTCAAAATCGCACTCAATTGCATATTGTGTACGTACTATACCAAAGTGATACCGTATACGTATAGCTCGGTAATGATCTTTGACACACTTTAGCTGGGAGGAGATATAACATCCAAAGGAGATGCAAGCGTTGATAGAAATTCCTAAAGCATCCTCTTTGAATCAGAAAGTGTCCACTCTTCAGCATCATGCAATCAAACCCTAATGTCCTGAAACTGTAGAGAACGCAGAAAATTTTCTCTACCCTCAAGGCCGGTATGCTTGCCTAAAACGACCTACCAAGTTATCGTGCACCACCAAGTTATCGTGCACCACATAGACGCCAAACCTATAAAGAGTAATGTTCTCTAGATTACCACAATCTACCAAAAAAACCTCGGAAGGGAACTAAAGTAGATTGGGGCGTCGTATAAGCATCGATGAATCAAAGCAAAAACTACTCACGGTCTTGGCAATGTACGTCATGGACTCGAGCTGCGAGTTCCCCGGAGGCTCCTGAGCTCCACAGTCATATTAATGTGACCTTCCGACTCGTGCAGCAGCTTCACCGGGATACCCAAACTCTTGCTCATCTTTCCGGCTCTACAGCACCGGACTTAGTTCTGAACCGCCTAATTCGCTTCGGGCGTTAATGAGAGTCGAGCAAGCTTCCAGAGATTGCAACAGAAGGCAGATTGAAGCGATTGAAGCGATTGAAGCGATTGAAGCGATTGAAGCTCCCGCGACAACTCGGTGCTGCAATCGAGGCAATCAAAGCTTCACGCAGGGCACGCTGGGCGCGACGAGCCAGGGCACCCCCCACGTTCCCCGTTCCCACGTAGGGAGCACAGGTCGTTGGTGGCTTATCCCTGTGGCTTGATATACACCGCATTTTCCCTTCTTGTGGTCTTTTGACCTTCTCTAAGAGCATTCCCACCCATGCATGTTAGAGCTGACTCGCTGAAATTATTCATCTACATTTGAAGAGCCCTTGCACTTACACCTCCCCACCCTTGCACGTCCCTCACACATCAAAAGTGCACATCAAATAGTCAATGGATCAATCACAAATAGAATGTGGGGATACAATCAACTAAATAGTGATTTGAAGGGCCATTTCTTAACCCTTAAACGTCAAAAAAAGCCCCATGTGGTTTATTTATGAGAGAATAATCAAGAATAAAGTGGATTTTCTCAACCAAATCAAGCAAGGATTGATGCGTTGGAAGTTGCTGAAAAAGCAATCTAGATTCCAAATTTGCGCCTCATTTGGGAGATTGTGGAATCATTGGCAAGCAATCAAAGTTATCAAAACGAACAGGAGTTGAGATTGGGATAGTTGAGGTCGTTTCTTGAAAGGTGCCGCAGTGCTACAGTGTTGGCCAGCAGAGCTGTTTTTTCATTTTTTTCGTTTTTTTTTTTTTTCCTCCGAAAATTTAGATGCCTTCCAGGCTGCCCCGCCCAGGCCCTCTTGACGTTTAAGGGTTAACATGTTAGAATTGAGAGTCAAGAGAAATTCCTGAAGGGCCTTTGACACTTTTCATTTAGTTCTAGAGTGTAAGAGACTCTGAAAGGGCATAGGTGGCCATACTCTAACCTTTTAGTGCCTAGGGTACTGTAGCTTCATGCACTGGATTTCATTAGTTTTTTTCACCGTGATTGATACTATCATAAATAGAATGGATTAAATTAGAAAGTAACTGTACAATTTTATTCTCAATTGGAGTGGAGATAATTTGTCAAAATTAGATAATCATCCAATAGTAGAATTGCATGATTATATTTTGTCTTTGAACCGTATAATGCACACTAAAAAACGAGATTTTGGAAGGTGTGTCACTTGAAAGTTAAATAGAATCTGGATTCAATTTTCAAAAATGTAAGTGAAAAAGTTCAACAATGAACTATGTCAACACCTCTTCATTGCAATCTTTCATATCAAGAACAGACTCACGCATAATTATTGTGAATTTTATAAGTGAGAGTGACTTATCCATATATGGTTTAGGACAAAAATTTACTTGTTACAAATGGAGAGGAGTTGGTGCATTGATCAAGATCGGAATACATACACTCTTGGAATATGAACAAGAGAGCACAATTAAAAAGAATAAAAATGAGATAACAAACTTATGAACATTAGAAATAGAGCAGGGTACATGTGTTGTGTTTGTAAGTATTTGCTGTATTTTGAGGTATTTGCAATATTTTGGTGTTTTAAACATATGTATTTTGATAGTTGCAGGGCATAGTTCCAATTGGGGTATCCCTCTTTCTACATGACAAATAGGTGAATTTTGCTACTGAACTTTCAAATTTTATTGAATTTGTCCATTTCAATTGACTAAAATTATTATTTTTAAAATTAAAAAATTATCCGCACCTGAATGACATTAAATACTTCAATTCAAGTTCAACCTTTTAATTGAATACATTACTTTTCATATTTTTATGCTTGTTGGAATATGTTTCCTAAAATGAGCATTTGCAGGCATTGTAGTATTATATATAAATATATTTTACTCCTCAAAGTAATCAATTCAAGTAACACATGTCTACATGTACTTTGTATTTGAAATTTGTACCAAAATGACATCATTTGGTATTTTAAATAAATTTTTTGGATGTTTATTGGTAGTTAGGACAAACATTGATCTTTAGACATAAAATCTCTTTTAAAATCTTTAAAACTCTTCAATATTGACATGAATTTTTTCTTAAGTACTTCATGAGTGTAGGAAATCAAAACCACATTTGGTTGATTCATTTGCTATTTTTTTTATTAAAGAGGACATAATCAAAGTTGCTATAGGGGCTCATTTAAGAGTTAAGACGGTCTTTTGGAGTACCCCAAGTGGAACTATGCCCTGCACAATTCCAAATTGAAATTTTCTTTCTTCTAGAAGATGTGTATTATAAATCTCTAAATCTGAACTTCACAATTCAAAATCCAATTCTTCATTGGTTTAGTGTTATTTGCATTTTTGACAATCCAATGACTAGAATGTGGTCAGCTGATAACGAGATCATTTTTTGAGCCTCATATTTTCGCTCTCTTTTCCACTGCGTTGTCTTTTCTACTTTAGTGGACACAAAAGTGACAATGATTTTTTTTCTCATAATGTTTTAGCTTGTTTTGACTAAAGAATTTGTTATCTAGAGCTTGTGTTCATCATTTGCTCTAGAAGATGCAGTAATTTTTTGTATTTGTTGTACTCATCTTTCCAAGGGATTAATATGGGCTAATAGTGAATTAAAAAACACTCTGTAGTGACCATGTGACCATATCCATCACTGGAGTGAGGTTGTAAGATAGCCAATGAAGTGTTCACAATGTAGACGAGCGATCAAGATTTTGAATCAAATTCAAGACATTAAAATATAGAAGCGTTCTTTTTAAAGAAAAATTGGCATTTATTTCAGTGACCAAGATCTTAGTGGCGTAGTTAGTAGAACTACCCCAATAGACCTTCTTCACGATGGTCTTACATACAATGTTACCCCTCTTATATCTCATGAAGTATGATGATGTAAGGTTATTGATGCTACTCATTTACTGGACTAATATTCTAGTATTCTTCGCCTTCGTCTTCACCATCACCTTCTGTGGAATCAGCTCCCACCTCCTCGTAATCCTTCTCCAAAGCTGCCAAATCCTCTCTGGCCTCTGAAAACTCGCCCTCCTCCATCCCCTCACCGACATACCAATGCACAAATGCACGCTTCGCATACAGCAAATCAAACTTGTGATCCAATCGAGAAAACACTTCCGCAACGCTGGTACTATTTGCAATCATGCACACGGCCCGTTGCACCTTTGCCAAATCTCCACCAGGAACCACTGTCGGTGGCTGGTAGTTGATGCCCACCTGCAAAAATACAAGTAGTCACACTAGATTTATAACCTAAACATTACGAGGAAGCAATCATCAACAAATAACTTATCGTGATGACTTATGAGGGATTTTGAGGAGGCTACATCTCAGTCATTGAGATACTAGGAAAATAGGAGACGAAGGAGCGTACAAGTGTGACTCCTCCGAGGACTCCTCTAATGTTAAATGTGACCAAAGTTTCTACAAACTAAAATTTAATTGAATTGTGTATATAAGGTACGTAGTTTTTCCATTCTTATGACTTTACCTTTTCTTGTGAGTGTGCTAAAATTAGATGGTTAGTTGAATACTAGTACATCTGAATAAAATGTACATCATAAAGTCAACATGATCTTTTAGGTAATTTATAAGCAAAACTTTACAAATTCATAACATATAATCATATTGTGTCCAAATAAAACGTATATTAGCATGTTAGAACCATCTTCGAAATGAGAACAAGACCTATAATATTTTGATCTAGGTAATTATATATAGAAAGCACACTCATTGGTTGATTGCCATGGGAATGGATAAACTATTGTAGCTTATGTAGTCATATCATATACACATATATGAGGACTGTCAGTGGACTACATATATGATTAGTGTGTGGACTAACATACGATGTTCACTAAAGGTCCACATGTATGATATCATACAGAGCCCTTGTAAAATTAAGGGTGTGAGGATATATCGGAGAAGAGGATTGAATGCATGTTCACAGTACCTTGAAGCCCGTGGGGCACCAATCAACAAACTGAATGGTGCGCTTGGTCTTGATGGTCCCTACGGATGCGTTCACGTCCTTTGGCACCACGTCGCCGCGGTACATCATGGCGCACGCGATGTACTTTCCGTGTCTGGGGTCGCACTTAGCCATCATACTAGACGGCTCAAACACACTATTGCTCAATTCTGACACCGACAGCTGTTCGTGATACGCCTTTTCTGCTGATATCACAGGCGCATACGATGACAACATGAAGTGGATCCGCGGATATGGCACCAAGTTTGTCTGGAAATTTGTCAAATCCATGTTCAATGCTCCATCAAATCGCAACGACGCTGTCAATGATGACATCACCTGCACAACATAGTTTCCATTGCAATCTTGAGGTCAATCATCTAGCTACGGTTTTCTAGCCTTCATATCAATGCTTCAATCATTGCAAACAACGATATACAACTTTCTTTCAAAGCCGGTTGGAAGAGTGGCCATCCTTCTAGAAGAAACTATGTGACTGTTACACGTGAGAGAACGACTAACATGGTTCTTATGACAACACTACAAAACGTGTTAAAACCACATGTCATATTGTCATTCTATTCCATTACAACTATATTATTAATGTTGTTGCATTGAGCTCCAACCGTACGATTCTTATTACAACCCAATGTTGTTTCAAAGTAGTTGGATCTACAAAAATGACAAAATGTGGTAGAACAACCAAATGGCTAGGAGTGAATTGAGCAAAAAGACATTTTTGGGATTTTTGTAGGAAATGGTAAAGAAGGAATTCTAAATATAGAAATTTGTTGAGAAATTAAGGGTGTTGCAATTGTTTGCCATTTGTTTTATGGAGTTTTACTGCTTCTTCCAAGTTTAGAGGCTAAATCTTCTCCCCAAAATGTATATCCCTTGAGTTTTCAAATCTCAAACCATAATACCAAGACTAGTGTTTGAGACAAAGTATGTTTCACTATAGCGTTGAATAGTTAGAAGCAAGCTATAACTTGTAATCCTTTTCTTCTTCTTAAACCCGTAGACAAGTTTATTTAGCATGATGTCCTGACTTTCAAACATTATCTAGACAAGTACATTCTGTTTTAGAAAGAACTCCAATCGGTGGGCCTAAAGAAAAAAGGGTAATTATTTCTCATAAAGCTCTTGCTCAACAAGAACCTTAGATCAATGAAAGTACATCACGTGCAATTTAAAGAAAAATACTTGGCATGATGTGTAATAACGTTCTCCAACCTCAAACCTTTTGGGCGGGTGTCAAAAGTAATCTAGATCAACATATATAAATTTTGCCTTCGACTTTTTGTTTAAACAATTTTGTATGTTATTCCAAAGCTGCAGAATAATGCAGATCTTAATTTGACACACATTGTAAGCAAATTTGGATAGTTTCAACGGTCTTTGGAAGAGAACTAGAATGAAATGGGGAGAGTCAGGGAGTGATAGACCTGCGTGATGAGGCGGTTCAAGTTGGTGTAGGTGGGACGCTCGATGTCCAAGCTGCGGCGACAAATGTCGTAAATGGCTTCGTTGTCGTACATCACAGATACTTCCGTGTGCTCCAGCAACGAGTGGCATGACAAGATGCTGTTGTATGGCTCTACTACGGCACCTGAGACCTGCGGACTGGGGAAGATGCACATCGACAACTTCGACTTCTTGTTATAGTCTACCGACAACCTCTCTAGCAGCAACGACCCCAGCCCTGACCCTGTGCCGCCCCCCACCGCGTGGTACACCATAAATCCCTGTAGCCCTGTGCACATGTCTGCCAACTTCCGGATCCTGTCCAACGCCAAGTCCACAATCTCCTTTCCAACTGCACAGTGTATGTACACGTATTCACCACATCAACACAACAATCATCACTGTAATTTAAATCATTCATTCAATCTTTTTTCCAATCACAACTCAATACACGTACGTACTCCACCCGGCCCCATATATACTTTGAATTACACGGTGACCTGAAAGTAGAGAAATGACATGTGTAATAGCAAGGGGTGTATGTTCTTATTTGCTTTACTTTCACAAGTGGGAAGAACAACTTAGAATAGTACTCGGGATGTCATTATAACAACGTTGATGTAATGCATTAGTACATACTTATGTCTTGTTGTAAGGGTTGATTTTGTAATAATGTTGTTTTGACAATGTTGTTCTAAACACCTATTCTCACTTGTGTTTCACATAATTCCTCAACACACGGTTGGATGTTATTCAATCCAGGGTCTAAAAATGGACACAATTAATAATGCTATTTAAAAAAATCTATCAATAACCATGCTATCTATATTCAATGTTTGGATGCCTATTTGGATGCCACCTCTTCAGAAATGGCCTCCGTGATTGTGTGGCAAGAAAATCATTTTAAAGTTCATAAAAAAATAGATCGAGTGTAGGTTTCCTTCTTCTATAAACTACGTACATGATCCTTACTGGGAAAGATGAATGTCCTCTTACAAATGCTGCTATCTAGAATTATAGCCCAATTGGTTGTGTATGAAATACAAGGTGGTACTTTATCTCCAGAGCGCTTATTTAATGAATGACCAAGTGGCTACATGAAAGTTTGTATACAAGACATAATTGTTAATACATCATTTGAAGTCTAGTGTCAGTGAGAGTGTAATTGTGGTGGATCGTACTAGTGTAGTGACCACGGGCGAAATTGTTGGCAGCATCTTCTTTGCCGCTAATGAGCTGCTCTGGGTGGAACAACTGACGGTACGTGCCGGTGCGAACTTCGTCGATCACCGTGGGCTCTAAGTCCAAAAACACACAACGCGGCACATGCTTCCCAGCTCCTGTTTCACTGAAGAACGTGTTGAACGCGTCGTCTCCTCCTCCCACGGTCTTGTCACTCGGCATTTGTCCATCCGGCTACACTCATGTATGCATACACACGTACCATTAATTAATATTATTTTATAATTATATAATGAGCCTTAAAACAATGGGCCATTGTCTCACCTGGATGCCATGCTCCAGACAGAATAGCTCCCAACAAGCATTTCCAAGTTGGATGCCAGCTTGACCGATGTGGATAGAAAGGCATTCTCTCATGTTGAAATCAATGCAAACTAGACGAGACAAAGAAATTTTTGGCAGGAGGCCAAAGGTTTAGAAATTAAGTCAATGAGTCTGGTATCTCTGTGGATTTAGGAATGATATGTAATTTTCAAGTATTCAAGGAGAAGTAAATAAAATGAAGTGATAGACGCATTAACTAAGGATTGGATGCTAACAAACTCGCCACAAGGTTTAATGTCGAAAAGGATTATGAAAGCTTAAGAAATGAGGGAGAGAGAGAAAGTGACAGTTATATAGGTGTTCAATGGTTTCACGATCTTCTCGCGGTTGCAACTTCCACTTGATTCCTGCCGAATCTGTCGACCTCTGGGATTTGAGGGGGTGCCATCAATCAACTGCCTCAGGTGAACTGCTTAACTGCCTTGGCAGTGAACAGTTTTAGGTCGAATTTTGTTATGATCAATTAATTAATTATTGTCAAAAAGAAAAGTGCCACGCGTTACAGTGTGATTGGTTTACTATTATGCAAAAGTGCCGTCACTTGTTGAACCTCGTTTCTGTTTGGGACTCCCAAACTTTGGGAGTGTGATCCTTGAACAGACAGTGAGACTGGAGGTGCAGGGAGTGCATTAGGGTTTGGTGATGCTGCGAGGAGTTTGACCCTGTCCAGTGACCGATCGAGCTCCATCAATCATTTGCACTGTCTCTTACTTAGCTTTCGTGGTTGCGTGGTGGCGACGGAAAATCGTGCAGACCGTTCTTCGGGGTTTGTAGGAGACGACGGGAGCGTTGTTGTTGTTGTTGTTGTGGTGGTGGTGGTGCTTGTTGCTGCTGTTGTTTTGGTGTGGCCATGAGGGACGACGTGGCGTTGTCGTTTGATGGTGCGGATCCTTACAGATCAGCCGCCAACAGGCGGGGTGGTGCAGGGATGAGCGGGATGCAGGGCGGGCCGGGCGGAACCTTGCCTTTCATGTCCTTCGACTTGGGAGCTGCGTCGTCCGCGCCTCCTTCTCGAGTGGGCAGTGTCGGTGGCTATGGTGGTGGTGGTGGATTCGGTGCATTTGAGGATGAAGCTCCACTTCTCGAAGGTGCCATGGCTTTTTACCTTGCGAAGGATTTTCCAAAACCTGTTATTCAGTCAGTTTTTAATTTTTTTTAATTTTTTTTTTAGGGTTTCTGGGTTGTCCGCCCTAATTGTTAGGTTTTTGGTTTCCTTCCGCGCGCAAGATATTTTTTGTTTTCTCATATCGATTCAGTGGTGCGTCGTGTGAATTAAACCTGTAATGGTTTTTCTATTATGCAGAGCTTGGGATTAACATCCCTCAGATCACGAGAAGAACGTTGACAGTCCTGAACCCTTTCCGGATGAACCCCGACCTACATGAAGATGCAGATCTGTCAGGGCCTATCATATTCTATATGCTGTTTGGTCTGTTCCAGCTTTTAGGAGGTAAGGTGCACTTTGGTGTGATTTTAGGGTGGACAACACTCGCGTCCCTGTTCCTGTACACAATCTTCAACCTGTTGGCCGGGAAAAATGGGAGCCTCGACTTCTATCGATGCGTTAGCATAGTGGGATACTGTCAAATTCCCATGGTGCTACTCTCGGCATTCTCCATCTTCCTCCCCAGGTGAGTGACCTTCTTGTCCCCCTCCCCTCTTGGAATTGATGGAGTAGCATATAAATCCATCATTGCTTAACCCCTAAAGAACCAAGGACTTTGAATTTTAAAATGAAAAAAAATTCAATCGATCATTTTGTGCAAAATATAATTTTTCACAAGATTTGAGACCAAATTTTATATCACCAGAATTAGAGAAGAACATTGCATGTGTTGGTCAAAAATCAAATAAATTTGAACAAAAGGAAGTCTGCATAGGATCTACTCAACTTCTTTAAAAAAAAAAACAAAAAAACTTAAGGTCCAATTCAAGCTTCTTGGTCCTTTAGGGTTATCAATAGTAAACTTGTTAATGTTTGAATTGGTGGAAGCTTCTCTGTGACTTGTCTCCGTTTTGGAGAGGATACCAACGCACTAAAGCATATATTATTTAGATAGTGTATGAATATGTTACCAATTGTTGAAGTTTGAAGTTTAAATTATAGGCGTAAACTTCACTTGAACCATGAGTATTGTATCTTTGAACTATCTCATGGAAGCTTCTTTGATTGTGCTAGAACCTGGAAGCATCTCATTTGCTATGCGTCACATGTTTGGATGGCACTTGTTTTGTAGAGGGTTTACTTTTCAATCCCCTTGCAAGTGGGCTCCTTACCTAATACCTGCAACTGGGCTGTGCAGGGGGATCTTTAAATATGTTCTGGGAGTTTTGACGGTATTGTGGTGTACTCGATCATGTACAAGTTTGATGGCTGTTCTTGTACCGCATGCGGAGGAGCACAGGTCATTGGTGGCTTATCCCTGTGGCTTGATATATATCGCATTTTCCCTTCTTGTGATCTTTTGACCTTTTTTAACCCTTTAGTGTAGCTTCGTGCACTGGATTTCAGTAGTTTTTTCCACTGATTGATACTATCAGAAATAGAATGGATTAAATTAGAAAGGAGCCGTACAATTGTATTCTCAATTGGAGTGGAGACTATTTGTCAAAATTAGAGAATTATCCAATGGTGGAATTGCAAGATTATAGTTTGCCTTGAACCGTATAATGCACTCACAAACGAGATTTTGGAGGATAGAGTAATGTTGTTCTCTCCTTTGAAATTTTTGCCATCGACCATTTTAGAATAGAATGTCTAGTTTTAACCAATCATACCAAATTTTAAATTCTAAAAATAAGTTTGTAATTTTGGTGAATATTCAACAATGAATGCTTCTAAATTCATTAAAGGAGTATCTAAATTATTTTTTCGAAAGTTTGACCATATAGATAATTATTAAATGTCATGCTTCTCATTTTCTCTTTTGGACCAAACATCATCTAAGTTGCAGAAGTAACATTTTATAACACATTTAAGTTTTGTCTTTATCCCTTTTGTCATTTAGAAGTTAAGTTGGTTTTTTTCCAGTAAGCTATGATTGCGAGATCATTTTTTGAGTCTGGCGTTAGGTAAGAGTTGGGGCCTCAAGAAGGCCTCGACTTTCATTCTTTGCCTAAATCCAAATTGATGAAGTGGGCAGAATTCAAGAGTCCTATGTAGACAATCATCATTCACATCATCTTTGGTGCTCCACATTCTCCTTTCCATGCGCTTTCCAATGCATTTTAAAACTAAAAAATCCGAGTTAATATCCAAAATTTACATATGCTTAAAGTTTGTGCATTGTGCATTGGGAGCAGCTAGAACGAAGTGGTACCCAATGCACAAACTTTAAACATGAGTAACTTTTGCATATTAACTTGGATTTTGGAGTTTTAAAGTGCGTTGGAAAGTGCATCATCAGTAAATGTAGAAAGGGTCATCTTGATGTCAAAATGACATTAAAATGACATGTCACGTAGATGTAGGGATTAGGGCCATTTTGATGTCAAAATGATGCAAACTTAACATGCTTCAAGGCAAAATGATGTAAACTTAACATGAAAATGATACATGTGAACCTTACATTAGAGTGACCTATACTAGATGGATGTGAAGCTTACATCAAATTGACATCAAAATGGAACTAATTCCTACATCACTATGGCATGTCTTTTTGATGTCATTTTGACATTAAGATGACCCTTTCTAAATTTACTAATGATGGAAAGGAGATTATGGTACAAGTCAACACAAATTTGACCCATGATGAAAATTTTCACATTGATCGTTATCCTAATTGCTTCTTTAATTTCTCAAAGGCATGAGGCCTTGTTGAGGCCTCATTTCTCTCCTAATGTATTTTTGCTCTCTTTTCCATTGCGTCCTCTTCTACACTTTAGTGGACACAAAAGTGACAATGATTTTTTCAGCTGTTAAATTTGAGTGCTGTAAAATTATAATGTACGTCTTCTCACTTTTTCTTGAGACATACTCCCTCCGTTTCATAATTAGAGTCCACTTTGCAAAAAAATTGAGATTTAAGTCGGAAATAGAGCCCATATTGAAAGGACTGAAAGGCAATGGCAATTTTTGGAATTGTGTGTCTCGATGGAAAGGGATGCAAAACGTAGGAAGTCAATGTAGGAAGGCAACACAATGAATGTGGTCTCTTAAATAGATGCAAGAAAATATGTGGTTATAGACTATTATTATGAAACAAAGGAGAAACCATAATAGAGTAGTGCAATGGAGCACCCTTTTAAATATTGGATCGAAAGAGAATTTTCACTTAGATCCACTTTTCTAAGTAATGAAGGAATGGGCGATTTATATTCCATGAATTTTGGGACCACCGTGTTCTTGCCACGTAAATTTAGTTTCTAATTGTAACTAGATTGTCGTCCCATTACAAAAGGGTGTTGGCTCCCATTGCTCTATTATGCTAATGAGGATTCCAACGCAATGAAATATGTGTTATTTGGATATCTTATGAATGAGATGAATTTTAATGTCTTGTTTGTAAGATGATTAGTAAAATTATAGTTACATATTGACTCTTCTATAATGTGGTTGTCATATTCATTAGTTTTTACATATGTACTTATCAATAGAGTTAACCAAAAAGTTAGCCCAAAGGAGAAAGTTTTAGCAAACTCGTGTTGAATTCCTCTTGAACTCATATTGAAATATAGATAGACCAAAAACTAGTCTATGATGAGTTGGGAGACAATCTAAAGCAAGCCACTGTCATTATTCTCCACACCTCGCAATGACTCTCACACCTTCCACCAAAGCTCCAAGCCCATGACCCACAAGGGGACAATCTATGACATGACAATATTCAACCCTTAAGAAAGAGGTTAGAAGTAGAGCAAAAAGGGACGTTAAATGGGCTTCTTTTCGGTTAACTCAAGTATCATTTATTCATTTATGATTTGTTCTTGGCCAATCCATAGACACAAAAAATGTTTGCAACACGAAAGGATTCACAACTTTAGTTTGAAAGACTGGCACTTATTAGTGGACCTGTAGGTGGGACTAGTTGCTTGGACTAGGAGAAACTTCAGTATTCTTCATCCATGGTTGAATAGAAAATAGACTTGTTACTAGTAGGAAGTGTCAAACTTTCTTTAACCCCTAAATGTCCACAACCCTCTTCAGATTGGGCAGTTTTGTAAAGATTCATTATGAAATGCAACTAAGTTGGATATCTCAAACTTGATGTATGAATAAAAGTTGTACATAATAAATTTTAGATTCTATTCATGCGGTTAGATCTATAATTGCTATTACGAATGTTTTCATAATTCGATTACAAACAAGATATTGACAATTTGTAGATGAAATTTGTTATGATGGGTTGAAATGTAATACTCTAAGTGTTGTGATTTATGAAGATTGTTTGGTTGCTTGAATCTATAAGTTGACTTTTTCAAAAGTACTTTTGAACACTTTAAAAATAAGATTTTAGAAATTTTTGGTGAATAACTACAACATGAAATGAGGCATAAAAAATTTCACAAATCATCCCCTTTCCAATCAGATCACACATGCATGAAGTTAACTTCCCATAAAATTTATAGTAAAAATCCACATTACAAAAAGTGCACGACGGATGAGAAAAATTGGATGAAATCTGTACATCGTCCAAAAAATGGATGCCTCGGCAGTTAGGGGTTAATCATCATTCCCTAAAAGGAGTATGGTTTCCTATACTTCAAGATAAAGAAAAAGCAAGGAAAGTGATTGGTACAAACAATAATGTTCATTACAAGTCTTTTCTACCAATTTATATTTATTCATGTTTGTGGGCACTCCAACTCATATAATACCACGTGCACTTTAGGCATCACATCCGGGATTTATCTAAGTAAAGTATAATCTTTGTGATGCTTGTGAGAGGTCTTTGTATGTAGAAAAAATAGCCTTAATCAACTTTATATTGTTCAACCAATCATCAGCTTTACTTTATTGGGTTGTAGTCTAACCTCTATAATCAATTAAGGAAGAATTCATTGGCAATTGAAAATATTTGATGAAGGAATTTCTCCCTCCCTTCATTAAAGAAATACTTAACTGAAGGTTCCCATAGGCCACTATTTTTTTTAAATCATTACATTTTCAACATGTTTACATCATGTATAGTATTTTATTTTTTTCATTTTTGATTGCATCCAAGCTCCTTGTGACTCTAATTTGGTGTCATTAGAAAGAATATAAAATTTCCTATAACTTAGAAAAAAGAAATTAAGAAAAAGGACAAAAACACCCATCTAGATATAGTAGCTTAAATTAGCTCCAACTAGAAATTATTCAACCAATCCATTCAGACTTCGCTGAAATTTATGACAGTCAAAGTGCACGAGCATGTAATATTTTGTTTTGTATAAAAGTCCAAATTTTGATTTCATCAAATCAATAGTAACGATGGATCTATACGAGAGTTTTATTGCATCTTTAAGTGTATTCTATATTTCATGATTTGAACCAGTTACTTTAAAATTCATATTTAAATCACTTATTTTGTATATATGATACAATTTTGAAAGTTAAAAGTTTGTAATTTTATTTATTTAATTGATGTAATGAAAATGATAATGAAAATGATGAAAATGATAGAGGTGTAATGATTGTAATTTAGGACTCAATTAAATTCTGCTTATGACTTTAAAACGGAGTTGGTTTAGAGAAATGGTATTGATGACTATAGGTTCCACTTGTGGATTCCCAATGTTTATAGGATCTGTAAGCAAACTGCGAGTCGTCAGTGATGGATAGTTCCAAGGTAGGGTGTAACCTTTTAATGATGAAACTTAGCCTTTCACATTCTTGAATGGCCTTCCCATGATTGTTTCATTTTTTCATTAATCCCTAAATGACAAAGGGGGTAAGAGCATAACCAAAATGTGTTGGAAAATGTTACTTCTGCAAGTTTAATGAAGTTTGGTCCAAAAGAGAAAATGAGAAACATGATGTTTAGTAATTATTTGTGCGATCAAACTTTCAAAAAATGTTTTAAATACTCATTTAATTCCGTCGACGAGGTACTCGGAGAGGGTTTTTATCCGAGAAAATCGTCGGCGTCGGGGTCGGCGTCGGCATCGTCGTCGTCTTATCACTTGCGGATGTGGGGATCGGCTAGAGCAATGTTGTGAGCGCCATCCATGAGAGCCTTCTCACCAATTTCGGCGAGTACGGGCTTGCGGCAAACTCCAAGGTATTGTACGGATCACTCTGTTCAGGGTTTATGGTTTACACGGTTTTTCAATTCTCACCTTTGTGCGGTTTGTGAATTTGTGCAGTCAAGTACGTGAACGGAGGCACATGAGTGTGTGTGATACGGAGCAGCATGAAGCAGTACCGAGTGATATGGGTTGCCGTGAGCTTCATCACCGAAATCCGAAATTGTCCCCTCTGCTTCAACCTCCTCAATTTAAGCGGTAAGAAATGGATGATCTGTTACTTCCTGCACCATGGCGATCACTTTGTAGAGATTGCGGTTTAGAGTCCTTGTATGTTGCTGGATTACGAAGCTTTGTATTGATGAAGGTTTAGATTCTTGGCGTCGTTTTGGTGAGTTTCGAAGCTTTGTACAGATTAGGGTTTAGATTCCCTGTATCTTGCCGGTTAATTTCGAAGCTTTGTATAGATTAGGATTTAGGTTCCCTGTGTCTTTTTGGAGATTTTTGAAGACGTGTATGTCCAGATTGATCATGTGGAGGGTTTACATTTTGTTTTTGCAATGTGACAGGCACTACGAGTGCTTGTCGCCAAGCAGCTCTCCAATGTGAAGTGGAGAAGCTACGGTTATTGAAGATCAACAAGCACAGTGTTTCACCGAAGCAACTGGACTACTGGAGCATGCTGAGTCATTGCTAAGCAGGCTTGCATCGCTTGATTGATGAATTCATTCATGAGGTGGGCTTCTCATCGCTAGTTGGAAAGAACTTTCAATCATTCAAGGTGGTGAATTCGAATTCACCACCCTTTAGATATCGGAGGATCACTCATATACATCAACAGTGAATAATTTTCAGCAAGGGACGATCCAAACTTAAGATCGTGAATTCCTACCAATCCGGTGAGGGCATTGAAGCGCACGCAGATTTGGCTTGGTTTGAGGATGGGATTGTGGTGTTGTTGCTGTTGTCGTCGTGGTTTCGGAAGTGCGAGAGGCCCAAGCAGAAGGTGGACGTGTTGCTATCGCCTGGAGATTTGATTGTGCGGTCCGGCAATGCACGGTATGAGTGGAGTCCTCAGATCAAACGAGAGAAAGAGCAGGTATGGGTAGGGAAGGTGCTGGAGCAGGAGTAGCGGATCCCGCAAGCTCAAAACCCTAACCCTTTTACGAACATAAAGCCTCAACCATGCCCTCCCATTGATGAGTAGAGTGTAGGTGTGATATGGTATTCGATGTGAAGACCTAGCTTGTCCTGAATACGGTTTGAGTGTACATTCACGAGACTCTGCAATGCATTTTTTGAACGAACGTTGAAGTGGACACAAAAGCTTGGTGACTACAAAGCTATGAAGGAGAAAGAGAAAGAAAAAAATTGCTGAAGATGGCGGCTGCTGCCTGTACTTCTACCTCTGAATCATCGCGTTCAACAGGCGATTGCGCAGTTGAACTGAATTTTTGAACTGAGGCTGCAAGATATTGGGGTGCTGTATGTAAAGTGGAAGCAGACTTGCTGAATTCCTGATCCTCTTCATATGCACCAACTCCAAGCAGGAGTGAGTCAGTATCTTATATACACTAATAGTTTTTATGTCATAATAAAGAAACACACCCTTGTGGGAATTCCTCAAATATATACACTTCCTCAAAATTTTAAAATTAATTTTTTTTAATAAATAAAAAATAAAAATAAATAAAAATAAAAATAAAAATAAAAATAATAAAAATAAAAAAATAAAAAAAATAAAAAAATAAAAAATAAAAATAAAAATAAAAATAAAAAAATATATATATATATGTATATGTATATATGTATATATGTCTCAAGAGGTGATGGTGCTAATTGAAGGGAATCTTGTACTAATAAGCATTATTACCAGTGTTGGTTTGGTATGGCATCTTTATAGTGAAACTTTGGATAGTGGTTCATTCTAAATATCTGTTTGAGGTCCACCACTTCTCATAATGACTCTAATTGATTCATTTCACTTAGAATCATGTTATGCTAGACCAAAATTGATTATTACCACCGATTCAACCATATAGGATGTTGCCTAGAGAAAAACTCAAATGTATATACATGAAAGATGGTCACATTTAATTTGGACCATCCTTGGAGAAGAAACCAAGAAAAATAATAATTGCATGAATGAATACGGTAGTTTGTTCTACTAAGCCACATGGACATAGATGGCAAGTGCTACTTTTAGTATCTCCTCTTGGAAGTAGAAGAAACAAAGACCTATAAGAATTAACTCTAATCCTGAGGCTGGCATGAATGAAGAGTTTGTTCTACCAAGCAACATGGACACAAATACTAAGTGCTACTGTTGGTGTCTCCTTTTAAAAGTAGAGGAAGCAACGAACAATTCTGTAAGGTAGAAATACTTAAAAGCGATAACTTAAGCTACCTAAACTATTTCTCAACCACTCATTAATAGGGAAATACGAGGATTGCAATTACATAGTGTGCAATTAGAGAGGGTTTGATGCAAGGTCCTAGATCATTGCCTGACATACAGCTGCCAACTATTAAAGTTTCTATGTTTTGGCGGATCAATACAACCTTGTTTCCAAATGCCTAAATCACCACATTTTTTCTATGTGGTATTGTGGTTGTTGTTCAGGTTGCAATCCCATCACTGAGGATTTAGGGAATGAGTACTTTAACAACAGTTTTCCATCTTCACGTGTAGTGATAAACCAACTCTCATAAATGAATAAAAATAAAATTAAACAAATATCTTTTAGAATTAAACAAATATGAAAGTCTTCAAGGTAAACTAGAATTTCAAATTTTTATATTATTCATTTAAAAGTATTTTTCGTCGACAGTTGTGCGTAGCAACGCGTAGCCCTAGTTAATTTAGAAGCATTTGCCATTTATTATTCATCAAAGTTACAATATTTATTTTCTAGAATATAAGATTTGGTATGTTTGGTTTGAATTAGACATTATATTCTAAAATTAAAATAAAATAAAATTGAAGGAGAGAATATCATTAGGTTCTAGAAATAGTAAATTTTAAAAGACAAAGACAATATTGAGGTCCGTGTTTGAAAAATTCTCTTCGGTGGAGTTTAACTCAGATTGACATGATTCAAATTGGAGTGGAAAGTAGATATGATTTTTTTGTTTTGAACAATTTTATATTTTATAAAAATATTATTTTCATCCTGGGCAGCCCATAAAAAAAGGCTAGCGACTAAAAAATGGTTGTTCGGCCACTTAGGGGGTTAAAGACCCATTATGTGAAGTAGCCTAATTTTTCACGTGATTTCAATTTCATGACCTTTTATGTGCAGAGAGAAGCGAAGCGCTAATTCAAGTGACGACTATAGGTCGGAGCTGGTTTAGAAAAATCGTATTGACAACTATAGGTTCCACTTATGACTTTTTACAAGTTGTAAAGTTTGTAAGTGCACTGGCAAGCCACTAGCCGACAGTTGAGAGTTCTAGGGCACAGATTTCTATAATGTAACCTAGCATTTCACATCCTTGGATGGTCTTCCCATGACTGTTCTATTTCGCCTTCAAAGACCATTGTACGAGTTAACTAAGTGTTTCACGTCTTATTCAATTTCATGGCCTCTCACTTCATCACTGGTGGTGCGGAGAAAAGCGGAGCCCTAGTTATAATTTTGAATTTTCTATTTAATAGTCAACAACACCATGTATACAATTGATATTTCGTCACTGGTAGAGCAGAGAGAAGAGGAGTCCTAGTTAAATTTTTTTTTTTTTCTTTTTGTGATGAAAATCATGGATGCAAATATACGTGTGTAATGATTCTAATCTAGGGCTTAAAATTTATAATGCAACTACAATAAGGCTTATATTTCAACAAGAAAAATTAAATTTTCGTTTTGTTGTCTAGAATGACCTTAAACTATCTAGGTGATAGCGAAGAGATGAGTTCTCCTTAGGAATATTTAATTGCACCAACGAGGGCTGTAGTTCGGTTCCAGCCGGATGCATGTTGTGAGGGCTAATACTTCCTTGTTTGATAAGAACCCCAAGCATGACGAGGATTGCTCCTGGGCCTCATGTTACATGTTACAATAGAGACATCGCTCTTAGTTGGAAAGGATTATAAGCATTGGGTCTAGTCTAGATATTGTAGGAAGAAAATCTTAAAAAAATCACTTGCAAGAGAGTAGTGGTATGTGGTCTCTTTGTTTACAATGTGATGTTTGTAATTTGTTGTTGTACAATGGAAATAAAGCATCTTTTTTATTTCAAAAAATGAAAATAAAAAGCCTTTTCATTTATAGAAAATTAATCTTTAAACTCTTAAGTGTTTTACCTAATATAATCAAACATGCATTTATATGTAACGTTTTCAATTTTTTAAAACTTAAGTAGTAAAGAAAGATTGTAGTGAAGAATCAGGACTTCCGATTTACAGTGACGGACAAAACTGAGTATTGATTTGAAACTTTTCCATTCAAACAACCATACCAAGAGCATCAATGGGCAAAGTCCAAAAGTGAATATGCAAAAGTTGTAGTGTGCGACATATAACACATTACTACGGAAGTTTGAAGAAAAACTCAATTGTGATTTGAAAGAAAATGAATTTCAAAGTTAGCCATGTCTAAAACTCGGTTTTGTGCGATATCATTCGGAACTACTTTAAATTTTGTCAATGTTTTCTTAAAACCTTTTGTGCCTTGGCATGTTGGTATACATCATTTTAGATCGTTGTACACAAAAATTGAAGGAGGTTGATATTTATAGAATTTAAAATATTCACAATTTGACAAACATGCAAATGATGTTGGTTCTCACGATATTTGAATTTTTTTTGGAATTGAGAGCATAGGACTGCATTGGCCATTGTATAGAGAGCATAGGTTGCAACATGAACCATTGTTACATCTTAATGCCCTTGCATTTGAAATAGTTGTTGAATAGGCCAATGCATTCAATTTATATCTTAGAGTTGTATGATGCAATTTTTTGATCTAACATTTTTGTTAAAAGTCTAGAGTTCATGACGCACATACTCAATCAACCAATTGAACAACTTGTTTTTTTCGTGTTCAATATCATAAAAAAATTGTCAATTTTATGAAAGTCAGTGTAATTTCTGGCAGTTTTGAACTTTTTGATGATATTGAAAATGATATGTTATTTTTTTTTTGTTCGTAGGATTGATTATGTGCGTCATAAACTCTAGACTTTGAACAAAAAAGTTAGATCAAAAAACTGCATCATACAACTCTAAGATATAAATTGAATGCATTGGCCTATTCAACAACTATTTCAAATGCAAGGGCATTAAGATGTAACAATGGTTCATGTTGCAACCTATGCTCTCTATACAATGGCCAATGCAGTCCCATGCTCTCAATTCCAAAAAAAATTCAAATATCGTGAGAACCAACATCATTTGCATGTTTGTCAAATTGTGAATATTTTAAATTCTATAAATATCAACCTCCTTCAATTTTTGTGTACAACAATCTAAAATGATGTATACCAACATGCCAAGGCACAAAAGGTTTTTTTGAAGCTCTAAGAAAACATTGACAAAATTTAAAGTAGTTCTGAATGATATCGCACAAAA